>JADWQK010002107.1:0-330708 GCA_017933935.1 Sesamia nonagrioides
GTCTGTCTGTCTGTCTGTCTGTCTGTCTGTCTGTCTGTCTGTCTGTCTGTCTGTCTGTCTGTCTGTCTGTCTGTCTGTCTGTCTGTCTGTCTGTCTGTCTGTCTGTCTGTCTGTCTGTCTGTCTGTCTGTCTGTCTGTCTGTCTGTTACGCTTTCCAGCTTAAACCTCTCAACCGATTTTGATGAAATTTGGCACAGACAATCTTTAGACCCTAAAAAAGAACATAGGCTACCTTTTATCCCGAAAAAAATTGATATTCCCGAGGGAAATCTAAAAAGCGCGATATAACCGAACTCCACGCGGCCGGAAAGCTAGTTATAAATGCGAAAGTAACCCTGTCTGTATGTTACGCTTTCCCGCTTAAACCTCTCAACCGATTTTGATGAAATTTGGTACAGACAATCTTTAGACCCTGAGAAAAAACATAGACTACCTTTTATCCTGGAAAAATTTGATGGTCCCGAGGGAAATCTAAAAAGCGCGATATAACCGAACGCCACGCGGGCGGAAAGCTAGTATACAATATGTAAAGAAAACCCTGTCCGATCCGCGAAGGTATTGCGTGCTAAACTTTAAAAAAAAAAACCCCTAAAAAAATAAATATTATTTCGCAAAATGAGGTAAATTAGGAAATGTGCGATAGGCAATAGATGCGCAAGTCAAGAGGGCAGAGCACGTGGTCGCATCGCTCATTAATTCCGAAGAAAACGGTGTTGTCACTTTAAAAAAAATACCATATTTTGGGGCAGTTGGAATTAATTCGCGGAAAAAAGATTATTTTTCAAAATTCATTAGTATTGTTACTATGATAATTATGTAAAATTTCATATTTTATTTGGTCATGTGTTTACCTAACCTATATTATCCTTATGGGTTGGACGGGGTTTTTTTACATATTGTATGTGTTATATTTACCAACAGCATTCTCCTGCAGCGTTTGATGGTCTATTAACAGTTCGCACGTGTTATTGGCAAAATTGTGGTGTCTCTTCCACAAGGGCCATTGATCAAGAGTTGAAGTTGAAGCATTCTCCTGTCAACATCATTCATCATTCAGTTGGAATCATTCCGAAGCTTATTACTAACTCCTCTTTTAATTTTAAATTGCTCCATGTGTTCCACAATGTGTCTGCTCAACAATGTAAATAACGCAATGAATGTTATTGAACTGTCAAAATGAAACGCATTGCTACTGATGGTGTGTTACTCAATTACCCTGCTGGTTGTAAGTATTCGATGATAGGTAGCCATATTTACAGTAGTAAATGTTTATGATAATAAATTTTATTTTTCGATAGTTTATATTAGATAGAACCAATAATCGAATATACATATACAAGACACAATTTAACTGTCTATTTATTTCAAAATAAATGCCTCTGAAAGTGTATATACGGCACTTACTTAGAGGTACTTGTAACATTTTTTTCTGTCTGCGCCGGCTAATCTTCGAAACCACTGCACCAATTTTGATGCAATTTGGCATAGGCATAGTCGTGCATGGGCAAGTTAGTGCTTATCGAGGGGTCTTATAGATTTTCCTGTTATAGAATCAATTTTAATTGCCAAATTCGTCAAAGAAAAAAAGAACACGATCAAATACGTCCTGAAAAAAAAAAATATTGTAGATACATCCTTGTTTGAAGGAAATTAAAGGTTCAAAAAGATAAAAACAAAAATCAAAACAGGGTCAACTTCAAAGCAATGTTGTTTTTATTTCCTAATTACCTACAGCACAAAATAAAGTGAAAATTAGGAAATAATTTTTTATGTCTATCATATTAAGTATTAAGTTAGTTTCTTTACAAAAAAAGTCAGAAAACATTCGAGATGAATTTAAGCACCTTGCAGTTAGGTTACCGATGTTACCAACTGTCCGCCTGTCTCCAGAATCAGTAGGATTACAACAATGCCTAATAAAACCTACAACAGTAATCGATGCAACTGAGACACATTTATTATGAAAACTTATTTCATACTTGCTGATTGCTTAAAAGCAAAGAAGAATAAACTACGTTTAGAAGTGATTTGAATCAATAATGATTAAAAATTTGGAAGAAATAAAACTCTGTCAAAATGACACGTTGTCTTTAACATCGTTAGGAAGCAGTCTTCATTATAAAACAGAGTAATTTTATTGTATTTGCAGATAGTTAAAGTAATTTGAACTGCGACTTCCAACCATGAGGAGGTATTCCCACGCTCACGCCCTTCGGGCCAGCACCCCCTCCGTGAGAAGCCTGCGCCGGGCTAGTGTGATTGGCCACAACGTCGATCCATCCCAGATATCCCTACTTAAGGAAGAAACAAACACAGGGGATCACTACCTTACACCAGAGCAACTCGAAAACGTGTATCGTACAAATGTAGCCACTGGTCTGACCGAAAGCTTTGCCCAGGAACTGTTAGAACGCTATGGTCCAAACGAGCTAAAGGAATTGGGTGGCACCAGTCTTTTTTCATTATTTATGAAAAATTTATTTGGTTGGTTTGCATGTGTACTTTGGGTGGCAGCAGGAGTAAATTTTTTAGGATTCTTCTTGTCTATGGAAAAAGAATCAAATGGAGCAGATGATGAACATGATGCCCACAGCGCAAAAGAATATCTCTATTTAGGATCTGTGATCGCAGTCACTATTATAGGCACAGGTTTATTTGGTTTTTATCAAGAAGCCAAAAATATGGCAGTTATGAGTGGTTTCGAGAAACTAATCCCTCCGAGTGCAGTTGTTATACGAGATGGAGTTCGACAAACTGTGCCTAATAACGAACTGGTTATCGGCGACATCGTAGAAATTACTGGAGGAGATATAGTGCCAGCCGATGTCCGAATACTTACATGCACAAATTTAAGTACAGACATGTCTTCTTTGACTGGAGAATCTGAACCTGTAAAGCACAAGCCTGAATGCACTCATTCTAATCCTATGGAGTCCAGAAATATGGCTTACTTTGGTTGTCCTGTTACTGAGGGTACTGGCAAAGCCATAGTAATTGCGACTGGAGAAATGACTCAAATAGGCAAAATTGCTGGACTGGTAACGGGTTTACAGAAAGAAGAAACCCCCATTGCAAAAGAAATTACGCATTTTATTAAGTTAATTTGCGGCGTAGCCTTTTTTGTTGGTATAATTTTCTTTATTATGGTGTATGTCGTACAAAAAAATTGGCTGTCTGCGTTGCAATATATGCTGGGTATGGTATTGGCCAATGTGCCTGAGGGTTTGATTGTAACGTTAACAGTGTGTATGACATTGTCAGCTAAATCTCTTAAACGGAAAAACTGTCTTGCTAAAACATTGCAAGCTGTAGAAACCTTGGGGTCCACTTCCTGTATATGTTCAGATAAAACTGGAACTTTGACTGAGAATCAGATGAAAGTCTCCCATTTATTTTGCAATTTTACAATAATCGATAAAGATGACCATTCTCACGTCATAGATCCGTCTTATTCAAATTTATGTTTAGCAGCTTCCCTTAATTTAAAAGCAACCTTCCACCCTGGAACAATAAACGAACCCATCGCTCAGAGAAAAATCATTGGCGATGCTTCAGAATCCGCCATATTACGGTACATGGAAATGAATCGTTCAGCCACAAAGATTCAAGCAGAAAATCTGAAAGTAGGAGAAATTCCATTCAGTTCAGCTTACAAGTATCAAGTCACTATTCATCATATTCAAGCAACCGATTCCTACTACCTAATAATGAAAGGAGCACCAGAAATAGTATTGGAATACTGCTCTAAGGTTCTTAGTGACGACGGGCCGCAGCCCCTTACCCCACAGCTGAAAAAAGAATTGAAAGCTAATTTCATCAAAATGGCAAATATGGGAGAGCGTGTGATTGGATATTGTGATTTATCATTGCCAGTCGAAGACTACCCAATAGGTTTTAAATTCGACACACAAGCACGGAACTTTCCCGTGGAAGACCTTATTTTTATTGGCGCAATATCAATGATCGATCCTCCGAGACAACATATTGAGAAATATATTGGTTTATGTAGGACGGCTGGAATCAAAGTGATAATGGTAACTGGGGATCACCCGGTCACCGCCTTAGCTATATCTCGTAAGTGTGGCACTATTACAATGCCGACTGCCTATGATTACGCGTTTGAACACCACATCGACTTAGCTGATGTACCGCAGCACATTAGGAATCAATTTCAGGCAGCTGTTGTTACTGGAGACGAACTTCGCAAAATGAGCGTTCATGATTTGAAGACTGTACAACTTAAGTACAAAGAAATTACGTTCGCAAGAACTAGCCCTCAGCAAAAATTGTTTATAGTTGAGACTTATCAATTGTTGGGTTACGTCGTGGCTGTGACAGGGGATGGTGTCAACGATTCTCCGGCTTTGAAGAAGGCAGACATTGGTATAGCTATGGGTATTAACGGTACTGAAGTATCGAAAAAAGCTGCCGATATGATCCTGTTAGATGATAACTTTTCTTCCATCGTGCTGGGTGTACAGGAAGGTAGGAGAATCTTTGACAATTTAAAAAAGACGATCGCATATACCCTTACTTCGAACGCAGCTGAAATGTTGCCTTTTGTATTGTATGCCATTCTGGGTATGCCTTTGCCCCTTACTCTGATATTGATAATTGTTATAAACGTTGGAACAGATCTCCTCCCTGCAATAAGTTTAGCATACGAAGATACTGAAGAAGATGTCATGTCGATACCGCCTCGCAAACCCTCAGATCACCTCGTTACTGGCCATTTGTTATTTATGGCGTATTTTCAAGTAGGTCTCATCCAGTTCTTCGCAGGAATGTATGCGTATTTCATAGTATATGCAAAAGATGGATTCTTTCCATCTAGCTTGTTGTTTATCCGCAATGATTGGGAAAGCCACAAAGTAATTGTAAAAGATACATTAGGTCGAATTTGGAATTACGCAGACAGGAAAAGGCTTGAGAGAAAATCGCAGACGGCTTATTTCGTCGCTGTGTGCTGGACTCAGATATCGGATGTGATTATTTGTAAAACTAGAAGAATCTCGATTGTGAAGAAAGGTATGAACAATCACGTGTTGAATATCAGTATAGTTATTGATTTGATCTCTGCGGTATGCATGTCATACTTGCCACTGTGTCATGAACTTTTTAGTACGGAGAATATAGCTTATTCTGATTTCTTTCTGGCGGTCCCTTTCATGATCTTTATGATCTGTATGGATGAAACGAGACGGTACATAATAAGGAATAATATATCCGAATGGCTTGAAAAGGAAACTTATTACTAATTTACAGCTGTTTTTTTAGTAAGAGGAAATATGTATTATTAAGTTCGTTAGTTTTGTTAATTTATGTTATTAAATATAATTATAGTAATTATTTAATGATTGTTCCTTTAAATGTCCAAATGAGAGAACATACGAAGTATCGCATCTTCAGACAACTAAGTAAATAGATACAAAGGTATAGGTGAAGTTCAACTAAGGCCTATCATCATCATCATCATCATCATCATCATCAACAACCTTTTTTTTTATCGTCCCACTGCTGAGCACAGGTCTCCTCTCATACAGAGATGGCAAAAGTCTAAGGCCTATATTTGGGCCAAATTCGATAAAGAATAGAGTTAAACCGTTGCAAAGGCAATGAGTAGTTTACGCCTAAAAGACAGATGTTAACAACCTTTTGTAGATGATTTTCATAAAAGTAATAATCCTACTTCCTACTAATGTAAACAGTTTATTTATGTTGAGATATTTATGATATGCTTAGAACGCTTAACAGATTGGAATGCAATTTGACACACATGTAAGCTAATTTCCTAATAGATTAAATTTTTTGATACATATACATATATTATACTTAGTCCATACTTGAAAATATGCATGTGTTATGCAGTTGATTTGAAAGTAATTAAAATACTCAAAATTGTATTGATAAATGTGCATTTGTCAAAACTTTATGCATTGGTTGAATTCCACAAAATGTGTTTAATACCTGGATTTCATCCATCTTTCTTTTTTGTAGGGTTATCACGTAAAATTAATGTCGAATTTTTAATGGTCTTTCGAAATACCAAGTTATTATGCATGTTCTTTTAGTGATTCTATTGAAATATGCTGCAATAGGAATTGTTAATAAATAGTTAGAATGTAAAAGTCGATAATAATGTAATGATTATCGACTTTTACATTATAACTATTTATTAACAATTCCTATTGCAGCATATTTCATATTAAATGTAATAACAGGAGATTTTTAAAACGTGAGTTGTGATAACCCTAAATTGGTTTGTTTACTATACGGAGTTTGTTTTATTTTTCTTTTTTGTAGTTTATAGATAGGCAAGCCCTCAGCCAAGACCAAAAATACGGTTCAGCAGGCTAATTGTGTGACACACTATCAATATTGCTACTGTGTTTCATTTTGACATTTCAACAACATTCATTGCGTTTATTGCGTTGCTGAGCAGACATATTTTCGAACACAAGGGGCTATGGATTAGTAATATACTTCGAAATGATTCTAATTGATGTAATAGTGTTACACAATTATTTTAATATTATTTTATTTATTTATTTTGGTCCACTAACAACTGTTTACACTGGATGTTGTACGGACGACAGCAGATCAAGCTGCCCTTAATGCTTTAGAGATAAAGTTGAAAATCTTATAATGAAATCTGACAGATTAGCTTAATGTGCTGTCGTCTGTACATAAGGTAACACACAACAATCAAGAACTTATAGGTGAACTCCACATTTTTTATTTTTTATTTATTTATAAGTTATAAACTAGCGCTTGACCGCAATCCCGCCTGATGGTAAGCAGTGATGCGATCATTGATGGTAAAGCGCGCTAGTTCATTAAGAGCCTATTCACTCTAGCCTTGAAGACACTCAAATTGTAATGTGACGGAAACGCCGTCGCTGGCAAATTGTTCTAGTCCCTCGATGTACGCGGTATAAGAGAGGAAGTGAAACGCTTCGTCCGGGTCGCAGTGGTGTCAACAACGTAAGGGTGGAAACTCGCCGTACGACGAGTCGTCCGATGGTGGAATGGAGATGGGGGCATTAAATCATGCAATTCGCTTGCACGCTCACCAGAATGCATCCTATAGAAGACCGAAAGGCTGGCTACTCTACGCCTGTGCTCCAGGCTTTGGAGACCGTTTCGAGTTCGTTTTCGAGTTACATGCATACAAAAATGGGGTTGTTCAATAATACAACTTAAAACTAAAACATTAACTAACTTAATGGAAAAGACATGTTTCATTTATTGCCAGAAAGTGAGTGCTAATTTCAATCCGGATGATATTTGTAAATTATGGCTTTTAGTTTGCTAAAAGAGTCATAGTAGTGCAGATCAATTTGATTGCTACAATTGTTCACCACCTTACAAAATCTAGCAATATGGGGAATTGGCGCCTAATTAAGATACAGATCCACAGACATGAGATTTTTTTTATTCCTTTAGGTATAACTTAGCTGCTCTAATTGACGTATCAAATTATACGTGCATTCGTGCATTGGCTAAAGGGCGCGGCTAGATATGAATTTTAATCTGGTTTGCACATATCTGCTTGTTGTACAGACGACAGCACATCAGGCTACTACAATCTGTCAGATTTGTTTATTACATTTTCAACTTTATCTCTTAAGCGTTAAGGCTCAAAGATAATTGGGAATAATTGACAGTCTCGAGTAGCTGGCCTGCTGTCGGCCGAACGTACCGGAATAACTGCGGGTCGAATGTGACCTACATTACTTCAAATTATGTTTCTGTGTTTTAATGCTGCCTAGAATATGTAGGTAGGCTATCTAGTCTATGGTATTGGCCCACTGCTAGCGTAGAACATTCATATCCGAAAGCCTTATAATTTTTTTTCTTGCGGATTTCAAGTACTTAGATTTAATTAAGTAATTTCGTTTGTGTTAACTGTACGGTTAGCCAATTAATTGTTTTTTTATAATTAGTAACTAGTGCTTGACCGCGATCCCGCCTGATGGTAAGCTGTGATGCAATCGTTGATGGTAAAGCGCGCTACTTTATTAAACCTATTCATTCATAAAAACTGAGTAAATAGGAAGGGAGGCGGCAGTTGAGTGAGATGATGCAATGTTAAAGCCAACAACACGACCAACGATGTTGCGCCAGAGGGAGATTGATCTGGAGACCCTCCACGACCAAATTCCCGACAATAACATTTGGCGCATCGTACCCGGCACACATCGCAACACAACTACTCAGACCCGTCCTCCGTACGGCTTCACCAGACATCATGCCGGAGCACGATTATTACGACACTGATTAACATGATCGATAATATACTTTTGGAAATTATAATAGAAGCTAAGGATTAAAGTGAGGGTAAGAATCAGAGTGTTTTTCTTAAATGAAATTTCACTTTGGTTTTGATTTTAATAAAATATTTGTTCAGTAATTAAGGTTTTGAAAAGAAAGGTGTTAATTGACTGATGTGTGTTCTGTTTCGTGTGCGAGTGTCTAAATGTTTTTTTTTTTTTTGCATACAGTATGCTTGAGGATATATCAAGCTAGCAACTAGCCAATACAAGTTGACTTCTCATTGTACGAAAAAACTATACAATGAAAGGTCAGCTAAGATATCTTTTGTCTTTCAAGTGAAGTGCATTTTATGATCTATTAAACTCGTTTTTCGAAATATTGCTTTTATTTTTTTATGTAAATATTACTTTTTAGGGTTCCATATCCAAAGAGTAAAAAGGGTGTCACGCAGCCCGAAAGTACAAAACACTCTTCGGCCATAACTCTTCTTTCAGGAACTTGTCTAGATCATGCAACGGAACACGTACCACGAACAACTTGAAGTGCGTGCTGTGCCGCGGCTCCACCACCTCGATCCTCACAGTTTATTTAGTCCAGAAGCGCAGATACTCCACTATCTCCTCAGCCTTCGTGGAGTGGTGCAGTCTGGACACGTACAGCATCATCATCGGTGCTGCTGGAGGCAGCAGCATGTTAGGTCCTGCCAGCGCAGTACCGCATTGGTTTCGACTATGAGGCTTCTTCTTCTCTACCTTGATGAAACCATCCTTGTTTGACGTGTCCTTCTCTGGACCCTGTTTATTCGAAACCAGGTTTGGTTTTGACCGGCTCTGTTTACCGCCTACGATTTTCATCTTTAAAATACTATTACCTAGTTGACAGCTTCCCGTTGTGTGGCGCGTTGCGTGGCGTGTAGTGTGTGATCCGCCTTGGGCCACCCTTTTTTTTGGTTTCGCGGTAGAAACCCTCACGAACTTCCTCCATCGTAGGGCTGACAGACGACTCTTACTCGCTAAAACCACCGCGGTGTTTTCCACCTATGGCCGGGTGTGCGGGATTTACAAAGCATTCACCGAACCCCGCCACCACCTGCTTAATATACCTTACCCCTTAACCTATCCACTTCGTTCTAATAAAATTATTTTATAGCAAATAATGAGTTGATGCAAAAGCGTGTCACACATGTAGATTGGCTCATAACTGTGACAAGCAAGTTATGCCAAGCCCTAGTGTGTCCATAACCGTCCATATTGATACTAGATAACTGATAAATGGTAGTACGCGCAAAGGTTAGTGTTTCTTGCATCAGATTTTAAAACTTTCGATTTATTTCGGGAGCTGCGCATTGGCCTCTAGCTGCCTCTTTGTCGATCAGTGTACGGAGACAGCAGGTCAACCTACCCGAAACTGTCAAAAATATGCAATCAACCTTGAGCCTTTAGACGATGCAAGTCATTTGTTGCATTATATGCCATATTAAATTGCCCTGTGTAAATATCAGCCTTAATGCTTTAAAGATAAAGTTGGAAAAGTACCTAATAAAGAAATTTGACAAATTGTAGTTGCTTGATGTGCTGTCATCTGTACCTACTGCATTTATGAATCGTATACAGATTGAAATCAAGTAAGCTAGCCATACTCCGTAGGTCATGATGAGTCATCATTAATATCAAGATTTTCCTGCGCTTATATCAGTTTATTTAGTGTCGTGTTTCGTCATTAGTCCTCATTCTAATAGACTTAAGTTAAGGAATAAAACTGTAGTCACACCCTCTCTAGTCATATCATCATTGACATAGTCCGTTCCAAACATATTTTAATTTCTATACCATCTGCGGAGTTTACTTTTTTTATCTCGGGTTGGAAGAATCCTCATGGAGTCCCTCCGCCCTGGGGGCAGAGCGAAGGGGACTGTCAGACTCTTACTGACTAATAAACCAACCTGTGTTCACACTCATGTACCCGTGTGATCGGCCACCCTGCGACCACCAGTGCCTCTGCTGCGGGAGGGGAGGGAAAAGGCAGTCTCTCTCTCCCTTTCCGCCGCCTCCTTTGCGAGCATCACGGTCTCACAAAAGGTGGCGACGGCGCTCCACCCTGATTTCCGGAGTTTACTTAGCTAACCTAATTTAATCCCTCAATCATGATAGATGATAATAATTTAGTTAACTAACTAAATTATTTTAATAAGCAACACAAATCAAATCAAAAGTAATTTATTCAAATTAGGCTGAGAATCAGCCCTTTGGCAGATGGTTATCTGATATCTATGTAAGTATTGAAGGGTCCTAAAATCAATCTCCAGCACCTTAATTGCGTAACACATTATTAGGTACTATCATTCGGAATTATTTTGAAGCTTATTGCTATTCCATGGCTCCCTATGTTCGAAAATATGTCGGCTTAACACCGTAAGTAACGCAATAAATAGATGGTAGGCCACAACATCGGCCGCCGGCATAAGTTACTACCCACCAGACAAAGTCATGCCGCCAAGCGATTCGTCGTGTTCCAGCATGATGTCTGGTGAAGCCGTACGGAGGGCGGGTCTGAGCATTTCTTTTGCGATGTACGTGCCGGGTACGATGCGCAAAATGTTGTTGTGTCGGGAGTTTGGTTGTGGAGGGCCTCCAGATCAATCTCCCTCTGGCGCAGCATCGTTGGTCGTGTTGTTGGGTTTAACATTGGATCACCGCGCTCAACTGCCGTCTTCCTTCCTATTTACTCAGTTCTTTTGAGTGAGTAGGCTTAATAAACTAGCGCGCTTTACCATCAACGATTGCATCACTGCTTACCATCAGGCGGGATTGCAGTCAGCCAGGCGCTAGTTTGTAATTTATATATATAAAAAAAAATGTTGTTGAACTGTCAAAATGAAACCCAATGTGTTACACAATCACCCTGCAGGTTCAGAACACGACGGTACTTCTTGGGATGGTTTCAAACGATATCGGAGTTCAATTTAAAATTCCATCCGAATAGACCGGAAAGGTGTCAATGTGTTTCTTAAATACAAAGAGTAATAAAAGTGTCAATACTAACTTTAAGTATAGTTAGTATTGACACGTGTAAATAAATATGCCAATAACATGCCGAAATTACACGCAAAATTGCCGAAATTACAAAATCTCTTCCAGAATTCTACGCACGTAGTCATAATATATCGTAGTAGCCCCCCCGCTGGCGGTGTTGTTTTCATGACTTCCGTATATGTTGTAGAGATAGAAATAAAAAAAAAAAAAACATATGCGCAATTCACATGTAGTAGAAGTGAAACCATCAAGATCACTGAGATTTTCCAGGTTCGACCGTCAGGACGCTTGCGGCTTAGGGGAATGAAAACGTGATGGATTAGATCTAGATTGTAGAATACCTATTATCCCAAACTGATAATAAAGCATACTAGCCTTAAAGCCGATACGTTATACACATATCAGTGCATATAGCAGTATCCTTGTTGCGAAATCTGTATCAAGTGTAGATCGTGCGTGGTCGCACTCCGCACCGCTTTATATACGGTGTCCTAGCGGGGAGTGTCACACGTGCTGCACACCTCAACACGTACGCGCACCACAGACATGCTCGCTAAGGTAAACATTATTAATATAACTAGCTGTGCCCCGCGGTTTCACCCGCGTAAGCTTTGAACCGAAAGGGCTCAGTTGATATAAAATAAGCGCCTGTTAAAATAATTGGAGCAATTTGTACGTCTGCGTTTGCTCCCGTTTTCGCAACATTTTTTGTTCCTGCTCTGCTCCTATTGGTCATAGCGGGATGTTTTATAGTCTATGTCCTTTCTCAGGCTCTAGACTATCTGTGTACCAAATTTTATTACAATCGGTTCAGTAGTTTTGGCGTGAAAGCCGGACAGACAGACAGACAGAGATACTTTCGCATTTATAATATTAGTATGGATATTGTTTTAAAATAATACCGAAATATAGAAAAATCTGCGAATTCACAAAGGTCTCCGAATTTCGATGTCATTTTGTAATGACATTATTACGAGCTTTTACTAAAAATGCCACATCAATGAAGTAATTTTGGTCTAGTTCACAGTATAGGTGTGGACAGTTCGGTTCTCTGGGAGATAGCGAGCAGCTTAACGATTCTAGCAATCTAGGGCATGCATTACAGGTTCGAGTCATATTAAACGGCCTACAAACATTTATTTTCTGAGCGTGGGTTAATGCAAACACGAAACTAGAAAAATCCTGCATTTGGGGTACTTTTATTTGAAACTTATATAAAGTTCATGTATCTAAAAATACAGAGAGGCTTTCACAAGTTTTTACCGAAAATTTAGGGTGTTGAGTGGAGGAGTAAGATGATTACATAAGCTTCCCTGTTCTTGTCAGTTGTTATTATTGTGCTGCGCGTGCGCCGGAGCGTTGGCGCGGCCGGGGCTGCTGGACGGCATCGGCTACGCCTCACCGGCGTACGCCTCACCGGCGTACGCAGCACCGGCGTACGCTGCACCGGCAGCTTACGCCGCGCCAGCGTATGCGCCGGCGATCACCACACATGCCATCGCAGCCCCTGCCATCGCACACGCGGCTTATGCATCACCTGTCGTTAAAGCTGTGAGTATGAAGAAACTGTTCAAATTTAATCTGTAAACTTACAGCATGTTATCGTTGTATCATTTGCCATTTAAAGCAAGTCTAGTGATTAGTTCAGATTTTAAAAAACACACTTTGAGCTCAATTTTTCTATAGGTACCTTCATCAACTTTTAGAGACACGATCTCTAAGCCAATACTGCTCAACTCGGTGGTAGGCCATAACTTCGGCTGGCGGCAGAAGTTACCACCCACCAGACAAAATCTTGTCGCCGAACGATTTGCCGTGTTCCGGCATGATGTCTGGTGAAGCCGTACGGGTGACGGATCTGAGCAGTTGTGTTGCGATGTGTGCCGGGTAAAATGCGCCAAATGTTGTTGTGTCAGGAGTTTGGTCGTGGAGGGTCTCCAGATCAATCTCCCTCTGGCTCAGCATCGTTGGTCGTGTTGTTGGGTTTAACATTGCATCACCTTGCTCAACTACCGTCTTTCTTCCTATTCACTCAGTTTTTTTGAGTGAATAGGCTCTTAATAAATTAGCACGCTTTGCCATCAACGATTGCATCACTGCTTAGGTACCTTCAGGCGGGATTGCGGTCAAGCACTAGTTTATTATTATAAAAAAACTTAACTGTTCCTTTTCCTATCAATAACTTACTCGATCCTTATTTTCGAAGGTGGTACGCGCTGAGCCCGTAGACCCAAACCCCGCGTATAGTTTCTCATACGGCGTGGCAGATCCTGCCACTGGCGACCACAAAGACGCTTCGGAGACGCTGCAGAACGGAGTCGTGCAAGGCTCCTATAGCCTAGTGGAACCTGATGGCCACGTGCGCAAGGTCACCTACACTGCTGACAAGATCAACGGATTCAACGCCGTGGTTGAGAGGACAGGTGCCTCTGCTCATGCGGTAAGCAGTTTTTGTAGTACTTATTTAAGAAGTTTTATTTTTTATTATTTAAGATATTTAGACATATTTCTGAGGTATGAAATTACTTATTTATTTGTAAATTTCTGGCAGTAAGCAGTATCCGATTTCAATCAGTCTGGTAGAAAGCTACTTTTGTCGAGTGCTATATATAGGATATGTTTTTTTAAACGTTCGTAAGCATCGGCTGATGTTAGTGAGTGGCTCATATTTGGTGGTAAGTTGTTGGAGTAAAATATCATCATCATCCCAGCGTTAATCCCAGTCACATCCGAAGCTTTTCAGCTTTGAAGTCTGGCGTCCGCCTTAGTAAAATATAAAATAAGATATTTTGCTACAATTCTGGAGATGTCTACAGTTACGGTTCATATTTGACCAAAAGTTGTTGGAGTAAAATATAAAATAAGTAATTCTGTTACCGGATTGGCCTGGAGATTGTACAGTCTTGTGAATCTGTCTATCGTATTAAGAGTTATTTTTTAGGAAAACTTTAATATTCACTCGATTTAGATTATACCCACATTTATTTGGTTGTCGTTGTTAATTGCCAAAGTTAGTAAGAATTCTGAAATGTTACAATTTGCTTGTCTTAACGATTGATCTTTAACCAGGTGGCAGCACCAGTAGCAGTGGCGGCGGCCCCCATAGCGAAGGTGTACGCTGCACCGGCGCAGGTCGCCGTGGCAGCCCCCGTCGCGAGGTACACTCTCCCAGCTGCCGGCGTTAGCGTTGGCCACCCGTGGGGTTAAACGCCACGACACCGAAAACAAAGCCACCTAGCTCCTTGCTGAACGATTAGTAATAATTGACGTCGATGACAGAAAATAGTGTTGGATGTCGAATTTAATGTCACATCTCCACTACAACACTATTTTCAGGCTTTGTCAAGGAATTGGGCAGATTTCAAGTATAGAACAGCATATTCTGTTGAGATTTGGATAAGCTAATGTATTGAAGAGGGTGTTTTCATGATTTATGACTCAGATTTTCTTCTAATAGTTTGGTTAGAAATCATAGGCTGCGGCTATATGGTAAAGGCGAATTGTAATGTGTTATTTACCTACTTATGTATCTTTTGTAGAAGTTAATTTTTGTTGTTTTTGGGCTTTGTTTGTTAACATTTTGGAAGATTACATGATTAAAACGTCAGACGATTTTACTTTGAATGTAAAATTGTGAGTTATGGCCCTATTTTCTAGTTTTTCTCGCCTTTGCTCTCCGGCCCCAGTCTGTAAAACCATGGATGTGCGTTCAGCAAGACTAGGTGCGCCTGACGACCTCGCCCGTCTATTGTAACTTATTATTTATTATGTACTGCTTTGACTGTTGCCTACGGACCTGATCTTGACGCATCGTATTATTTACGTAAATGTAAATATAATGTAGTAGTTTTATAAATAAATGCAATTTTTGCAGTATTTTATGTCTTTATTTTTGTCATGCCATGAGTGAAACGGCAGGGTGCTGCTTCTAACATTGTAATAGGCCCTTATGAATATGTGTGGGTACAGCCATAACCCATCTGTACCTACACATTTACTTTCATAATCCGTGGGTTTTGATGGAAACTTGTATCCATCCATTGCTACATGGGTTTGAAAAATTCGACTGGCCGACAGCATAAATAACGCAATTAGCATGACTGTCAAAATGAAAGGCATTGATTTTAATTGCCATTATACCCCATTATTCCTCGCCTTTGCCTTCCGGGCCTGCCAGTGTATAATGGTAATTGAATGCAATTCCTTTTATTTTGAAGTACATGACATGTCAATTACTTAGCTGTTTTCACTAAGTCTAACAACACTTTATGCATTCATTTAAGTGTCGTTTAGTGTTAATGAAATCGGGAAATTAATGCCACTAATTTAACACCAATCTAAAAACATCTAAAAACAGTAATTTTGCGTTTTAGATCTAGTTATTAATTATAAGCTACGTAAACCATGCCAAAGGTAACCTAATTAAATAATCGATTCACATGATTCGACCAAGATTATGTTTGGACATTAAAAGACATCGTGACCGCTGAGTTGGTTTTTTATCTTTTCCAGGTCAGGTAGGAACCGCCGACCTCATTAAATTTTCAAAACATGGGCAAGTGACATGTAAAATAGATTTTACAAACCTATATACTGAAATAAACTCAGTTATCAATGATTTAGTCATATAAGAAAAATAATATGCGCTGCGTGTCGCGAGTTCGATTCCCGAACGGAACAAATATTTGTGTGACCTTCAAGTAGATAGTCTGGTTGTTTGTGTATGCGAGTTACATATACATATGTTTGTAAACGCATCCACGATACAGGAGAAATTCCCAGTGGGACAATGTTTTTTTTTTTTACAAATGAGACAAAAACAATAATAAAGTTGTTAGTTAAAAACTTTGCGTGGAATAACTCCTGTAGGCCATAAAAACATTTATTCCTGAAGGAATCGAACTTGTGACACGCGGCGTAATAGTCGATCGCTTAGCCACTGCACGAACCGTATCGTCAAAATGGATTACCCAATTTAGTAGATTACATGTGCATTATCCAATTTAGTATTAAATCTACTACAGAGCTTAATTCTGCATCCGGCCTAAGTCAATTCCATGTTAGGATGAATTGGATAGATAATCTTTTCGCGTATGTCTTACACGGTGTCCCATATTTAGTAAAACAGGTTTATTTAGACCTTAAACATAGTTTTCCTGTTAAATCTAAGTAGTAATTATTTATGAAGCCTGTCCGACTCAATTACTAAAGGTTGGAACTAGGCTCTCAGCGGAAATGGTGTATGTTGAAATAGTCTAATGTTAGAACCGGTAACTTGTGTTGCCTAGTTAGACTACGCATACATTGTGACTATATCCATACTAATATTATAAATGCGAAAGTAACTCTGTCTGTCTGTTACGCTTTCCCACTTAAACCTCCAACCAATTTTGATGAAATTTGGCACAGACAATCTTTAGACCCTGAGAAAGGACATAGGCTAACTTTTTATTGAAACTACCTTTTATTGAAAAATATTCCCGAGGGAAATCTAAAAAGCGCGATATACCTAACTGAATTCCACGCGGGCGAAGCCGCGGGCGGAAAGCTAGTTAATTAATAAATGTAATATGTTATACTGTGTAATACATGACTATGTAACTGTGTAACTTGTGGGTATCTGTTGTTTTTTGGTTGAGGAAGTCTATCCGCTCGTGATACAGTTATATATCACGTACGAGGGGATAGGGCGACTCAGTTGGAAGACAACCAGAACTACACACATCAAAAGTGTCTAGGGATCAAGCATTTTTATGCGGATTTCTTGAGATTGAGATGTGGCTTTGTAATAAATTTATGATTTTATAAATTTATATGGATCCTTTTTGGTGCATTTCATAATTTGAATCAGGAACTGTGAATCAAATTCGAGTAAAAGATGAAAATCAGCTGTCAATATTTTCCCTATAAAAACATACAACGCATTGA
This sequence comes from Sesamia nonagrioides, assembly GCA_017933935.1. Taxonomy (NCBI): domain Eukaryota; kingdom Metazoa; phylum Arthropoda; class Insecta; order Lepidoptera; family Noctuidae; genus Sesamia; species Sesamia nonagrioides. Next base: position 17,238 of record JADWQK010002107.1, read on the forward strand.
AGACATTATTAGTGCTACTGTTTCCCTACTACTGATTAAAACCAACGTTATTATGGAGCGGTGACGTCATTTAAGCAGGGAAGAAATGCTCAGAGCCGTGGGAATGATAGAAGCTGGTTCCCGGCAACGTACTGTGGCTTTAGCTCTGAATACAAGTCAGAGTGTTATCAGTCGACTTTGGACACGTTACCGAAGCACTGGTACCGTGGCTGAGCGCCATGGAGGACGGTATCGCTGCACCACACGGAGACAAGACCGATACATTCAAATCTTAACTCGAAGAGCTCCAACAATAACCGCCATGATGTTAGCCGTGAGGCTTCATCACTCTTCAGGGAACTTAATTAGCGACCAAACAGTCAGAAACCGCTTGCATGAAGTGAACCTTCATTCCCGAAGACCGCTACGGGTACCACCTATAGCAATGCACAATCGTAGGATTCGATATCAATGGGCTCTTGAACACAGAAATTGGGCAGAAGAACAATGGCGTTTCGTGTGCTTTTCTGATGAGTCTCGTTTTGGTATGAGACCGGATACAAGACGTATACGACACTGGAGAACCCCTGGACGCCAACAGCGATTAAAATCCTGCCAGGAAGTCCATCCTTATAGTGGTGGAACCATCATGGTATGGGCGGGTATTTGGATCGGCGGAAGAACTGAGTTGATTTGGATCAGAGGCAACCTCAACGCTCAAATTTATGCTGAAACGATTGTATCAGACGTCATCGTTCCTCTACAAGTGCAAATCGGTCCCTTATTTCAGTTAATGCATGATAATGCACGACCGCACACCGCAAGAGTTGTAAGACAGACTCTCGCCGCAGCTAACATCAATGTCCTGCCCTGGCCTGCTCAGTCGCCAGACTTGAACCCGATTGAGCATGCATGGGATATGCTACAGAGAAGAGCTCTGCCGAATATGGAGGGTATCCAGTCGCAAGAAGACCTTTTTTTGTTGTTGCAACGAACATGGGCGGCCATTCCACAGCGTGATTTGGATGAACTCATTTTGAGTATGCCAAACCGATGTTCTTGTGTTGTTAGTGTTCGCGGTAGAAACACGGATTATTAATTGTTTAAGTTACCCAATAAAATTTTAGAGAAAACTGTTATTTCAGTCTTTTTTTCGAACTTTTGTGTTAGTGGTTCAAATGTCAAATATCCCTTTATTAGGAAAATGGCAAATTTCTTTATTAATGCAAAGGTGACTTGGTTTATCGTTACTGTGACAAACGAAAACACTTTATTTGATGAATCCTTAAAGAAAATTTTAATTAATATCAATCAGGAGAAAAGTTATTGCAAAAATATATGTTGATCCCTAGACACTTTTGATGTGTGTATTTCACAATGTATAACAATTTCAAAATTCACATTCTGTAACTTCAAATATTTTTATTTTTTATTATTATTGGCATGGTTGTCTCTTAATCTATAAAGCTGAAGAGTTTGTTTGTTTGAACGCGATAATCTCGGGAACTACTGGACGGATTTGAAAAATTCTTTTTGCGTTGGATAGCCCTTTAATCCAGGAAGGCTTTAGGCTTATGTAACATCACGCTGCGACCAATAGGAGCGGAGCATAACTAACACCACGCGAACGAAGTTGCTGGCGGCCGCTAGTATTGAATAAAGTTTATTATCATTACAAGTATATTGATTGCATTTGTCCCGTGAATGGTAATTTATTGTAGGGATCATGCATGAATAAGAACCAAAAAATTTTGGACATTTGATATCTATCTGAGCCCCAGCAGGTTGAATGTGCAAAGTGAAGAGAAGTGTGTGGCAGTCAGATTTTTATTTCGTATCGCGATCTTGATTACTTAACGAATTCATCATCATCATCTCAGCGTTAATCTCAGTCGCATTCGAAGCATTTTGAGCTTTCGGAGTCTGGGATCCGCTTTACCAGTCTAACTGCGGATTTTGGCTAAACTTCGATATTTTCCGTGAAGCGACTGACGTCTGACCTCCACAACCCGAAGGCGATATCGAAGCATTGCAGTTAGACCAATTGTTGGACTTTTGAGGGCTCCAACAACTCGTAACGACTGCCACCGGGACCAACGGCTTAACGTGCTTTTCGAGGCACAACCAGACCAGTGCAAATATTCATATTCGCGCCTCTTGCGGTTCGCTACCGCTAGGCGACGGAGGCTGTCATGAAAAAAAAAATGTTGTATGTTGTTGTTGTTGTTGTTGTTGTTGTAATGTTGTGTTGATGTATGTGTTGTATCTGATAATAAATAAAGGAACAGTCTCCTAAAACCGGCTGACCGGCTGTGTAACTGGCTCCAATCATCAACTAATATAATTTATTTTAGTATAGAAATAAATTTAACTCTAGTGGTATAATAGGTGATGAAAGTTTCTATGAAACTGCTCATAGTATGATATCGTAGTATCATTCGTCATTTAAAGCAAATCTAGTGATTAGTTCAGTTTCTAAAAACACATCACGCTCTGACCTCAAGTTTTCTGTAGCTTACATCAACTCTCGGAGACATGGCCTCGGAGCCAATGCTGACCCTTTCCACTGTTAAACTGTTCCTTTTCCTACCAATAACTTACTCGATCCTTATTTCCCAGGTGGTATCTACGCGCTGAGCCCGTAAATCCCAGATTACTGAACGAATAATTTTGTTTAAATCGAAACGGAAGTGCCATTATCGTACATTACGATATTAGTTCGTAATGGTGATCGTACGACGTTTTTTAACACACTTGCGAGGAAACAGAAAAAAATACAAACATAAAATTGTTTTGTTTCAAATAGGACATCCGTTATTTTAAATAAACTCAATCTGTGAATGCACACTGTTGCTTTCCCGCCATTAGTATTATTATTTGCCATTTCAAAAATGGAACAGCGCGCTCACTGGCTGGAGCCGTGCGGCGGCGATCAGTTCCATAATTGGGTTGTATCCTAAAAAATAATTTAATGTCCATCAGATAGATTTATAAAAAAAATTGAACACGTATTTTTTATTTTTTCTTTCATTCAAAAACTTAGGAAGATATATTGATTTGAAATGTCGCATGACGTCACGCCGTGTCACAAAATATACCACGGCATCATGTAATTAGCCCCCACTCCGTAAGTTTAATAATCTATATCTCAGTAGTTTTTGGTAATTTCGACAAAATAAAAAATACGGGTCTTAAATTTTTTTATTGTCTTTAAGACGGACTAATTATTTTTTTGATTTTCATACCTAGGATACATCCCTATTATTTGAAATGGCAAATAATACTGTTATGGAATTTGTATGAACTATAACTTAACTATTTGCTTTGATAACACACGCGTTTGTTATGACCCGCTTTACATATTTAAAACCGGTGGAATTACATCAGCTTTACGAGCAAGGGTGTTAAAAATTAAATAGCAGCACTCTGATTCATTTTCTCTGATGCTTCCTATTTTGGAGAGAGTGGGAAAATGCCACGTTTACGAATTGATGTGTTCCCTCATAGTTTTGAGAGCAGTGGTGGATATATGATCTATACAATATAAACGCCTGGCTGGGATCAAACCCACCACCTACAACTTGTACAAATGTGGGCTGGTTGAGGTTGTAAAGTTTAATTAAAAGTTAAAGAGAACATAAGTAGTGTTAGTGAACGATAATTAAAAGGAAGTAGGAGTTTAATTTTCTAGATCTGGGGCACGTAAGACCAAATCTAGAAACGATACGTGTGTAAGGATTAAGAAATAACATTGGCATATTCTGCCAATTTGCGGCTATATAAATATTCAATGTAACTGCCAATTTAGGGCGACGAGAAATACTGGTTCCATGAATAAGCACTTATATAAATTTAGTTTGTACGTGATAAATTTTACGAGTTCATGAGGTGAATCATTAAGGGCGACAATTTGTTCATGTTATGATTTAATGTAATCAGGACCATTTGTGGTTAAAAACTCATAACTTGGTCAAGATCAACGTATGTCACTCAAAACTATATTATGTATATCAATAAACATGGCCAGTTTTATAAACTTTTGCACTAAGAAGCGGAACGAAAGTATGATTTCGATTGAATAACCATCTTATTTGTGATCTTATATTTATTATATTCATAGAGGATTTTGTTGTTTTGGACTAGAATTGCCAAAACTTTGGGGCTTAATATAGAACCCTGAGGAAACCCAAATAAAAGTACAGCATTCACAAGTATAAGCAATTTATTGAATTAAATAATGTCCGAGATGTGAAGACCGAGATCCGATTCTGTAGGACCCACTTGGTGATGTTCCTCAGGATGTTGTCAGTTCGTATGTGAAATCTAGGGCCTTTGAGCAAGCCCTGAGGTCAGCTGCGGCATTAGGCTTTTTGGCTCTAATCAAACTTGGCGGAGATCCAAAGGTGATTATTTTAAAATATTACTATATTTCTTAGCAAACAAAATAACCACCACGTGGAGTCGGTACACAGCTAGGTGACGTCACGGCAGACTCCGTAAAAGATGGCGGGACGAGTTGACCTTACTTCGAACCAGGTGCAAAAAACCTTTGCCCAGCAGTGGGATGATGCTAACAGTAACACTTATCAAAGCAATTATTTCCAACACATCCTCATTTTATGATTAACTAACAAGCTAACACAAACATCATTTAGAATATATTTAAAGGGCCACGTGTCAAAGGCCCAGGATTGGCCCAAGTTAGTCAGTGGTTCATCTTTGAGGTACCCATTCATTGAACTAAACAAAATATCACTTAACTTCCACTAAGCAGTTCTACACTATTTCTACAGAAGGCTACGCTACAAGGCAAGCCTTGGACTCGGATCACACTGGGATCCTATTCTGTTGGGCCCACTTGGTGATGGTCCTGACGATGTTGTCTGCTCGGGTGTGGGACCTTGGGCCCTTGAGTAAGGCCAGGGCGTCTCTGAGGTCAGCTGCAGCATTCGGTTTGTTGGCTGCAGCGGCCTGGGCGCAGCCACAGACCGCCCCGCGGAGACCTTCCCACATTTCTGGGCCTCCGTCTAATCTGGGATTTTTAAACCATAAAAGACTGTTTAAGTATGAATGTCGAAATATGGAAACTTTACTTAGTATGGCGTGTACTTAATACGATATACGTAATAAAAGTTTACGTGGTTAACATAATTCATTATCTCTTTCATTTATTATATTATGTATAATTATAATATTTAATAGTATACGTTTTTAGGTTAATATAGTATTGCATAATAACGTTTATATGGGCCTTTATGCCTGAAATAAATGTAAAAATAAATAAAATGTTGTTTAAGGACTAGTATTTAGATATTTTTAAATTACTATAAAAATGTAGAAACTTAGTAATTTTACGCATTTAGCAATTTTGTGTTGTAGGCACACGGTATCAATTTCAAGGTAATTTAGTACACATTCAATGCGCTTTAAATAGATTGATCTGTGGTAATTAGACTCACCTGTCGAGCATGTGAAATGCTTTGGCGGCGACTAGGAACTGGCCCATTCGGTAGCTGTCGTTAGCAACCAGTTGCAATAACGCGAAGCTGTCGGGCGTGCCCGCTGACTGTCAACCAAATATACAACGTTATTTTTAACTGATTACAGTTTGTTCAGAATAAGCAACTGAATCGATTCCAATTATTTTTACACCATGTTATACTATTTCCCAAATGTATTTAGAAATTGTTGCAGTGTGGTTACCGAGCGCACCACGCATCTTACGGTAGATCATAGTACGTGCAATAGCTGACGACATAGGTCAACGGACCGCTCGCCCGCCCGAGCGGAGCTCTGACCAAAGTATTGTTGGGACAACAAAGTAGAATAGCAAGTTCACAACTTTGTGGTTTTTCATTATATCTTTTTGAAAATTTGTAAAAAAAACACATAAAAGGAAAAAAAATATTACAATTTCAAATAGTTAAATTATTTAAAGGAATAGTCAACCCAGTATTAGTTTATTTTTGTTTAATGGCACAAAAATAAAAAAAAAAAACACAAAAGGAAAAAAAATACATTTTCAAATAGGACCCATCTAAGTAATTAATTCAACATTCATGACCTCCAATTAGGTTGTCGTCGAAGAAATTACACAAGATAACAGATCAACACATCAGAGACCCTCATCATCATCATTTCAGCCGAAAGCCGTCCACTGCTGGACATAGGCCTCCTCCAAGGATCTCCAGGACGACCGGTCAGCGGCCCTAGTCTGCTATTACAATAGTGTCAGAATGGTCGATCAATGATCTTATCATGATCGATTTTGACAAGTTTCGTAATCTACTAACAAAATGGTGTCATTATGACTTTCCAGTGACCACTCACGTGGTCGCCACGTGACCACGTCCACGCGCACGTCCGTGCGGGGTGGTGGGGCGTCAGTCATTGACCAATGACTGACGCCCCACTCTATATTAATAAATGATTAAAGAGAGTGATTTTTAGGACATCATTTCTACTAACAGGTTTTATAATAATGGCAATATCGCAATGTCATTCTATTACCATTCCATAGTGAGACGACTGACCGTTAAATTAATCGATGATTATGAATTTAGCAGAATGACACGAACTTTTAGCACAATGACAATAAAATCGTGTTGGATTGACAAAGGATGATGTCAGAGTTTCTATGAAATCAGCCCTGTAATCGACGAACACATTTTTGTCAAATGATTGCGACTAGTTGGGATCGTTTGGACCGAACGGATCAATGGGCGGCCCGAACGACCCCACCTGATACCAACTAGTCGCAATCATTTGACAAAAATGTGTTCGCCGATTAGGGGGCTGGTCCCACCTTCCAATAGCTTTGTGTTACATCGTTGGATAGGTAATTTTGAGCTGAATAAAAGTTAATATGGCGTCAAGTTCCAAATCTTAGTTCGTTCAGAGTTATTAACTTAAATTTAATTTGGTTAACAAGGGAAACTGGCGTTAAGCTCGCAACGTCCAGAAAAGTCTTTATACCTTCTATATAAAGTTCCGGAGAGAATAGTGATAATAGAGTTGTATCCAAGGCATGAAAATCAAAAAAATATTTAGTCCGTCCTATAGATAAAAAAAAAAAATTAAGCGCCGTATTTTTTATTTTCTCGAAATTACCAAAAACTACTGAGATATAGCGTATTAAAGTTACGGAGTGGGGGCTAATTACGACATTTCAAATCAATATACATATCTTCCTAAGTATTTGGATGAAGGAAAAAAAATACGTGTTCAATATTTTTTATAAATCTATCTGATGGACATTAAATTATTTTTTAGGATACAACCCAATTGTAGGATTCTTAAAATCTAGTTTCGCACCTTAACACACATTTCCCAAGCGAGCGCAGCATCCTTATTCATGATGTGACAGCGACACAGACAGGCGAGGAACGTGAAGGAACTACGCATGGCTTCGTCTTGAATCGACAGGAGACTCTCTTCAGCCTCACGGTAGAAACCTGTCGCTACTTTAGCCTGCCCGGTAGAAATACAGTATAAGTGAATGCACAATTCAATATTCCTTGCCATTCTTTGCAATTTTTCGGTTAGATTGTATTTTGGTGACAATTTTAATTCAAAACTATAATCCATACTAATATTATAAATGCGCAAGCAACTCTGTCTGTCTGTTACGCTTTCCCGCTTAAACCTCTCAACCGATTTTGATGAAATTTGGCACGGACAATCTTTAGATCCTGAGAAAGAACATAGGCTACCTTTTATCCCGGAAAAAATTGATGTTCCCGAGGAAAATCTAAAAAGCGCGGTATAACCGAACTCCACGCGGGCGAAGCCGCGGACGGAAAACTAGTAGGTACATATTTACTTTATTAACAAAGATAGTATCTGATTTGTTCGCATGGTACAAATATAAATAACTTAGAGAGATCTATTAATAATTCTCTATAAATGTAGTTATAGTCACGAATCAAAATATTCTTCAAGAAAAACCTTACACTGACTTGGAAATTGCGAAAACCACAAGAAAATTATATATATTATATATTTTCTCGGTGGTAGGTCACAACATCAACCGCCGGCATAAGTTACCACCCACCAGACAAAGACATGCCGCCAAGCGATTCGTCGTGTTCCGGCATGATGTCTGGTGAAGCCGTTCGGAGGTCGGGTCTGAGCAGTTGTGTTGCGATGTGTGCCGGGTGCGATGCGCCAGTTGGTGTTGTGTCGGGAGTTTGTTCGTGGAGGGTAGCGGGATCCGAAGCACGGTTCTCCGCTGGCCGACCGCAGGTAGTTGGGGGCCCAAGTAGTGTGCCAGCCACATACGAAAGGCTGCCCCGCCAACTGCGAAAAATCCCAGGGTGGCCCCATCGTGCCGGTTGGCGACCGGACGAGAGGACCCGATGGCGATCCCTGGGGGGGTTCGGGCGTCCCCGCAGTCTCCAGAACAATCTCCCTCTGGCCCAGCATCGTTGGTCGCATTGTTGGGTTTATCATTGCATCACCTCACTCAACTGCCGTCTTCCTTCCTATTCACTCATTTTTTTTTTTTATGAAAAGGTTAATAAAGAAAAGTAGATGTGTACAGCGGGCGCACGTCCTCTCATTCCAAGTGCACCTCTCAAATGTTCGAGGTCTGCACTCCAATCTCATTGCAGTACATCACCACCTTGAGACTGAAAAGCCACACCTACTTTTCTTGACGGAGACCCAGATCAGATGTCCGACTGACGCGGCGTACCTCGGCTACCCGGGATACTCTTTGGAGCATCATTTCCTGCAGCGTGCCGGGGTCTGTGTGTATGTCCGCAATGACATCTGTTGCCGGCGCCTCCGTCACCTCGAAGACCCTCACTTCTCGTCCCTATGGCTGTTGGTTGACACTGGTGTGGACAAAATTGTTTACACCTGTGTCTACCGATCGCACAGCGGTGATCAGGAGACAACTCGTTTATTTGACCACCTCAGTGAGGCTGCTGACAATGCGCTGCATCGGCACCCTGACGCTCAGTTCGTCGCTCTGGGGGACTTCAACGCCTGCCACCAGGACTGGCTCTTCCCATACCAGAGGACCGACCACGCTGGGAGAGAAGCGCGAAACTTCGCGCTTTCTATGGGCCTTTCCCAGCTGGTAGAGCAAGCTACTAGGGTGCCTGATGTAGTTGGGCATACTGCCAACTGTTTGGACCTTCTGCTGACCACTGATCCGGACAGATGTGTTGTAACGGTTTCCTCACCGTTGGGAACTTCAGACCACTGTCTGGTGAAGTCTGTGACGTCCTTCTCCCCACCAGATCACGACTCTCGTGGTGAACGGCGAATGTGGCGATACAGGTCAGCGGATTGGGATGAGATGCGCCACTTCTTTGCGTCTTATCCTTGGCAGCAGGTCTGCTTCTCTTCTGACAATCCTTCGAGCTGTGCGGACGCTATAACCGATGTGGTGCGTCAAGCTATGGAGTATTTTATCCCATTCAATGACGTGCCCGTCGGTGGCTCGGCTCGCCCATGGTTTAATGCCGATTGTGTCCAAGCTGAACAGCGAAAGCACACGGCATTTCTCGCCTGGGTTGACGCTCGTGACCGCGGAGCTCCGGATCTAAGCTCAAAGAAGAGAGCCTTTAACCGTGCTGCCAAGTCCTACAAGAAGGCGCTCAAGAAGGCTCGCTTCGACCGCATTACCCATATTGGCAACAAGTTATCTGCGCAGCCATCCGGTAGCAGATCTTTTTGGTCCCTTGCCAAATCGGTTGAGGCGAACTCACCCCCTCGCACCTCTGTCGGCCCTCACTGCCTCCGCTGGTTAGGCCTGATGGAACACTGGCTCATACGGCGAGAGAGAAAGCAGGTCTCTTTGCATCTCTCTTTGCCCATAATTCGCGTCTTGATACTGGAAGTGCTACTCCACCTAATTTACCTCATTGCGGAGCTTCAATGCCTGAGGTTCGCATTAGAAACAAGGAGGTTCTGAGAGTACTGTGTCGTCTGGACGTGAATAAGGCTAGTGGTCCGGATGGTATACCAGCGATTGTTCTTAAAGCATGTGCGCCCGAGTTGTCTCCTGTATTGACGCGCTTGTATCGCCTCTCATTTAGGACTGGTATAGTGCCCAAGTCCTGGAAGCTTGCTAACGTGCAGCCTGTGCCCAAGAAGGGTAGTCGTGCCGATCCTGCCAACTATCGGCCGATTTCGATCACCTCCATACTTTGCAAAATTATGGAGCGTGTATTGAACTCGCGCCTCTTGGCATACCTGGAAGGTAACGATCTCCTCAGTGACCGACAGTACGGGTTTCGCCGCAATCGGTCAACTGGGGACCTACTAGTGTATGCCACTCACTTGTGGGGCGAGGCCCTCGAGAGGAATGGGGAAGCGATTGCTGTCTCCCTTGATGTCTCGAAGGCCTTCGACCGGGTTTGGCACGCTGGCCTTTTGAGTAAGCTTCCAGCGTACGGCACGGTTTCCCCTAGCCTGACTGGCTGGGTAAAAGACTTCCTGACTGAACGGTCCCTCCGAGTTGTTGTCGACGGATGCTCTTCTGAGCCCATGTCAACTAATGCCGGTGTTCCTCAGGGGTCTGTTCTCTCTGCAACTCTGTTTCTGCTGCATATTAACGATCTGCTGATGCCCGGTATCTATGGGTATGCAGATGACAGCACAGTTGTAGAGAGATACCTGCCGGATGCTCGGGCTAGTAGGGAATCAATCCGGTCCGAAAGAGAGGCCATGGTTGAGCGAACGAGTGTTGCACTGCAGGCAGTCTCCGAATGGGGCAATGCCAATCTTGTAGCATTCAATGCCGCCAAAACACAGGCGTGTCTTTTCACCGCCAAAAGGAGCCCGTTCACCTTGGCCCCTACTTTTCGGAATGTGTCCTTGGAGTGTTCCGACCGCCTTCAGCTCTTGGGAGTTGAGATTTCCTCGAACCTTAACTTTGGGCGGTTCATTGAGTCCAGGGCCAGGGTGGCTGCCAGGAAACTTGGCGTTATCGCAAAGGTCCGGCAGTACTTCACACCTGGGCAGCTTCTAATGTTATACAAAGCACAGGTCCGTTCGTGTGTGGAGTACTGCAGCCACATTTGGGCTGGTGCTGCCAAGTGTCACCTGGCCACTTTGGATTCAGTGGAGAGACGTGCAAAGAGGCTGATTGGTGACCCTGATCTAACTCGAGTTGGTCTCCAAAGCCTAGAGCACAGGCGTAGAGTAGCCAGCCTTTCGGTGTTCTATAGGATGCATTTCGGGGAGTGTGCGAGGGAATTGCATGATTTAATTCCCCCATCTCCGTTCCACCAGCGGACGACCCGTCGTACGGCTGGTTTCCACCCTTACGTTGTTAACACCACTACGATCCGGACGAAGCGCTTCGCCTCCTCCTTTATACCGCGTACATCGAGGGACTGGAACAGTTTGCCCGCGGCGGTGTTTCCGTCGGACTACAATTTGAGTGTCTTCAAGGCTAGAGTGAATAGGCTCTTAATAAACTAGTGCGCTTTACCATCAACGATTGCGTCACTGCTTACCATCAGGCAGGATTGCGGTCAAGCGCTGGTTTATAATTTAAAAAAAAAAAAAAAAATTAAATTTGGCTTATTTTTCGTTATTTTACAGACGACAGCACATCAAGTTACTACAATAGGTCAAATTTCTTTATTAGATAATCAACTTTATCGATAAAACATTAAAGCTCAAGATTGTCTTGTCTGTATTTTCAGCAGTTTACGATATTTACCTGAGCATAGTTGAAATTAAAAGTATCATCATTGACGAAGAAGCTCTTTATAGAGTTAAGATACACCAGTACTTCCTCATAATGCCCTGCTAAGAAGTAGGAGGAGGCCATGCATTGGCGGCCAGGGATAGTGTCGCATTCCGACGCTGAACTGCCCACCAGGTGGAAACTCTGCTGGGCCAGTTTTAGTTGCTCGTCCTGTAATGACACGGAGTTGGAAAATACTGTCTAGTTCTCTCCTATCGTCGTGTGTGTGCACAACATGCTAAAATATCAACTTTATTAACAGCCCAAGGCCTGCTGGACGTATAATAGTAAGGGTGCAGTGCTTCACTTTCCCACACTATTTCAAGTAAAACAAAAATCAACTTTATTTCAATGACATTTAAGCTGATTTCAGAGAGTGAACTTTATTGTATAGGCGTAAAAGCTATTTTTAATAAACCTCTACTTTTTACATTTTTGGCAAACAAGTCGCGATTGCAGTTTAAATAATACAACGATCTCCTTTAGTAAATATATGTAGAAAATGTACCCACACATATACAACTTCATTTGGACTGTTCACTCTATAATAGACAAATTATTCTAACATTTCGTACATAAGTTTTAGACTTAGGTACAGTCAAAAACAAAAGTTGAAGAAACTTTTTCTTCACGAATCCGAAGTGATGTTTGGTGAAAGAATAGTAGTCTAATTCTTTCTCTCTATTCTTTAACTCTTAGTTTCTATTATAAAGTCAAAATATCGAAAATTTCGAATATAAAAATATCAAATCATGTCATTTCTTACTGACCATACCTAGCTAAGTTAGATCTCGGTTCAATCACTAATTAAATCCTTCTTCCATTCTTCTTTTTTTAAATATATTTGTTTGTACTCACATCACCAGTTTCATTATACAGCCTCACTGCGACCACAGCCCTCAGAATATAATGCAAAGGCGAGGTTGGCTGCAAGGGTTCCAATAGTGTCCTCGCTTGTAAAGGCTCTCGGTTACGGAGACGGTAGCCTGCCAAGTTAAGCCGGGCTTCTGGTACTACGTCCACTAATTCTGGTAATACCTGGGGAGGGACCAATAGGCCATTTCTAATATAATTAACTGAAAAAGCCTGCCAAATTGAGCCGGGCTTCAGGTACTACGTCCACTAATTCTGGTAATATCTAGGGGTGGGGAGGGATCAATAGGTTATTTCTAATAGAATTACCTAAACACTAACTAAAACAGAATAATAATTGTTCGCATAACTGAGCAGTTAGGTAGGAACTATGTATAGGACCCATACTGAAATCATATCGTCATCGTCATCAACAGAGAAGGATTGAGTGTAATCACCACGCTTGCTCAATGCGAGTTGAGGATTTCAGACTAAATCCAGGTTTCGTCAAGATGTTTTCCTTCAACTGAAATCATATACAAGGTGGAGATTTGCATCCTCATCAAATTTATGGAGGCTATTATGAAAGGCATAAATAATCACAGGGGCGATTTTCGTAATTCTAACTACGTTTACAGTCTCATCTTAGTCTTCATCTGTCAAAAAATACTTCTACTTTCCTAATGTTTTGACAAGTTTTTATGGCTGAGATGACATTGCGACTACATTTTGAAAGTTTAAATAACAAGAATTTTCTCGGTGGTAGGTCATAACATCGACTGCCGGCAAAAGTTATCACCCATCAGACAAAGTCTTGCCGCTAAGTAATTTGTCGTGTTCCGGCATGACGTCTAGTGAAGCCGTACGAAGGACGGGTCTGAGCAATTGTGTTGCCGCACTACTATATGCTATATGCATATGCACGACTATATCGGCGTGTGCGAGCGTGACGACGACATGCAGATCTCACACATTCAGCACCCTAATTGCGTACCTAACGTACTTGTTACTCTCAATTTAGATCATACTTATTGCTAATTCATAGCTCCGTATGTTTGTAAATATATCAGCTCAACAACGTAAATAACGCAATAAATGTTGTTAAACTGCTAAATGAAACCCATTGCTACTGATAGTGTTACCCATTATCCTGCTGATTTTCGAATATTTGTTGTATATATTTGTAGTATGGATTATACTAATATTATAAATGCGAAAGTAACTCTGTCTGTCTGTCTGTTACGCTTTCCCGCTTAAACCTCTCAACAGATTTCGATGAAATTTGGCACAGACAATCTTTAGACCCTGAGAAAGGACATAGGCTACCTTTTATTGCAAAATTTTATATTTCGAGGGAAATCTAAAAAGCGCGATATAACCGACGTCCACGCGGGCGAAGCCGCGGGCGGAAAGCTAGTAATTAATAAAACCTACTTATTTTATTATTGCTTATTATTTTACTATGTGAATATAGATAATAAAATAAATAAATATTCATCCGTGTCGAGAATCAGTTACCTCCTTGAATTTTACGAGGATGCAAAACGACAGGTTGTATATCTTTTTTTAGCATTTATGTACGGACGATAGCAGGTCAAGCTACTCGAAACTGTCAAATATTCTCAATCAACCTTGAACTTTAATACTTTAGTGATAAAGTTCAAATCTAATAAAGAAATTTGATAGATTGTAGTAGCTCGATGTGCTGTCGTCTGTACACACGTATAAAATAGATAGACAAGATAAAATAGAATGATCGTAAATCGTATAGAAAACATCTTCATATTCAAAACCAGTGGCTTTGAGGAGGCGATGTACCTTTAAAGCTCCTTCGCCATTTCTGAAGACTACCAGATTATGCTTGACTAGATCTTGTCCAAAAGTGTGCTGATCTGAAGTCATTTGTTTCAGTTCGTTTTCAGCTGCTTTGCCGTTATATAATCTGAAAATTCACTGGACTATGAGCATCATCATCATCAACTTTTTTATCGTCCCACTGCTGGGCGCAGGCCTCCTCTCATACAGAGAACTCAATATTTCTCTGTATGAGAGGAGGCCTGTGCCCAGCAGTGGGACGATAAAAAGGTAATCAGCCTATAATATTAATACTACTACTGGGACACAGGGACCCCTGTGTCGGGCTGTATCTGTAATCTGTAAGGGTGGGGACACATCTGCAGAACGTATGGCGCCGAAAGCTCAGCGGCCGAAGTGTCAGTCGCAATATTCTGTTGTTATGATAAACCAAACGGTCACAACGCGGCGTCTTGTTCAGCGCGCTACGCGACGGAAAGTTACGTGGCGTCATCGTCAGTCGCATCGCGTGATGTGTCGCTTGCTGTGCAAAATACATTAAATGCGTTTTAGCTGAAAAAACCGGTCGAAGGAAGGTTAGGCCCTACGCCGTATGCAGTCTAATTTGGGCTAATGTGTCATATAGTACTTGAAATACAGCGAGCGTATTTAGCCGAACTTTCGGCGCGGTATGTTCCGCAGATGTGTCGCGACACTCGCGACACTAATCTCTACCACGTGGGATCAGTGCGGCTTGGTTGGTGAATGTCATACGTTTCAGATGTGTGCTTCTAGGATAAGTAGATTTTCTCACTGTTTTGAGAGCTGTGGTGATGAAATTATTTACACAAAGTAAATAAAGCGCCTTTCTGGGTACGTACCCATGATCTTACAACCTTGAGTGTGGGCTGTTACCTCTGGATCACCTGTCTTAAGTATGAGTATGTAAATCTCCATAATTGTTCTGATGGAAAATTCAGGTCAATTTGTTTTATTATTTTTATTATTGGGGTATTTCATTGTCATTTGAAAATCCAAGTATTATTAATAAATATATGAATACGCTGGTAAAAATTGCCACAACTTATCTTTTTTGCATTTTTCTAATATCTAGTATTCTGATGAAAGAATATAAGATTTATATAAGACCTCATAATATTAAGACGTACGGACGACAGCAGGTCAAGCTAAAGTAAGAAACTGTCAAATATTCCCAATCAAAATCATGATCCTTAATGCTTTGGTGATATATTTGAAAATTTAATACAGTTTGACAAATTGTAGTAGCTTGATATGCTGTCGTTTGTACAATTTGCAGATTTGTCGTGGATGTGACGCATCTTTTCCCCAACCATTAAATAAGTAGGTACTCTTTTCGTGTTTTATGTCCTTATTTTGAAAAAAAAAAACATTTTTTTCTTTCTTTCAAATCCTACCGATAACATTTTGTCGTTGTACTAAATTTGAAAATGTCAGTTCAGTGACAGTGACAGTGTGATTGAAGAATAAAACTAATTCCTCTCAAATGAATAAAGAACATCATCATCATCATCTCAGCGTATAATCCCGGTCGCATCCGCGGCTTTCGCGTTGGAGCCCGGGGTCCGCTTCTCTACTCATACGCCTCCATTTCGCACGATCTCTGGCATCCCGTGGTGTGAGATTGTGGCACGCATGTCATCTCTTACAACGTCAAGCCAGCACTTCTTTGGTCGGCGGAGGCGCCATGGCAAGACATTTGACACGTAAGTACCGCCGGTTTACGTAAGACGTGACCGTGCCAGCGCAGGCGATTCTCTTGCAGTTTGTCTGCTATGTCATGGACACGGAGACTGCCACGGATGCGGGAGTTTCTAATGCGGTCTTTCCGCGTAACTCCACACATCCACCGCAGCATATTCATCTCCGTGACACGCAGCTCCTGCTTGTGTCGCTCAAGCACAGGCCACGCCTAACTGCCATACAGAAGGACAGGTCTAATGATGGTCTTATAGACCTGTCCCTTAAGCTTAACCGGAATTTTGGGGTCACAAATGACACCTGTCACCTCACGCCATTTTGCCCAAGCTGCGGAAATGCGTGCTTTAACGTCGCAATCAATGTCGCCGGACGCGTGGAGCACAGACCCCAAGTATTTAAATTGGTCTGTGCACTCGACCGTGTCTCCGCCTATGCACACAGGCATAGGGTCTATGGTGTTGCTGGCCATGTACACCGTCTTCGCCACATTGAGTTTAAAAAACAAAGAACGTTTACCTGAAAAGATTGCAAGCCTTCAGGTTCCCCGCGACGGTGGAGGAGGGGTGCTGAGCTAGGTAGATCCCCAGCACCTCCTGGGACACGTCGTAGTAATCTAGCTTGTAGTAACAGAGAGCCACGTACACGTTCAACGCCATAAACGTGCTGGAAGAATGCAAGATTGTTAGAAATGCAAGAAGAATATTAAGGATGTATAAACATAGCTCCCACTGCTAGGACCCAGTCCTCCTCTTTCTATGGGAGGGAGCGGGCCATAATCCAGCACGCAGGGCCAGTGCTGGTTGGTGGATGTCACATATCTTCGTATTTGTGGTTCTTGGACACGACAGTTTCCACAAGATATTTTTCTTTACCGTTTTGAGAGCAATGGTGATGGAACTTAAAGCACGAAGAGAAGGACTGTTCTACATGTCTGGGTCGGGGTCGAGGTAGCGCCGGCTTGGTGCTATCGGCCCATTGCTACAAGTGCAAGAAGAATATTAAAGATGAACGTTTTATTCTTGACTGCTATGATATAGGTACCAACAGATGATTTCTATTGCATTACCTAATCTGTGTTTTCTAAAATGATAATATAATCATTAGAGTTTATGTATGTTCTAACAATGAACAACCTGTACCAATGAAGTACCTATAAGGATGCTAACACCAAAACCAGAAACTATTGAGACGAAGAACCTAATGAAATTTTTCCGCCGCTGACTACTGCCCGACTCAAACGTTATGACGGGCTCTGAAGTTCGCTGCTCGCTGCGCAATACCGCATCCCTGACGCTCGCTTTTTTTGGGATAAGGTATCATCAAATGACCTATCCCGCTCTGCGCCTACGGTGGCCGGGAGTTCGATGTTGTCTCCCGACCAGGACGTCTCTTGCGGCGGCTAGTGGCGTGAGGGCGCTGGGATTCCCGCCGCTCCCTCATGCGCTCCGCCTCCTCTTTTGCCAGCATGACTGCTTCGCAGAAGGAGGTGACGGCCTGCTATGCACTCTCTCGGAGACTCTTCGGTGCTCTACCGAAGCCGGGAAGATGTCCACCGTATCCTCAGCGCGATCGACACCCTGGCGTTTCCCCTGCCTTATACGGAACAGGAACCTCCCGAAACAACCGTGTCCGGTGAGGATCTGCGTGTAGCGGGGAGAGGACAAGACAAAGGGAAAAGAGGGTACTTACCGCCGCTGTTGTGGCGTGCCCAAACCCCCACAGAACAGAAAATCTCTATTCCGTGTAACCCCCTCACCCCCGCTGACATAAGAATTCGTTAGTGCGCAGAGCTTCGCCTCATTCGAGCCGACATAAAGTTTGTGTCGAGTTGTAGATAAGTACTGCTGATAGTTCTATTAAAATATCGCGGTAAAAAGTTAGCATCACTTAACTTTTCACAGCGACATGTTTACAATATCGCACTGCTAGCCTTATTTAAATAGGTAGGTGATTATTACCAATTTATAGAGGGCAATATCCTAACCCACTCCAAGTCGTCTTTTTCAAATCTTTTATATCTGTAGAACGAATGTTTATTGAATGATCCATAATAATAATTATAGTTATTTTCTGTTCCTTTAACAAAATAAAGGTATATATTTCATAATGCCATTGGAATTGATTTGGAGAACATGAAGTTCTATAGGCTTTCACTGGGTTTGTTTCTACAGAGAACAGTGATAGTTAGGTTAGTAAGGTAAGCAGTAAGACAGGTAAAAGAACAAAGAACTTGAACTGTATTGAACCTGAACCTGTCTTGTGTAATATTGATGTTCAAAAAGAGCTGATTCTCAGCCTAATTTGAATAAATGACTTTTGATTGATTTTTATTTTGAACGCATAATCCAATATTTTCAAGTATACTTCTACATTTATCGTATTTTAGCCAGATTTCTCGTATCACTTTTTAAGGTGGCGTCCTCAAAGGGGACCCGATTACTAGTCTTTGTCTCCACTGGCCGATTATATCCGTCCGTCTGTCTGTCAACGGGCTATATTTCATAAACCGTAATAGGTGGACAGTTTAAATTCGCAGTGTGCCTATGACAACTGATAAAAATATATCAAAATTAGAAAATGGCGCCGATTCTGTTGTTCACAAACTGAACTAATTTTAAGTTATGTGCATCTTTTTCTTTTCATTTCGTTAAGAAAAGGATAGAAGATAACATATTAGTTTATTCCTGTCAAATTAAGATGTTCCATAGACAGTTTAGACGCGATTATAACCATGGCGACTAAAAATACGTCGAATTATCATTTTTTTTGTTGGGATGGGAAAGTCTCCAAAGCCTAGAGCACAGGCGTAGAGTAGTCAGCCTTTTGGTGTTCTTTAGGATGCATTTTGGGGAGTGTGCGAGGGAATTACATGATTTAATTCCCCCATCTCCGTTCCACCATCGGACGATCCGTCGTACGGCGAGTTTCCACCCTTACGTTGTTAACACTACTACGATCCGGACGAAGCGTTTCGCCTTCTCCTTTATACCGCGTACATCAAGGGGCTGGAACAACTTGCCGGCGGCGGTGTTCCCGTCGGACTACAATTTGAGTATCTTCAAGGCTAGAGTAAATAGACTCTTAATAAACTAGCGCGCTTTACCATCAACGATCGCATCGCTGCTTACCATCAGGCGGGATTGCGGTCAAGCGCTGGTTTATAATTTAAATATAAAAAAAATATATATATATCAAATGATTTCTCCCGCTCTGGGCGGAGCGGAAGGGCGTGTCAGACTTTTACTGACTAAAACCCACCCGTGTTTCTTTACTTACCTGCGCGATGGCCAGGGCCACGGTTTCTTTTTTAACCAATACGCGACCCTGACCCAGGAGGCATCGGTCTTCGTGGACCCCGTCACGATGTGCTGACATCTCTTTGAGGCGCGCGTGAAACACAACGCGCCGTCAACTCGGGCCTGGTCCGCGACCGGGCGGCGAGCTGTCGACTGCTCACCACCCGCAGACCCGCGCCTACGGTGGCTGGGAGTTCGATATCGTCTCCCGCCCAGGGTGTCTCCTACGGCGGCTAGTGGCGTGGCGGCGCTGGGATTCCCGCTGCCTTACGCGCTACGCCTCCTCCTATGCCAGCATCACTGCTTCGCAGAAGGAGGTGACGGCCTGTCATGCACTCTTGCTCCGGACCAAGGCCTGGACCAGGGTCGGACGAGAGAGATCGCCGCCGATCGCCGCTACGAGGACACGGCGGTGATATGTCGATTTACCTCAGGCGCGGGCTAATTTGACAGGTCTAAACTGACATTTTATCTTCTGTCCTTTTCTTAATTAAATAGAATGAAAAGATGCACTTAAATTTAATTTAGGTTGCGAACAAGAGAATCGGGGCCGTTGTAGGAGGAATTTTTTATTACGGTTTTGTCTTGTAGTACAGACGACAGCACATCAAGCTACTACTACAATCTGCCAGATTTCCTTATTAGATTTTCAACTTTATCTCTAAAGAATTAAGGCTCAAGGTTGATTGGGAATATCTGGCAGTTCGGGGTAGCTTGACTTGCTGTCGTCCGTACAAAACCCATCGTGTGCGAGTTCGACACGCGTTTCGTCCCTTTTTACATGAATTATAAACCTACCGTCTTTCAAGCAACAACTTCTTATACACGTCAATAGCCTCCTGGTAATGAGCACGCAGGTAATGCACTGACGCCAGACACAGTTGATCTTCGGGCACGTCGCGTAAAGTTGCGTGTGCGCGCATCAAAGACTCCTCATCACTTAGCTTGTGGGCTAGATGGAATTGTAGGCGTGTCTGGGGAGAAATAGACTGTGTAACAAAAACCCTGTTGTTCCTTTCAGGGACATATATATTTACTTACAAAGCACATCATTAATGAAATTATAATTTAAAAAAGTAATTATTGTCTAGTCGAGGGGTCAACATCAAATAACTATTAAAATCGACACATTCGACAAAATGTTTAGAATATCTGATTTTATAAGTTAAAGAGATTGCCGGGAACGTTCTACTTATGTCTTCTTCATGCAGAATTGCAAAAGTAAGAAATTAGTTAAAGATTAAATATTTATTTTAATTATAATTTTTGTTGAACAAATTTTTATAAATGATATGTTTTATTACGTCCGTATACCGATATATTGTATATTTCGGAGTTAATATTATATTTGCCTCGCTCGATTAATGGTTGCAAGCGCGGTTGCTGAGCGTGGGGTCGCTCTGTGCCGGAATCTGAATCACTTTGAAGTATATTGCTAATCCAATGTACCATGTTCGACGTGTAACGCCAAGAATTTGGTGGAACTGTCCAAAATGAAATGAATTGCAAGGTATGGATAACAGCAGGTCAAGCTGCCCGAAGCTGTTAAATATTCCTAATCAATCTTGATCCTTAATGCTTTGGAGATAAAGTTGAAAATCTAATAAAGAAATCTGATAGATTGTAGTAGCTGTCGTCTGTACGGAGGGAACTTTCCAAATCGTATAGGTACCTTTAAAGAACATTTCGGTGCTTCTTCAGCTGCTTCCTGTGACTCCTGGTACATACCTGGACGGAATTTAAATTAGCTTATGAACATGACACACATTCAAAACTAAATGTTCTCTTTTAATAGTCAATATTCAAGCTAAAGTTCGACTTACGTACTTATTTCTTTAACTTTGAATTGAGTTTTAAACTAAAATTCTCAAAGATCCCACAAACCTAAATAAAAGTAGCACACAGCGATGTCCATGGCGACGTAGTCAGCCACGCGCGTGTCGAGTTTGTCCCGTGTGCGCACGCGCTGGTACACGTCCAGTGCGCGCCGATACTCGCCCAGGTGGAACCAGCACCAGGCGCTCCACACGTCAGGCCACACATCTGTGTTACCCTCATGTTTGAGGAACTGAAAGAGATATTACTTATTAAAACTGCCACTTATCTCGTTTGTTTGGTGGTTGCAATTGACAGTATGGTGGAGTATCATCATCATCCTTTTATCGTCCCACTGCTGGGCACAGGTCTCCTCTCATACAGAGAAGGATTGAGCGTAATCACCACGCTTGCTCAATACGGGTTGGCGCTTTCAGACTTAACATCTAGGTTTCCTCAAGATGTTGTCCTTCACCTTTTAATCAGTCATTGGTGTCAAAGATATTTAGAAAGTACATATAACTTAGAATAGTTACATTGGTACTTGCCTGACCTGGAATCGAACCCGCATACTCATACTTGAGAGGCTGGTGTTTTAACCACTAGGCCACCACGACTTGGTTGAGTATGGTGGTGACATTAGTAAAAAGACGAAGAAGAACATTGTTCTGTTTTTATCAATCGCTTAAGGCCATTTGAAGATGCCGGCAGAAGTTACCACCCACCAGACAAAGTCTTGCCGCTAAGTGATTCGTCGTGTTTCGGCATGATGTCTGATGAAGCCGTACGGAGGATGGGTCTGAGCAGTTGTGTAGGGTGTTTGGTCGTGGAGGGTCTGCAGATCAATCTCCCTCTGGCGCAGCAACGTTGGTCGTGTTGTTGGGTTTAACTTTGCATCACCTCGCTCAACTGTCGTCTTCCTTCATATTCATTCAATTTTTTTTGAGTGAATAGGCTCTTAATAAACTAGCGCGCCTTACCATCAACGATTGCATCACTGCTTACCATCGGGCGGGATTGCGGTCAATCACCAGTTTACAATCGCATCTAGGTATGTATACCTATGTAAATACGGGCAGCAGCAATAATTTGCAAAACTTTGGCAGGTACTTAAGCTACAGATCTGAAATGTTGATAAAAGTGGGAAAAACATGGAAAAAATTACTGATTTTACATAGAAGCGACTAATTTTATTCGGCATTTTATAGGATGCATTAAGGAGAGTGTGTGCGGGAATTGTATGACTCATTCCGCCATCGACGCTCTCGATCGCCAACAGGTATTCACCCTTACGTTGTTGACACCGCTACGATTTTGAGAGTAGCGTATAGTAGCCAGCCTTTCGGTGTTCTATAGGATGCATTTCGGGGAGTGTGCGAGGGAATTCCATGATTTAATTCCCCCATCTCCGTTCCACCAGCGGACGACTCGTCGTACGGCTGGTTTCCACCCTTACGTTGTTAACACCACTACGATCCGGACGAAGCGTTTCGCCTCCTCCTTTATACCGCGTACATCGAGGGACTGGAACAATTTGCCCGCGGCGGTGTTTCCGTCGGACTACAATTTGAGTGTCTTCAAGGCTAGAGTGAATAGGCTCTTAATAAACTAGTGCGCTTTACTATCAAAGATTGCGTCACTGCTTACCATCAGGCAGGATTGCGGTCAAGCGCTGGTTTATAACATGTAAAAAAAAAAAAAAGCGTTTCGCCTGGTCTTTTATACCACAAACATCGAAGGACTGGAATTTGCCTGAGACGGTCTCGCTGCCTGATTAGAATTTAAGTGTCTTCAAGGTTAAAGTGACTAAATTACAAACTAGAGCTGACGGTAAAGCCATCAGCGATTGCATCACTGCGTCAAAAACTAGTTTATCACATTAAAAAAAGACATGCGACAATCAACCATTACGTTTTTTATTTTAATTACAAATACAAAAATGCATCAGCGATTGCATCACTGCGTCAAAAACTAGTTTATCACATTAAAAAAAGACATGCGACAATCAACCATTACGTTTTTTATTTTAATTACAAATACAAAAATGTTTATATCAACTTCAGCATTGACACACTATAAGTTGAGGCTGTTTACATTTACAGAGGTTACATTTTTAGAGGAGCTGTGAATGTAGATGATGAAATGACCAAGTTTTCTTTCACAATACATACAACGCAGCTTTTGGGCTTATAATTACGTTCAAACAAATTACGTCACCGATTTACCTCAAGCATAGTAAGAGCGCCGACATAGTCCCTCTTCAGAAGGAAATCTTCTAGTTCTGGAAAGCTCTTCTTGGCAGAACTACTGCTTGTATTTAATCTGCTCTCAGTAGCTGGTTTTGATCGAGATAGAATCTAAAAGGAAACCAAAGAACACTTCAAACATGACCCATAGAATTTCCAAATTAAATGTCATAATTTTTTTTTTGGAATTTCAAGAAGTAACAACTTTGTTAGTATTTTTTATCAACAAAATAATGAAACTGCTTACCATAATTGTTTATTTTTAATAAATATCACGAAATTACAAATTATTTGTTTACTTTGCATTCGTGCAACTATCCCGCGGATCTGTTGACACAACGTTGCCATGGGAACAAGTTAGACAAGGAGGTCCGATAAACGTGGTGTTCTATTAAGGAATGATTCTTCGTATAAAATCATTAAACCCACAGAGCAAGTAATCACTACGTATTAAACCAACTGTTGCTTAGTAACAAACAAGATATTGTTATACTCTTTAAAAAAATATTGTCACTTTTTTTGTATAATCATATTCAATCGGGTCCTGGAAATATACATACATTGATTTTTACAGTTTAGGGCGCAAGAAACCGAATATTGACTTGAAATGTCGGAGACTGAAAAGTCAGGGGCTTCGATGCCTTGTGTTTGTACTGAGGATGATACAACTGAAGAGTCCCTCGTCAGTGGGAGCTGCGAGTGTCCCCGGGATGACATCGGCATTGTTATCCATGAGCCAACATGCCTCCTATTCAAGCATGAGACGATTGTGTATGATGTGAGTTATTTTTAGTACTTTTTATTTTCCTTTTTGTGGTGGTTTTTGAATTGCTTTAAAGCCTGATTTAGACTTCTTGTACATGAAGATAGAGCTGCATCATCACCGTGCCGGAACTAAGTTTCTATCGTTTTGAAACAGCAGAACACAAAAGCAACTAATTTTCGCATCAATTTGATTTCTCGGTTACAAATAGTAAAGAATATAATAGTCTTACTGTCTTTACTTTTCAATTGTAAATTATATTCACATTTATTATATTCGTGTCAAATCATTCACTCTAATTAATCTAGGCTACTTTGTTTTAGGAATCTGTTTGCTCTTGCGACCATCCACCATTTGAAGAAGCGGTTTGTCCCTGCGTTTGCGCTTGCCCTGCCGACAAGTGCCGCTGTAATAAGTCTGGCAGGGAAGCTTTTGACAAGTTAGTAGCTTAGATGTATTCCGTTAAAGGCCTTCAGGTTTTCAGGGAATCTTTCTGTGTTCAAGGAGGAAAACGTTTGTATAGGTTTCCTAAAAGAGTGCTTCATATAAAGTCTATTCTTTTGTGGCAGCCATTCTTGGCGCTCAATAGACATTTTACGTTATCTACTACCCTGACCGAGTATTTTTTGTTAACATTTGATTAAAGTAATAAGAGTATTCAGGCCAATAAAAAATGACAGACCCAGTGACGTAGCGGTAGCGAACGCGGCTGCTGCGCAAGGAGGCGCGGGTTCGATCCCCGCGCAGTGCAAATATTTGTATGCTTGAATATGAATATTTGCACTGGTCTGGTCGTGCCTCGGAAAGCACGTTAAGCCATTGGTCCCGGCTGCCATACGAACATTTAATGGCAGTCGTTACGGGTTGTTGGAGCCCTCAAAAATTCAACAATTAGTCTAGCTGCAAAGGTTCGATATCGCCTTCGGGTTGTGGAGGTCAGATGGCAGTCGCTTCACGGAAAATATCGAAGTTTAGCCAAAATCAGCAGTTAGACTGGTAAAGCGGACCCCAGACTCCAAAACTGAAAAAGCTTCGGGTGCGACTGGGATTAACGCTGAGATGATGATGATGATGATTGTTGGCGCTGGTAAAGTTTATGCGTACCTAAACATCGTCATTTTCATGTCAGTCGACATTTTCCGTTATCTACTGACCCTGACCGAATAATTTTTGTTAACGTTTGACCTATTTAGTCCAATAAAAAAATGTTGAAGTCGTTTCAGTATCAAGTCTTAATTCAATTTTATTGATTTAGATGGCGCGCCCAGCGTGACATTGGAGCGATGCCAGCAGTTCTGGAAGCCACGCACCCGCTCATGCAGAAGTTCCAGGAGACGCTCAAACAGTTCTTGCTCAAGGAGAACGCTATCGCCGAGGAGGAGATACTCAATCTGGTAAGATATTGATAATAATTTAAGAGGAATATAATTATAGTTTAGTAATCATCATCATCTCAGCGTTAATCCCAGTCGCATCCAAAGCTTTTTCAGCTTTGGAGTCTGGGGTCCGCTTTACCAGTCTAACTGCTAATTTTGGCTAAAATTCGGTGTTTTCCGTGAAGCGACTGCCGTCTGACCTCCACAACCCGAAGGCGATATCGAAGCATTGCAATTACACCAATTGTTGGACTTTTAAGGATTCCAACAACCCGTAACGACTGCCACTAGATGTTCGTATGGCAACCGGGACCAAAGGCTTAACGTGCATCCGAGGCACAACCAGACCAGTGCAAATATTCATATTCACGCATACAAATATTTGCACTGCGCGGGGATCGAACCCGCACCTCCTTGCGCAGCGGCCGTGTTCGCTACCGCTACGCCACGGAGGCTGTTTAATTATACTTTAGTATCTACAAAAAACATGATTTGATATCGTAGTTTTAAGATTAGCCTTGCAGAAGATATCTCACTGTGGTACTTGGTGCTCGTGCTTCAGCTCGCTACTTCGACGTCACATCCAATAAACAAATGGTATAATACAAATAGACGAACATTCCGAAGGATACTTTCACTGCAATACATCACATCTGTTATAAATATAATAGACGACGTTTCGTGCTGCATCGCTTACAGTTCTTGAGGCAAACTAGCCTGTTCGAAACTCCACCAACCAATCCGCCGTGGCTCTTTATTTACCATGTAGAGATTGGCTTCCTGTCTTACCGGATGCTGCTGAATGACAGTATTTTAGATGGAGCGACCGCCTATCACCACCAACCCACTACCACCTAACATCAGCCTCTCAAGTATGAGTGTACGGATTCGATTCCAGGTCAGGGAAGTGCCAATATAACTTTTCTAAGTTATATGTACTTTCTTAGTATATCTTGGACACCAATGCCTGATTAAAAGGTCAAGGCAAACATCTTGAGGAAACCTGGACTTTAAGTCTGAAATCGCCAACCCGCATTGAGCAAGCGTGGTGATTACGCTCAATCCTTCTTTGTATGAGAGGAGACTGCTGAGCTCTATATCTGGTGCTCAGCAGTGGAACGATAAAAAAAGTTGATGATGACTGCCTATCTGACTTCTACAATCCAGTAACTGCGTTACACGGCCCTTTATCTCAAGATCGGTTGTCAGAATTTGGGACCAGGTAGCATAGTATAATTTTTGTACTATAGAACATCACAAAATTTGTATCGCTAGCTCTTACGGTACTGACCTCGGTGGCGCTATCCATCCTTAGGCAATGACCTTGTGGAAACTTTTCATCATCATCCTTTTTATGGTCACAGGTCTCCTCTCATAAAGAGAAGGATTGAGCGTAAACACCACGCTTGTTCAATCCGGGTTGGCGAATTCAGACTTAAAGTCCAGGTTTCCTCAAGATGTTTTCCTTCACCTTGTAATCAGTCATTGGTGTCCAAGATATACTTAAAAAGTACCTACATATAACTTAGAAAAGTTACATTGGTACTTGCCTGACCTAGGATCGAGCCCACACACTCATACTTGAAAGGCTGGTGTTTTAACCACTTGACCACCATGAGCGGTGCCAAATTGACCATCGATACATTGAGGTGATAAAGTGTTGGTACCAAAACGCCACCATGTCAGTCCGTCTCCAGGATCAGGACTCGAAACCGATCTAACTGCACCGTGGAGTGAGACAAGGAGATGTCATATCTCCTAAATTGTTCACTGCTGCGTTGGAAGATGTCTTCAAGCTCCTGGACTGGAAAGGACTTGGCATCAACATCAACGGCGAGTACATCACTAATCTCCATTTCGCAGATATCGTGGTCATGGCTGAGACCCTGGAAGACTTGGACAAAATGCTCAATGACCTCAGCAGAGCTTCCCAACAAGTGGGTCTAAAGATGAACATGGATAAGACGAAGATCATGTCGAAGTCTCATGTCGCACCCACTCCAATTGTAGTTGGTTGTTCGGCACTCGAAGTTGTGGAAGAGTATATAATATGTTAAGAAAACCCCGTCCGACCCGTGAAGGTATTGTTAGGTATCGATAAGGAACTGATTCTACTAATGCCTACAAAACCTGGCTAAACTTAAAAAAAAAATCCCTCTAAAAATAAATAACTTAAATAAAATAAATAGGTAATTTCATGGCAACACAGGCACAGGTCATAACCTCAGTTGACCTCATGCATGTAGGTATAGGTAATTTATCCACGTTTATCGAGTCTCGAAAGAAATAATGATACTTAGGCAGCTCGTGAAAAGAACTTTTTTTAAGTAGGAAGGTCGTCTGACTCCAAATGTATCATTTCATTCGATGAGCATAATGGCTGTGGCGGAGATGTTGTTCCATATTTCGTTCACTAAGAGCGATACAGGCCCAGCTGGCACCATCGCACGAGATTAGCACGGACATGCACACAAATAAAAATCAAGTGGTGTCAAATCCGCGCTGGCCACAGTTGGTCCACCCTTACCAATCCACTGCTCGCCGAACTGATAATGGAGGTGCTCACGTACAGGACAAAGATATGGTGACGCACCGTCATACTAGAACCACATTGACTACATTGACCACAATCACCTGATCACAACACAGCAGTTGCTACCTTCCATCAGCATGTTACATTACTCTACATTAGGAAACGATATGATCACACAATACACGAATAGTCTTCACGAGAGCGATGTTTACACGCAACTGATAATTTAAAGTAAAAATGATTTTTATTTTATAAAATTGTACCTACGCGGCTGGCCTCGCGGTATCCTTTGAGTAAATAGGGATGTGTATGTAATCAATATATTGATTTTCGATGGAAACAATTTACTCGTCTATTTTTGTTATCGATTTAGTATTGTAGTTTCTCATTCTCGATTCAACATCGCATGGAATTGTTTAGAACTTTTACAAAACTTAAATTAGTTAGGTACACTGCTGTAAATGAAAATCATGCCAAAGTTTTAATTTCAGTTTCTGTCTCAAAATCGATGATATTGACCGTTAAAATATTTGTAAAATTTTACTTAAATTGTGTTTCATAAGTCCTTCTCGTTTCTGTTTACTAATACTTGTGTTATAATAATGTTATTAGTAATTAATCGATAAACAAACAAAAGTACTTTTGCCATTGGGTAATCTGTGTTTTTAACAAATCATTCAACCAGATACAAGTTTCGATTAATGGCGATAAAAAAACGTTATTGCGCAAAAATTAGTGCATCACTAGTTATTTCTTTTACGTCGCCGACAAAGCACACGCGCGACGCCGCCAAAGAAATAAATAATCTAACAAAACAATAAAAGGAAAGCCGACAATTATACCGCCT
Organism: Sesamia nonagrioides; assembly: GCA_017933935.1. Taxonomy (NCBI): domain Eukaryota; kingdom Metazoa; phylum Arthropoda; class Insecta; order Lepidoptera; family Noctuidae; genus Sesamia; species Sesamia nonagrioides. The sequence continues at coordinate 46,189 of JADWQK010002107.1, forward strand.
AAAATGGTGTTGTCATTTTTTTAAAAACACCAAGTTTTGGGGAAGTTAGCGTAAATTCGCGGGGAAAAAAGATAGTTTCAAAATTGGATAGTATTGTTACTATGATGATTATGCAAAATTTCAAATTTTATTTGGTCATGTTATTGCCTAACCTTTATTATCCTTATGGGTCGGACAGGGTTTTCTTTACATATTGTATATACCTGGGACAAACAGTCCAACTAGGTAGGTCCAACTTCGAGAAAGAGGTGTCTCGTCGAATCCAGCTCGGCTGGGCAGCGTTCGGGAAGCTACGCTACATCTTCTCGTCGTCCAAGATACAGTCAGAAGCAAAAATATGTATACATTGCCAAGGCTCCAAAAATATGTAAACATCTTCGACTTTAAGACGAAGTGCTCAACTTGAAGAGCATAAAATTGTAGTCACCGGTTCAAATCATAAATATGTATACGCTCATTGCTTCATTAAATTATGCACACCACGAAAGGAACAATACTATGTATGGACGCTTCCATCAAAGCATGTATTCACGCGTTGGTTCATAAATTAATGAAGCAATGAGCGTATACATATTTATGATGTGAACCGGTGGCTACAATTTTATGCTCTTCAAGTTGAGCGCTTCGTCTTAAAGTCGAAGATGTTTACATATTTTTGGAGCCTTGGCAATGTATACATATTTTTGCTTCTGACTGTACCACAGTGTCTCAAGACAAGTCTTTGACCAGTGTGTGTTGCCAGTGATAACTTACGGAACTGAAACGTGGTCGCTCCCAATGGGCCTCATACGAAGGCTCAGAGTCACACAAAGGGCAATAGAAAGAGCTATGCTCGGGGTTTCTCTAGTGATCGAATCAGAAATGAGGAGATCCTCAGAAGAACCAAAGTCACCGACATAGCTCTGCGAGTCGCTACACTTAAGTGGCAGTGGGCAGGGCACATTGCTCGTAGAACCGATGGCCGATGGGGCAGTAAGGTTCTGGAGTGGCGGCCACGTACTGGAAGACGCAGCGTAGGGAGGCCCCCAACAAGGTGGACCGTTGATCTGGTGAAGGTCGCGGGAAGCCGATGGATGCGGGCAGCACAAGACCGGTCGGCGTGGAAAGCCTTGGGGGAGGCCTTTGTACAGCAGTGGATATCTATAGGCTGAGGAAGAAGAAGAAGACCACGACTTTTGCCCAGAGATAATTGTGCATGTGGCACCTGGGGAGATGACCTGCAAGGGGCTGATCTAGGTGACCACGGAGAAGGATGCTTGGAAAGATTTAAAGCAGTCTTTTGTTCAGTAGCGCGATAGCGGCGGCTAATTTAAAAACATGCAAGAATCGTTAACTATTTCTTTATTTCTATAGCGTGAAGACCTAAGGCTGAGCAAGCTGCAATATGACATGGATCTGGAAAGCATCTACCGCAGCGACCATGACACCAACGCTCAAAGGGTATGTTTAATACCTCAAATTATATTGAATTTCATTTGCATTCTGCTTCTTTGCCCAATAACCTGTTGTATTTATTTATGGCTAGAATGGTTGGTGAGGGAAACTGTAAATGTCAGCGTTTGTAATATAGCACCAACTTGGTAACATTTGTATATTAATTAAAGAAAAGATTTTTCAATCGTCAAATAAATTAGTTTTTTATAATATAAGGATTGAATGTTTGGCAAGTTTTGGATAGACAATATGTCAAACTGCTATAGGTAAGTACCTACTTATTCTAAAGAGATAAATTCTCACTTTTGAACAAACGGCCCTAAATTGATTTAATTGACTCATGTGTTTATATATCGTATAAAACATTTTTAAATCAACTATAGTAATATGTTCTGTAGCTTTTAGTATCTACGAATCAAACAATTAACCATGAGAATGCCGATTATATTCTGGGTCTTTGTCTTGTGGTCCTACGGGTTAGTTGGGTAAAATGCCATCAGAAGCAATGGATTTAATTTTAATTGAATTTAACTGTTGTAGGTCCTGATAGAGGAATATGAAGCAACTTTAGCGCAACGCACTTTGGAGCGGGAAGCAGCTGACAAACGTGCCAAAGCGTCCAACGAGAAGCATAAGAAAGCCAAGGCTCAACTTGACGAGGATATAGTGAGAGGTACTTCGCCGCCACTGATCTTTTTCTGTAATACTATCTGAGAAAAAAAAGTTATGCAAATTGGTGTTACAACCATTTTATACAACTAGCCGTTTTTTAAGAATTACCGTTTCAATTTAATGCTTAACTAGTGCTTTATCGCAATCCCACCTGATGGTAAGCAGTGATGTGATCGTTGATGGCATAATTTTAGTGTAAAATAATATCAAGTGCGGTCCAAACAATCCCAACTAGTCGCAATCATTTGACAAAAATGTGTTCGCCGATGACGCTGCAGGATAGTTTATGATGAGTCATTTACACTAGACTATAGAACTATAATTATTTTCCACCATGTGTTTATCAGCGGTTGTTAGAAAAGATTTTTTTAAACTGCGATTTAACTTCCTTCCTCGTTTTAAAACTTTTTACTCTATCTGCATACTAGGAAGATGATACGTAAACAGAATAGCAGAGATGTCGCACGCAACCCCTTGTGTCGTGAATTTACTAAGTATATGATTTTGAAACCCTAAGCATTGAAGGTTTTGGACAGAGTATAAAACAAAACTTTTCTTCCATACCTATATATATCTTGACCACGTAGGTATAAACGATGTTTTTTTTTTTACTTTAGGTGCTCTAGAAACGTGTACTGAATCCATGGTGACAGAATATGAGCCGGTATCCCTGCTTTCTTGTATTTTGTTTTGCTTTCTTATATTTTATAAAATATATAACGTATTCAAAAAATAAATATGTATAAAGTAAACATATTTTCGGTATCCAGAACGTGAAGCCATAGAGGAGATGGAAGCTCTCGCTGCTCTCTGCAGACAGCTGGAAGCTTGGCGTGACGAGACCGACACAGACTTGACCGTCAGTCAGCGCATGTCTGACAAGATGAGGGCAGAAAAAAAATCCCTCGCAGATGAGAAGAGGAAGCTGGTAGGACACTATCAAGCTATTTAGTTGCAGTGTTGTGTGTTGAATATCTCCTCTGATTTTTGTGTTTATCGGCGGTGTACGCTACCGAAAACTTAAAGTAAACGGAACGCGGCCATAGTGGACTAGGTTGTTCCGTCGATCACCAAACGGCGTGGCGAACGAACTGGCAAGCTAGCGAGTCATGGCCGTGATATTTTAACGGCCACCAAATTTAATTAGTTTTAAGTATTTAAAGTAACCCCGGGGGGATTAGCTCTTAAAATTCAAAATTAATAAAGTTAGGGAGTCAGCCATTGAATTATATCGACATGCGCCTCCTCGTGATCTGGTCTGGTGGTTTACGAACTCCGCATCTGAAGGTTGGAGGTATGTGGTTTACTTGATCAGAGAGATATACTCCGAAGGAATCGTTCTATCACATTTTTACTTATAGTTTCTAATATATTGCTATCATAAGTACAGTCCACTTGAGTCTAAAGAATTTCGTGGTAGGCACGTTGCCGCCACATAATGCTTCACCGTTACTAAAAGAGATGTAAGAAAGAGTAAGGTTGATGTGACAAGTCCGATTCGAACTTCAACCTCTTTGTAACAAACAATCCGCGGTCCTGTGCCAGGTATCGGTCCTAATAGACACCGTCACGATATGCTGACGTCTCTTAGTAGCGCGCGTGAAACACAAAGCGCCGTCGCCCCGGGTCAGAGAAGCAACCCCCTTGCATTTAATGCTGTTGAGAAGGCAGCCGGTAGAACACTGACAAGCTACTTAGTTGTAGGTATATAGGGTTATTTGGCAATTACTTACACCGTACATTTTGTTAGTGTGTATTGTGTGGTTTATTTAAAAGTTAGAGATAAGTCCTCGTTTATACTTTGTTTAGTAATTAGGAGTTCATACATCATCATCATCATCATCATCCCAGCGTTAATCCCAGTCGCATCCGAAGCCTTTTCAGCTTTGGAGTTTGGGGTCCGCTTTACCAGTCCAACTGCTGGCTAAACTTCGACATTTTCCGTGAAGCGACTGCCGTCTGACCTTCACAACCCGATCCCCGAACCCCTTCAAGGCGATATCGAAGGATTGCAGGTGCCTCCCCTGCCCTCCAAGATTTGCCCATGTTGCTCCATGAGCATTTACATTGGATCCTGTTTAATAAAATATCTTTGATTCCTTACAGGACATGTTCCTGTTTGGACTCAACAATGAAGTGTGGAAGCTGGAGTCCAAATTGGAGATGTTTAAGAAACAGCTGGAAATAAAAAATGGCGAGATGGAGAAAGTGAACGATAAGGTAACCTCTCATTACATTAGCTTATAGGATAAGGTCACATCATCAGCACAGGATTAGTGCAGTGCTGGTGGTGTTCAAATGGTATCGTCCTCGACTTACGAAACATTGTGAGGAAACCAGCATCACTTAGAGCCATGAATTTCGAAGATTTGTGATATTCTCTTATGTGACTCTGAGAAGAGTGAGAATATTATGGGCTGTATATGTATGCATTAGCACCGAATTCATCTGATGTGCGCTGCTAATAGACATAGAGTATAACAATACCACAGTATAAAAATCATACAGTAGGTCGACGCCTTTGATCTCGTGTAAAATGCCGACATCGTCTAGACAGTAACGCATCGGCCAGGGTTGTCACAAATAAACAATATTTATGAAATTATTTATTTATTGCAGATCAACATCGATAGCTGTAATATATTTAATTAATTTGCTATTTTTACTAAGGGAACAACTCGAGACAGGTTTAAGTTATTTAGATGGCATTTTCGTAACCAGCACCCCAATCGATCTCGGAATTAACGTCCGCCATCTTGGATTTCAGAAAGGATAGCTTTTTCGTAACTTTGGTGCTTCCACAATAATATTTACTTAAAATTGACACCCACATTAAATTACAAAAAAAATGACGTCCGCCATTTTGGATGTCTTAAAGGTTGGCTTTCTCATATCAAATTATAAAACAAACAAATAAAAAAACAAACACGCGTTAGCCCTTAATAATTTAATAGATACCGAGCTACGAACATCGTTTTGTTCGCAGCTCGGGTGCCGCTTACACGCGTCTCGTCCCTCACACCCGCATGATTGCTCTGTCTAGACGTCTTCGTCGGACGACTGTATGATTTTTAGACTGTGATAATACGATGTAAGCAATACGATACTAATAATAAAACTGTATACTTCCGTTGTGTCCTAGATATTTACGTAGTACTTTTATTGTTAATTTATTGCATAATAATAATTTATAATAAGTACGTTTACGCCTGAAGCACAGGTTATAATTAAGAAAATGATTATAAAAAATATGTACAAAGCTGAGAAAATAAAAAAATAAAAAATATTTATAGAAAAGCAGTATTTCGTTTTCACTGAAGCAGATTCGGGGAACGAAAATCCTGTTGCTAATATCACACTAGGTTTCTCTAGCGTAGTCTTCATCTACAAAAAATATCTATCAAAACAGGCTACAAAATGAAACTGATCCCTTAGGTGACATCGTACGCCGCTGAGCTGGAAGATCTGGACCTTGACAAGCGGCGTCTAGTCAGTCTATGGAATACTGTCATCGTCAACATTACACAGCGTGACAAGGTGTACGACTCTGTCAGGGATGATTATAGGTAAGTATCGAAATACAGGTAGGTCTTTAGAACATGAAGATCCTTCCCATTTTTCGTTACAGGTTTGCCAGGCTATTATATTATATCAGGTTTTAGGGCAAAGTGTTATTGAGAATTTCAGAGTAACAACCAGAATTTGGAAGCTGCCGACGTGGTACCCAGTAGCTCGGCAACCATGTTAAGCAGCTGGTCCTCTACTTGGCCTCTTCGGTCGGATTAATGTCTCATCGGGCAATAAAAGTAAAGAAAGAGACATTGCGAGGGTGTCTGAGCACACACTTGTGGTTATAACATGATATCCCACGCCGAAGGTTAGCCTTCCAGCCTTCATCGAGATTAATCACCATAGCTGAAATTCGGTCTATTTCTTACAAGGGTCGTATTAAAGTCATCTTTGTACTAGATTGCGGTTAGGTTGGGTTAGCCGCTAGGTATTTCCCAGTAGCAGCAGTTGTAAAAATCCAACCTTCGGAATTTGTGACCATATACATAGTTAGGCGTTAGACTCACCGCGTGGGACCATATAACCATAGAATAAAGAGGGGAAGTAGGTTATCTGCGACCCAATCCGCGATTTAATTGCCTACTGTCTTAGGGTTGACAACTATCCGCGCTTCGTCGGTTACGGTTGTCGCCCAAACCGCTAACAAATATTTATAGACTAAGAGCTTATGTTTAAATTATTTGCTTAGTACCTATTTAGTTTACATATACTAGTCAGTTTTTTTTTTTTGTAATTTTTATTTTTAGTTTTGTACACATAAAGAACCATATTTATTTTTATTTTTAATTAATACAAATATAAATAATACAAACATAACATCTATTGAATCACACATTTAATACAAAATTACAAATTAGCTACAGAAAAATACCTACTTTCTTCGGTTTCGACTATTACGAAACGCGTTGTTATTAGCAGTCATCGTGCGCGCGCTGTCATTGGCGGTCGCCGATTTTGTCTTGCGAAAATGTCCGTTAATAAACTAAAGTGTACTAGTTGTAACCTAGTGATATCGGAAGTACTTGCTTTTATACGAGATCGGCATCATGTAGTCGATAATGAAAGCCTGATTAAGATATGCGAGAGTGCATTTTCTGAAGAGGAAATAGACGAGGCGAAGAAGTTGTTGTTTGTATCTTCGAAAACAACGAAAAAACTAGTGTCGAGACGGAAGAACAAGAAACAAAAAGATCTGGAAGATATAATAACTGTGTTTAAAACAATAGATCCTGAGCAATTACCAGTGTTTGTGGCATACGACTTACACAAACTACCTCCGGTTTGTTTTGATCACGTCGACGTCACAAAATTACTGAAGGATATACTGGTTTTAAGAAAAGAAATTGAAGATATAAAGAGCGATTATGTGAAAAATGATCAATTAGAAGAATTAAAAGTAAAAGTGAATTTGGAAAAATCGAATACGTTAATTAATTCGAATGTTAACATAAAAAAAAGAGGAGGAGGGTACATGTTAAACTGCGACAGTGGCCCGTTTGGTCTCCTACCTCACATCGAACCGCCGCCGGTAAATGACGTCGATGTACCGCGTTCCAGTTGTAAGGATATAACTCACGATAGTACAAGCGAGACGCCATCCGCACCGATATATCGTTCTCTCGTACACACCCAGACCGGAGGTGAAACTCTGAGTAAACCCATCTCTCTTGCACCCGTTAACTCGACTATGCGTGAGAACGATAGCTTAGTAGCTGTGGATGACGCATGTAAACAACAGACTTTGGCAGAAATCGTTAAAAGAGGCGAATGGAAGAAAAATAAGCCGGATGAACATTGGGTGTTGGTGCAAAGGTCAAAAACGAGAAACAGATTTGTTGGCATGACTGGAAAAGCGGCATCTAATTCAGTAGGTAATTTTAAAGCTGCCGAGATAAAAATACCCATTTTTATCTCGAATGTGAATAAGGACACCTCGGAAAAAGACATATGTGAATACATACAACAAAAAACAAGCGAAGTTGTAAAATTAGAGAAAGTTGCAATGAAGTCGGAGAGGCAATATAACGCATTTAAGTTGTATATACCTAGACACAAGTTAGGTACTTTTTTGGATAACAAACTTTGGCCGGAGGGAATAATGTTTAGACGGTTTATTAATTTCAAGGTTGGAAAAGTCTCGGATATTGATAAACCCGTTGTAACAAATGGATAAAAACATCAAGAATAAAGTAACTTTATCAACATTCAATTGCAAGAATGTTGTTCGATCAGCTGATTGTGTTCGCAGATTGTGCCGTGTCGCGGATGTTATTGCATTGCAGGAGACTTGGCTTTTACCACATGATGTGCCTTTTCTCGGTAGCATTGATGATGGTTTCGCGTATACGGGGAAGTCTGCCGTTGACACGTCTTCTGGCGTCCTTCTAGGAAGACCGTATGGTGGAGTTGCGCTTTTATGGAGGAAATCAGCGTTTGCAACGGTATCGGTGGTGCAGTGTAGTAGTGATCGCCTGTTAGCTATTAGGATTGAGCACGAGGGACGTTCCCTGTTGATATTCTCAGTGTATATGCCAACTAACTCGGCTGACAATCTAATCGAATTTACGGAGTGTCTGAGTGAAATTATTGCTATAATTGAGAACAGTAACGTTGAATCGGTATTTATATTGGGTGATCTTAATGCACATCCAGGTGAGCGCTTTTCAAATGAACTGTTAACTGTATGTGGGGAACAATCATGGTCATGTGTTGATATGGAATTACTTCCGAGGGACACGTTTACGTTCGAGAGTACCGCTAACGGCGCATTGCGCTGGCTTGATCACTGTGTGGTGAGCAGTGCGGCACGACATTTAGTCTTAGATGTGTCAGTTTTGTATGGAGTTTACTTGTCCGATCATATTCCGTTACTTATTGAATGTAATATCGATTTAATAACACCTAAATTGGTAAACCCAGACTATGCTCACAATAAGATAATATGGGGTGAAAGAGACATCTATCAAACGAATGAATATTCCAATTTTTGTAATTCTAAATTAAAATTAATAGATTTTCCAGATGAATTTCGGTATTGCGCGCATAGAATGTGTTCTAGTGATAATCATGTAAAAATATTGGATTCAATGTATACTAATTTAGTTGATATTTTAAAGGAAGGTGCATACCGTACTTATTTATGTAAACAAGTGCGTCACAATAATAAAAGATACATTCCTGGTTGGAACAAGTACGTTCGTGACGCTCACAGGGAGGCTCGACTGTGTTACCAAACATGGTTGTTGTATGGTAAACCTGTCAGTGGTTATGTTTACAATAACATGTGTGAAACTAGAAAAACTTTTAAGACCAATCTGAGAAAGTGTCAAGATAACCAACAGCAGATTAAGATGGACATCTTAGCTGAACATCACACAAAAAAGAAATTTGGATCATTTTGGAAATCAACGAACAGTTTGAATCCAAGGTCGAGTCCTCCTGTGAGCGTGGCGGGCGTTCATGAGCCGGCGGACATAGCCAATGCATTCCGGCGTCATTTCCAGGTTGAGTCACCTCTTACTAGGCCTGTACAGGTGGTTGATGCTGGGACCTACTCTGGGGACGTTTCTATTGTTTTTACGGCAAAAGAAATTTCAGAAATTATAAAGAAAATGGAGAGGGGTAAATCCCCGGGTCATGACGGCCTTAGCATCGAGCACCTGAGGTATGCGGGAGGTCACTTGTCTCGTGTACTCGCTTTGTTTTTTAACATGTGTGTTACTCACGGATACTTACCCGCTGATCTCATGTATACCATCGTTGTGCCTATTGTGAAAAATAGAACGGGGGATATTTCTGATATTTCAAACTACAGGCCCATTTCCCTGGCCTCTGTCATAGCAAAAGTTTTGGACAGTCTGCTTGACAAGCAATTGGATAAACACCTTGAACTACATGATGCCCAGTTTGGTTTTAGGCCTGGACTGTCTACCGAGAATGCAATCATGTGCCTCAAGCAGACTGTTCAATACTACACAGACAGGAAGACTCCCATTTTTGCCGCTTTTCTGGACCTTACAAGGGCGTTCGATCTCGTATGTTACGATGTTCTGTGGCGTAAGCTGGAATGTGAGACTACCTTACCACCTGAAATAGTGTCGATATTTAGGTACTGGTATACCAGTCAATGCAACAGCGTAAAGTGGGTAGGCTCGTACTCGGACGTGTATCGGCTGTCGTGCGGGGTGAGGCAGGGGGGGCTCAGCTCACCCAGGCTCTTCAACCTGTATCTAAACCAGCTGATCCTTGAACTCAGCAGCACCAGAGTCGGATGTCATATTGACGGTATATGCATAAATAATATTAGTTATGCTGACGATATGGTGCTGCTGAGCCCATCTATCGATGCTCTGAGGCGACTGTTCGCTATATGCGAACAATATGCGGTGACTCATGGGCTCAGATATAACGTCGTAAAGAGTGAATTATTGGTTTTTAAAGCAGGTGGCATGACATATTCGCGTATTCCTCGTGTCACACTGTGTGGTGAACCCCTGCGAAGGGTGGACAAATTTAAGTATCTGGGCCACTGGGTCACCGAAGATCTAAAAGACAATTGTGACATTGAAAGGGAACGTAGGTCGCTGGCTGTCCGTTGTAACATGTTGGCCCGCAGGTTCGCGCGATGTACGAAGGCAGTTAAAGTTATGCTTTTTAAAGCTTACTGTCAATCATTCTACACGTGCAGCCTGTGGGTTAGCTTCACTCAGCGGGCATACAGCGACCTTCGTGTTCAATATAATAATGCACTGAGGGTACTGTTGGGGCTGCCGTGGCGTTGTAGTGCATCAGGGATGTTTGCGGATAATAATATTAATGGTTTTACTGCCATTATTAGGAATAGATGCGCATCCCTGATGACGCGTGTTCGCCGCAGTAACAACACTATTCTCAGTGTGTTCGCGGATCGGTGGGATTCTCCCATGTGGCAAAGGTGGATGCAGCTCCACGCTAAGTTTTAAGTTAATTTTATGTAGGTATGTATATCTGTGTCTGTAACCTACTAACACTAGAAGTTAAGTAAGATTGTTACTAACCTTATGGACTCCGGTCTGAAATAAAAGTATTCTAATAATAATCTAATCTAATTAAACTTTAATGTGTAATATATCCGTATCCTTGTAAATAACTTTTAGAAATATAATTTGAAAAATATAAGTCTTTTATTTGTTCATAAATAGACATACCAACTTTGCAGTTTATGTGATCATTTTTTAAAAGCTAATGTGCCGAAAAGCCGTGACGCGCTGTTATAAGCAGACACTGAACCCCAAAACGATGAGTCAATCATGATAAGGCTCAGTAATCTCATAGGCAGCAATATTCTTTAGCAGCCTAAGTCAGTCTATTCCCAACCTTCTTGGCGATCGGTTGCATAAGGGTCCCTTAAATAAGTTTACTCTAATAAACTTTATTTTAATTAAAATAATTCTTTTTTTTAAAAAGCCTCTTGCAAGGGACCCTATAATATTTGGTGGCAGCGGTGGGATACGGAAATCCCCAGTGCCGATTCGCGTAAAATACATTTGCTTAAAACAAGTGCATAGACTCTCCGTATCCTGCAACCTTATAAAATAAAAATGGTAAAAACCAATAAGTGTTCTATGTGTAACACGTCGTGATTCTGCGTGACTCTATCACCCTGAGCGCATAGTAAGCGCAGCCTACTACTATCCTGCGAGCATCCTGCGAGCATCCTGCGGGCATCCTGCGAGTCCTGCAAGTCCTTCACGTATCCTGCGAGTTCTTCACGCATCAAATCCTCCAGGCACCCCGTGTGCCGACCCCCGAGCATCTCTTGAGTGTTTCGTACAGTGCTTATCAGTGTCCAGTGGAGTTAAGTGTAAATTGAGTTATCTGCGTGTGAGCGTCACTATGCAGCTATTCCCATGCTAACCCTTATCGCCGCCTACGCGTTCCTGTAAGTTATTGAACGTTTGCTAATTGTAACTTCCTGTGCTATTTGATATCTACTAGTTGTTTTACTGTTTAAGTCATTGAATGTCTAATTTATGTTATGCCTCCTAAAGTGCCTAAAACTGAAGACAGTAGTAAGCTGCAAATCGAAATTCCAACAGACCTTCCGGAACTAAAATCTCCGATCCTATCACCCAAGATAACTAGGCAAACAGCAGTAGAAATGGACCTTAATATTTTATTAAAGTTTGTAAAACCATATGATGGCAGTCGCGAACAACTAAATTCATTCCTTAATAATTGCAACAATGCTTACGAGCTAGCGACTGAACCACAAAAATCAATCTTGTTTAAATACATATTGTGCCAACTTACAGGCAAGGCAGAAACTGCCTGCTCAATAAAATAATTCACGTCTTGGGAACAACTAAAAGAATTTCTAAAAACTCAATTTTCGGAAAGGAAACACTACACACATTTACTTACTGATCTCCAAGAAGCCAAACAGACTTCCTCAGAAAATGTTGGACAATTCGCCCTTCGAATGGAGACTCATCTCTCACAGTTATTAACTGAAATATCACTTTCTAATTATAAAGTGAAAGAAATACCGGGTCGCACAGCAGCCATGGAGGACTTAACACTCCACCATTTCCTTATGGGTTTAAATCCCCGCGTTTCAAATATAGTAAGATGTAGAATGCCTAAATCTTTTAACGAAGCCGTGAACTTAGCTATCTCCGAAGAAAGGATACTAGAAACCTTATACAAGCGCAATCACAGCTCACATCAGGATAAACAGGCTAAAGAAAATCAATTCAAATCGAAAGCCTCTGCTCAAAGTAGCAGTAAGATCGCGCAGAAATCATCCTCGCAACCGAGTACGTCGGGAAGCAATCCTAAACATGACCCGCACCTATCATGCAGATATTGCAAAGAGGTCGGTCATGATATCAATAACTGTCAAAAACGGCAGAAACGATATCCTAATCCTCAATCTCAAAAAGATTCCAGTAGATCTTCCGGGTTCCAACCCGTTCCTAACCCCTCTCAAGTCAACTTCGTCGATGACTGTGACGATTCCGATGAGTCCGTCTGCGATGAAGAAGGCAAAGATGCCGGTGATGGGGATTTAAACTAACGAATGTCCTGCAACCATGCCGCACAGGACGTAAGGTCAAAGTCGGCATAGATCCTAAGGTTATACACCAGGGTAACCAGCCCCAAAACGGAAACCTTAACCCCTCCGAGGTTATACATCAGGGTAACCAGCCCCAAAACGGAAACCTCATCCCTTCTAAGGTTATACACCAGGGTAACCAGCCCCAAAACGGAAACCTTAACCCCTCCGAGGTTATACATCAGGGTAACCAGCCCCAAAACGGAAACCTCATCCCTTCTAAGGTTATACACCAGGGTAACCAGCCCCAAAACGGAAACCTTAACCCCTCCGAGGTTATACATCAGGGTAACCAGCCCCAAAACGGAAACCTCATCCCTTCCGAGGTTATACATCAGGGTAACCAGCCCCAAAACGGAAACCTCATCCCTTCTAAGGTTATACACCAGGGTAACCAGCCCCAAAACGGAAACCTCATCCCTTCTAAGGTTATACACCAGGGTAACCAGTCCCAAAACGGAAACCTTAATTCTGATAGCAAAATTTACGAGATTAACATTGATACCTCGAAAAAGCTATTACCCCATGTGCTAGTGGAGTCACAGGTGTCTGACATCCCACTCACACTTCTTGTAGACTCAGGTTCTGCAATCTGCTTGTTGAAAGAATCAAGCATACTAATCAAACCTAAAATCACTCCCAAACCTATAAACATTAAAGGTATTGATCCTGGCGAGGAAACCACTCAGACCGTAGGTCATTTCAATTTTAAATTCAAGGTTTCCAACACTAAATCAGTGAGCCATAAGTTTCATGTGATCAAAGACATTAATCTACCTTATGACGGTATTATAGGTAATGATTTCCTTACAACTAACAGCTGCAACATAGACTACTGTCGTGACGTTCTGAAAATAAATCACAATGAAATTAATATTCATTTCTTCGATTCATGCTACATAATACCACCACGAACAGAAACGGTGATAGAATGTTCTGTCATAAATCCAGAGTTAAAGGAGGGCGTAATACTAGATCAACACCTTTCTGAAACTCTCTTAGTAGCCAACTGTTTAGTGAAGGTTAAAGATAACAATAGAATCAACATATCCGTTATTAATATTTCTAATAAAGCCACGAAAATTAAACATAACCTTAACCTTAGATTAGACAAAATCGATGCTTACCCTGTTCAGACGAACTCACAAAGTGAAAACGTAACTGAGCGAACTAAACAAGTCCTTAATTCTCTGAGGACCTCCCACTTAAACGGTGAAGAAGCCGAAGCTCTATTAAATTTATGCTCAGATTATTCTGACATTTTCCACTTACCAGATGAACCCTTATCATTCACATCAGCCATCCAACACGATATTAAAACTACAAGTAATACTCCTACTAATACAAAATCATACCGATTCCCTGAGTGTCATAAGAAAGAAGTAGAAACCCAAATAAACAAAATGTTGGATCAGGATATTATTAAACCTTCATCTTCTCCCTGGTCTTCTCCCATATGGATTGTACCTAAAAAAGCTGATGCCTCCGGGCAAAAGAAATGGCGCATTGTAATCGACTACAGGAAACTAAACGACATCACAGTAGGCGAAATTTATCCTATCCCTCAAATTACTGAGATCCTCGACCAATTAGGTAAGAGCCAATATTTCACTACCTTAGACCTATCATCAGGCTTTCATCAGATCATGGTTACGCCAGAAGACGCACCCAAAACAGCCTTTTCTGTACCTCAAGGCCATTTTCAATTCAATAGAATGCCATTTGGCTTAAAAAATGCTCCAAGTACCTTTCAAAAACTTATGAATAACTGCCTTACAGGACTACAAGGCTATCGGTGTTTTGTTTATTTAGACGATATTGTCCAGTATGCATTTGATCTAAAATCAGCAATCCAAGATCTCAAGGCCATCTTTGATAGACTTCGACAGTTTAATCTTAAATTACAACCAGGAAAATGTGAATTTATCCGAAAGGAAGTAACTTACCTAGGTCATATCATTACCCAAAACGGTGTAAAGCCAAACCCAGAAAAGGTCAAGGCCGTAACTCAGTATCCCGTCCCAAAGTCTCCCAAAGACATAAAATCCTTTTTAGGCCTTGTGTCATACTACAGGCGTTTCATCCCCAATTTTTCGAAGCTAGCCAAATCCCTTACCTCACTCCTAAAAAAGGACGTCCCATTTAATTGGACCAATGAACAACAGCTTGGCTTCGAGACTCTGAAAATGAAACTGGTCGAAGCACCTATTCTAGCCTATCCCGATTTCAACAAACCCTTTTTACTAACTTGTGATGCGTCTAATTATGCCATATCAGCTATCTTGTCTCAAGGTCCCATCGGAAGTGATTTACCCATTGCATATGCGTCTCGTACCTTAAATAAAGCCGAATGTAACTATAGCGTCACCGAAAAAGAATGTTTAGCAATAGTATTTGGAACCAAAACCTTCCGACCATACTTATATGGTCGACGTTTTACCATTATTACGGACCATAAGCCCCTTCAGTGGCTATTTAACTGTAAAGATCCCGGTTCCAGACTTATACGCTGGAGGTTAAAATTAGAAGAATTTGAATATGATATACAGTACAAAAAGGGAAAAATAAACTCTAACGCAGACGCCCTATCCAGATTTCCCGTAAATCCTGTCCAGCCTGCTACTGATAAAGCACCAACACCCAATGTTTCAAATCCTAACCTTAATAACGCAGCTGAAAATCTAGACAATTCAGACAGAGATTTATTTGACCTAATTACGTCACCAACTTCCTTTCCGTCAGACGAACTTGATCCTGATTACCTCTTAGAAATACCTACCCCAGAACTTTTAAACGTAGCTTCTCCAAATTTTAACCCAACAGATATCCCACGGCACCCCTCGTCTTCTGGACCGCCTCAACCATCTGAGGACCCAATAACCCAACATACTCACCTCAGTCCCGACCCTGACTTGCCTACTGACGGCTATTCAGATTTCCTGAAGCGAACCGCTGATAAAAATAAATCGTTTAACACAAATATCATTGAACATAATGATAGCTTACTGAAAACTACCTGTAAAGTCATCTTAGTGCCCACAGCAATCGATCTCGATGACTCAAATCCATATATTGAAGAAATATTAAGCAACCTGGAAGATCGGGACTCAATTCTAAACAAAGAAAAGCAATTACACACCTTTTCTAAGGTCCAATCAGGCAACAAAGATTATTACCTTTTATATATAAAAGTGCATCATTTTGACCAAACGTCGTATTGTGAAATATTCGAAACTCTCAAATCAGTTCGTGATGAAATAGTAATTGTCGAACAGACTAGGGAAATTGCTATATCTGACTTCCGTGATCCATTTGATAAACATAGTTTTATTAAAATATATAATATTTTAAACTACGTATTCCATAACACAGATATACAAATAAATATATATCATAATAGTGTAACCTATCCTTCACCTTCCGAAATAAAAAAAAATCCTCCATGATAATCATGACTTACCTATAGCTGGTCACCTTGGTGTCAGTCGTTTGTATAATAGATTAAGACAATTATATTATTGGAAAGGTATGCGCAACGACATAGAGTCTTATGTAAGAAGTTGTAAATTGTGTCAGGAAAATAAAGCTTTGCGTAAGATAAATCGCGCACCCATGCAAATAACAAGTACATCATCTAAACCATGGGAGCGCATATCATTAGACATAGTAGGACCCCTTCCAGAATCCGGACCAGCAAAATTGAAATTCATATTAACACTACAGGATGACCTCACAAAGTTTTCCACCGCTTATCCCCTTCGTAGCACAACTGCCGAGGAAACAAGCGAATGCTTATTACATTTCATATCAATATTTGGCCTCCCGAAAATGATCTTAACTGACCAGGGAAGTAACTTCACATCGGATCTATTTAAAAGAACATGTGAGTTTTTTAAAATTAAACAGCTATGGTCAACCCCGTATCACCCACAAACACAAGGCGCCCTTGAACGGAGCCATTCAACCCTAAAAGAATACCTCAAATCATTCGTTAATGACGAACAAACGAATTGGCCCCGTTATGTGTATACAGCCATGCTAACCTATAACACTTCCGTTCACTCCACAACACACTACACTCCGTACGAATTAGTGTTCGGTAATGAACCGTTTATCCCAAACTCCATATGCGACGAGCCCCTTGGAACCACGTATCCCGAGTATGTTCGTATGTTACAAAACCGCTTAAAATATTCCCGTGACAAAGCCCTTGACTACATTCATAAATCTAAGGAATCGTCTAAGACCTATTACGATTCCCATAGTCGACCCGTAAAATATAAAATTGGCGACTATGTTTATTTAAAGAACCACCTTAGACTGAGAAAGGCCTTGTCCCCCATCTGGAAAGGACCATATAAAATCATAAAAGTTCACGGCAATAACACATTGACACTATTAATAAACAGACGCCCCTGTAAACATAAAGTTTATAAATTAGAATTAATATACTAGATATAAAATAATCTTAGTTATATAATCTTAACTCTATAGGTGTAGTTAGGTTAATAACAATAAGCGAGACACATTATCACTTATGATACAAGTATATGTACTTACAGCGCTTCAGCAGAGCCCCAAGCACCCAACGAGTACGTCCATGCAATAACTGCGAGTCCTGGGATATATTTCGATTACATAGGAAAACTGAAAACTAATAATGGCATCCTAAATATCATCATGCCAATGGACGTCTCACATTTTAAATCTCATGTAGAAAATATAGATTCAGCCTTAGAAACAGTCGTACACTTATGTAAACGATCCAGCCTACCCTACCCAGAATGCCACAATAGTGTAGAGCCACTAGTAGTTCAAAAACGTGAAATAATAAAATTATTGAGTTCCATTTCTTATCTGACTGACAATGGAGACCATAGATCCAAACGAGCCTGGATCGGAGGAATTGGTACTATTCTCAAACAAGTTTTTGGCACTTTAGACGAAAACGATGCTATCGAGTATGATCAAGCAATTGAATCACTGCAACATAGTCAGGATAAACACCTGTCGTTGATTAGACAAAATATCTTAATTACTAAATCCGTTATGATTACATATAATAACACACTTCAAAAATTGAAACAAAACGAAGCTAAATTAAATGATGCTGTTAATCAACTTTCAAGTAATATCCAGAATTTATCTAGAATAACGAATAATTTAGAATTAAGACTAACTCTAGATTTTGTACTTAATAGTTTGGAAACATCCATAGTCACCCTAGCATTTCAACTTGAAGACATAACAAATGCAATAATACTCTGTAGTCAAAACATATTACATCCTTCAGTTATCTCGCCTACCGGCGTGTACCGGGAATTGGCTGATAACGTGAGGCACTTGCCTGACAATCTAAACTTACCTGTACACTTAGACATAAGTTCAATACATACTATTATAAGAACGTCAGTTTTACTATGTTATTACTTTAACTATAAGTTAGTGTTTATTTTGCGTGTCCCCCTAGTATCTAATCATGAATACTTATTGTATAATAATATCGCACTACCAACCCCTCATGATATCAATCAACCACACACTTTTGGTTTAATTTTACCAAACAGCAAATACATTGCCATAACGAAAGACAAGTCTAATTATTGTAAATTAGAATCATTGGAAAACTGTAAAGTATTAAGCCCAGCAGAATATTTATGTGAAATCCCCATAACCTTTAAAACTGATTCGAATCCTAGTTGCGAAAGTGAGCTGTTATCTAAAACAATTACGGATATCCCTATACAATGTAATACCAAGATTATACATGGTAAAATAAGTACATTTAAAATGCTTAGTGGTAATAGATTTATATATATTCAATCCGAGCTTACCAAACTTTCACTAGATTGTCAAGGTCTTAATCAGATACAGGAACTAGACATGTTCGGCATAGGTATCTTATCTATACCAAGAAATTGTATTGGCTATTGTAAAGGTACCACATTATTACCTAAATATAACAACGTTTTAAACTTAACCTCACCTATTAACCTGCCAGATTTTAATTTGATAACTAGTAATTGTTGTAGAATAGATAACCTAACGAACAGTATTTCCCCTATTCACTTAAAGAACATTAACTTAGATGATATGAATCAAATCAGTATATTAACGGACAAACTTTTATCAGAGACTGATAAAACTCAAGAAATTCCTCACATGGTTAAATATGGGACACACTATTCAATAGTTATAAGTTTAATTGTATGCTTTATAATTTTGTATTCGGTTTATAAGGTTTTAGTTTTTTGTAAGCCCAGTTGCAACCTTAGCAAATATATTTTCCGCAAAAGCAATAAATCCAAATCTAAATCGGGTTCTATAGAACTGGATCAGAACTTATCAGAAATTCCTGCTCCAGCACTAAGAACGTCCTTTTAGAGTAAACTTCGGTATTTCTCCCCGAAGTTCACACTAAGAGGGGAGGTGTTATAAGCAGACACTGAACCCCAAAACGATGAGTCAATCATGATAAGGCTCAGTAATCTCATAGGCAGCAATATTCTTTAGCAGCCTAAGTCAGTCTATTCCCAACCTTCTTGGCGATCGGTTGCATAAGGGTCCCTTAAATAAGTTTACTCTAATAAACTTTATTTTAATTAAAATAATTCTTTTTTTCAAAAAGCCTCTTGCAAGGGACCCTATAATAGCGCGAACCTCGTTCCGTGCTAGCCGCGACTAGCGCAGTCATAGGCACTCTAATATTGTGTTTAGGTGTGCGTGCGGCGACGCATAGATACTATGGCGCACACATACAAGCCGCGCGCGGTCCGTTTGTATGAAGATAACGTACTTCCCTCTCTTTATTCTATGATATAACTGGCGGCATTTGGGTGCTCAGCTCACCACATTGCTCGCGTACAACTCTGAGGCTCTATTAACCAATCCTGCTAAGTGCTATTGCTGATCGATTCTGGGAAAATCTCACTGAGAAATTAAGGTGTAGTGAGCTTAGTGCTGTTAACTGCCAATAGTGACAATCCTTAGCAATAGTTGTAAAGACAGATCACTCCACCCTCACCTCATCGAAGTTATCACGATGAGACGGTTACAGAAATGTACTGCAGTTCCATTCTAGCTAAAATTACAGTTTTGGCGCCCAGCGTGGGACAGCAAAACCTTAGTAAAATGTGGGTGACTCATTTATTATAATATTTTTTGTATGTTTTTCTATTATTCTGTGTAAAAACATACAAGGTGGCAATATAAACATATTGCCACCTTGTATGTTTTTACACATATTAATATTTAGTTCCTTATGTGTGCTTTTGTGTGTCTCTTTAGTGTACTAAAAATAAATGTTTTACCTATTTATAATTATATTATGTATGTGCAGAACTTTACAAGATAGCTACCGCACATTGGTTAACTCCCTCGATATCACCAAGAAGATGTTGGCGGAGGAGATGAATAAGGGCAAGGAGATCGCAATGAACAGGGATAAACTTAACTACGATATCGACCATGCAAATAAGATGCGTGAGTAATAATTCCTCTATCAACTTTGCAGGGATGTACATTTGAATCGCTGCTTTTGTATCACTTGATTTTGTGGTACGGACGACTGCAGTTCAAGCTGACGGAAGCTGTTAAATATTTCCACTCAATTATGAGCCTTAATGTTTAAGCGATAAAGTTTAAAATCTAATAAAGAAATTTGACAGATTGTAGTAGCTAGATTTGATGTCGTCTCTAAATCCGGTGGAGTGATGACAGAAAAAATGGAACTATACATTTACATTTTACAAACGTACTAGACTCATCATCATCATCACAACGTTAATCCCAGTCGCATCCGAAGCCTTTTCAGCTTTGGAGTCTGGGGTCCGCTTTTACCAGTCCTACTGCTGAAATGGCTGAACTTCGACATTTTCCGTGAAGCGACTGCCGTCTGACCTCCGCAACCCGAAGGCGACATCGAAGCATTTCAGTTAGACCAATTGTTGGACTTTTGAGGGCTCCAACAACCCGTAACGACTGCCACTAGATGTTTGTATGGCAACCGGGACTAACGGCTTAACGTGCTTTCCGAGGCACGACCAGACCAGTGCAAGTATTCATATTCATGCATACAAATACTTGCACTGTGCGGGGATCGAACCCGCGCCACCTTGCGCAGCGGCCGCGACCCCTACCACTACGCCACGGAGGCTGTCAATTATACGTACTAGACTACCTAACCAAATTGCCTATGAATTCCGTTTATCCAATTAGGCCGAGGGTGGATTTTCGGACCTGCGTTTCAGCGTATCCAGCTAGGGGTGGATAAATAGAAGAGAGAATACTCTTTATATGTACACAGTCTAAGTTATAGAACATACATAAATATGAAGATTTTATAAAGGGTGATACAATGGACGGTCTTATCGCTAAGAGCGATCTTTTACAGACAACCTTTGGATGAATACCAAGGGGAAGGAGAGACAAATAGTGTAGATAGTATACAGTGTATTATTTAGATTATGCGTTAAATATATACATAAAATGTATCAAACTATTTTAAATAGATATATACCTCTAATTGATAAACATCAAACAAGAGTATAGAAAGTATACCTAATGATAATGTTTAAAGAGTGAGGAAGTGCTTTTATATCATAGTTTTAAAAGTGGACAAAGATTAAGCACGCCTTGCGGACACGGGCATGTCATTCGATAGCAGAACTGCGTGAACAGTAAAGGATTTATTTTTGATAAACGAAATAACGTACAACTGGTGAAAACGAAATAATGTACAACTGGTGAAAACGAAATAACGTATAACTGGTAAAAATCTCTTTCCAATATACTGGTTTGTAATTAGTTGAATAGTCTAAAGAAGCCAATTTTATTAGTTTTGAAAGCTTTCGGGGAATTCGTGGTATGCTCTTGAAATCCCATTTCTAATATGGATATTACCGTTTAAAGAATGGCAAGGTATAGAAAACAGGAATGATAGTTTAAAAGAAGACAAGAAGAAGGTTTATAATGAATGGAAGAGAAAGGCAAAAAAGGCGATAGCAGTTTCGAGGGCTAAGGAGGTAAGGTAGGTAGGTAGGGAGGTAAGGAGGCCTGGGAAGTATGTAGAGTTAATTCGTGCAATGTACAGTCGATCTCGTACCTACGTCCGGTCGGCTGCTGGCAATACCGACGAGTTCAGTGTGGCGGTAGGCTTGCACCAGAGATCGGCTTTTAGTCCGTACCTCTTCCTGTTGATTATGGACGCTCTTACGTCGGACATCCAGGAGGAGGCACCCTGGTGCATGCTGTTCGACGATGACATTGTTCTTGTCGGTGAAGATGGACCTGAGATCTAGAGCAGATTGGAGAAATGGCAACAGAAGCTGGAGAATGTTGGCTTGAAAATCAGCAGAACCAAAACTGAATATATGTTCTGCGATTTCGGCGGTCCCTCCACTTCTGGAGCCATAGCGCTTGATGGCGCACTTCTCCCAATCTGCTCCGACTTTCGGTATCTCGGTTCACTCGTGCAAAGCGATGGCGAAATAGATCGGATGGTTAAGCACAGAATTAACACTGGGTGGATGAAATGGCGGCAGGTCACGGGAACAATCTGCGACTCCCGCATTCCCCTTAAACTTAAGGGGAAAATATATAAAACCATGATCCGACCTGCTGTCTTGTATGGATCAGAATGTTGGGCTACGAAAGGGATGAATGAAAGGCAATTGCATGCAGCCGAGATGAGAATGCTAAGAGGGATGTGTGGTGTTACACGAATGGATAGAATAAGAAATGAGTACATAAGAGGAAGTCTGAAAGTGGCACCGGTAGCTGAAAAGTTGTGTGGAAATCGGTTGTCATGGTACGGGCATGTGTTACGGAGAAATGAGGAGAATGTCGTGAGGAGAGTTTTAATTATGAATATTGATGGCTATAAGAGTAGGGGAAGACCAAAGAAACGATGGATGGAATGTGTGAAGGATGATATGGCTAAGAAGGGGGTGACTGCCGAGATGGCTTCTGATAAGGATGTATGGAAGAAAAAGACATGTTGCGCCAACCCCAAATAAATTGGGATAAGGGCAGGAGAATGATGAATATGGATATTACCTAAATTCATAACTATTGCGATTCCTGAGTTTGCCCAAAGTCTTTCCCAAGTAAATAAGTATGCACCTAAAGCGATTTAGATAACTATATATATTAGTAAATATTTAATTATTCGCAGTTGAGACTGAGGAAACAAGGCGGCAGAATTTAGAAACTCAGATCAGTGAGCTGACGGAGTCCATCGAAATGGCCGACAGAGACCACGAGATGATAAAATCAGTACGTACGATATGAAATAAGAACTCAAAATGATAAAAAGCAGCGAGTGAGTCATCGCTTTCTGCTAGCCGATATTGTGGTTCAAAGAGCAAGCCCATTCCGTAATTGAACCAAAGACTAATAGATAATGGATTCCTTTAATATTTATTTTACTCGTCACATTTTCAGGAAAATCAAACAATGAACAACATACTGAAAAGCACTTGCAAAGAGTTGGAGAGGAAGGTGGAATACAAGACGAAGCTAGAGAACGAGATATTGCAAAACCTGCAGGAGTGTCTGCTCAACGACAAGGCTGTGCAGTCCATGGCCAACGGAATCCGGAAGATGAGGGAAATGTCCCGGAAACAGGTGACTATGAGATGAGATGCATGAGACAAAAAGATGGGAGTGAAATGAATACCAACTTAAAAAAAAACGATGAGATGACGAGATTTTGATTGTAGCGTTTACTGTTAAGTCTAGTGCTACCGGACTCCGACCCGGCTGGCATTTCTAGATCTATGACATATGTTACGGGTAATCAGCAGGCCCTTAAGCCTGACAACCAATCTACAGAATTGTGTTAGCACCTAAGTTGAACAAACGAAATTAGCAGTTACCTTTATGTAAAATATTGATATTCAGCTGCATCCGCTTAGATTAGGAGCCGACCTCAATCCCGCAGTGGCAGGCCAGCACCAATCGGGGGTTGCGGAAGCAGTGTTCCTTCTCGCAACCCCCGGTGTAGGTGTCAGGTGGAAGACCGGGGTGGTTTTTAGACAGTAAGAGCCTGACAGACCCCGTCGCCCACCCCAGGGCGGAGTACATCCATGTGGATTTTCCACCACTGAAACAAAAAAAAAAAGGAGCCGTCCTCAATGTAGCTTCAGTTGTTTTGGCATATGATGATGTCTTTTGTGGATTGGTTCTTGTAGAATAAATGCTAAATAAATGTTATATATGTATTTAAGATTTAACGTGCTTTGCATTGTCCATTACAGGAAATATCTCTAATGACAATGGAAAATCAACACGCGAAGATGTTGCTCGACATAGAGGTGATGCGGAACCGACAAGCGAAGAACAACGTAGTGCTAGAAGAGAGTCAGAACATAATGCTGGCGAAAGAGAAGGAGATTGATAATTTGGAGGCCGAGTCTGACCAGAAGACGTCTCTCATGATGCGGAAGCAGAGGGAGTTGGATATTATACAGAAGAAGTATAGTGCGCTAAAGGAATTGTTTGATGTGAGTTTTGGATACACAATTCATTTTGTTTTTATTTATTTTTAGCTTTTAAATAAAGCTAGGCAAATTTTAAATTTTATAGTTTATATATCAAATGTTTGAAAAATGTTCTCCATTAAGCTTTTTAGTTGTAGGTAGCCTAAATGGAATCCGCAATTTAATATAACAACAAAGGCCCAATGGTTATTGAAACAATAACTTATCAACTGGGTCTCCTTGGGGAACTCCATAATTTTGATTCTGATATAATAGACTGTACGATCGCATCGGCTTTCATACAGCGTTGGACTACGTCGATAATATTGCGGGACTTAACAGCGTATTTATTGGCCTCTAATCGGGTTTATGTCCCTACACTAAGGCGATTAAAACACGGCACCGCGTACCGCCGCGGAGGGCGGAGACTGTAAAGCGGATTTCGTATGTTTACGCGCCTGTCCACGCCTGTCCGCGCGGATGGATTTGACACGGTTGTGACCAGTTTGTTCACAGAAACTGGCGAGAATCTTCTGATTTTCGTCCTGCGCCCACAATGATCCGCGCGGTTATGCGGCGCCCCGGACGGCAGCGCGGAGGGGCGGTGGCGGAGAGAGTACCGCTCGACCGCGCGGTCGTGCGGTGTATGTGAGTTAGGCATCTATGGATTTAATAGGTGTCATATAACGCCTAAAGAGGTCAAATGCGACATGAGTTCCGCTCCACCGCCTACCGAGGCGGAGCGCGGTGCCGTGTCTTAAGCGCCTAATGAGAAGCACAAGTCTCTGGTGGTGTTCATATTTGCAAACAACTTTTTTACTGTCATGATTTATGTCCTCAGTCAAAGTCGCCCCAAGAGCGTCGTATCGAGGAGTTGGAGAAACAGGTGAAAGGCCTCCGCGAGCGCACGGAGGCGATGCAGCATGAGTGGCTCCGGCTGCAGGGCCACGTGGTCAAACTTGCCGACCAGCATCACGTCTTGGTCACCGACATCAACCTTATCAATAAACGTTAGTATCTACAAATATCTTCCATTTTATAAAAATATTAGTTTCCCTATAAAACTAGAGTCTATACCTACGTCTAGAAGCGTGACAGGCTTGAGAGGTAATGAGGATAGATTTGTTAAAATTGATCTTCTTAGGATGTACGTTTGTGAAGAAGATAGTTATTTTTGCCAATGGAAAATTCAATAGAGCACGAGTACGAGTTTGTGGATATAAAAATAAAGTTGAAAATTTGTTGACCAAATCAGAACTCGTTTCATAGTTCAAGTGTCAGTAAGCAGCAAAAGTTTTGGAAAAGGCAACAAAGGGAACTAAAATTTACCAATGAAAATATGTACAGACAAGGTCAAGCTACCCGAAACTGCCAAATATTCTCAATCAACTTTGAGCCTTAATGCTTCAGTAAAAAAAATTTAATTCTAATAAAGAAATCTGACAGATTATGACAGATAGTAGCTTGATGTGCTGTCGTCTGTACCTAAGTGTAACAAATTCGTGATTTTTATTACCCTTCACTTTTTCAGAGATCCAAATCTGTGAACAGAAAATAATGCGACTGCAGGCGGAATCTGAGGCAGTGGAGTCGGACAAAAATAGAGTTGAGCGCTCGCTCCGCACCTTGAGCGGTAGACTTCAGGTGCTCGAGCGCACGCGCAAGGACGCTCTAGATCGAAACGATGACTCGCAGAAAAGCAACATGGCGGTCACTCACGAGTATTCTGCTAATCTTAAAGTAAGAACGAAATTGCTAGTTTCTGAGGATATAAAAGCGCAGATTTTCGATCTAACTTAAATATAACTACAAAGAACAAATAAACCGAAACTATGTATAGACGACAGCACATCAAGGTACCACAATCTGTCAGATTTCTTTATTAGATTTTCAAATTTACCTCTAAAGCATTAAGGCTCAAGATTGATTGGGAATATCTGACAGTTTGGAGTAGCTTGACCTGCTGTCGTCCGTACCTACTTTTTACTTTTTTACTGTACTTTTTGTGTTTTGTTTTTGATAGGATGCGGAAGCCGAAATTATTCAATTAGAGGAAGATATAGAAGAGCTGGATAAAGAGAAGATGAACCTCACACAACAACTGGATCGCGTTCAGAGGGAAGCTCTCATTTGGCAGAGAAAGGTTAGTACACAATACCAGTAGCATCATGGCGCAGTCCCTTAGTAAATTCAACATGAAATTTATTTCAAGTGTCCATACATACACGAGAACATAGGCTGGCCCCATCTCAAATCTCGCAGGACATGTATGAACTCCCCTAATTACTAAACAAGGTATAAAGTATAAACCAGGACTTATCTCTAACTTTAAAATAAACCACGCAGTAGAGACAGACAAAATGTACGGTGTAATTGCCAAAAAACCGCGAGCAATCACTCTAAAAGTTTGATTTGCCCTTCCCTAGGCCCGACTTGCTCCCCGAGGCCAGAAGCTGGGTACGCCCATGCACGAGAATGCATACAAACACGTCTGAACGGACGATTTTGTAACGCGTTTTATTTTATCGTACAGTTTTTTTTATTTTCAACTCTCAGTATTAAGCTGAGCGTTTACTTAAGCGAGAATTCGAAGCACGCAGCACGCACAGCACGGTAAAAAAACGTCCGCATTGACTACTACCGTGGCCACCGGTGACCGCTACTATAACAACAATAAATTTTCTATTGCTAACTATTGCTTGACAGTCAATGTGAAGGCCTCGTGCGAACGTGGACTAAGTATAAAACTGGTAAGGTTTAGTTGAAATCCAACGTCAGATACAAGTTGTCTCACAGTTGTCTTATTGCGACCAACACGGTAATTTGCGTGACACACTATCAGTAACAATGTTCATTGCGTTATTACCGTTGATGAACAGAAACATTTTTCAAACATACGGAGCAATGGATTAGCAATATGCTTCAAAATCATTTAAATTGGTATTCTTAATGTGGTACGGAATACGGGTGTTATACCTATTTAGTACTCAGCTAACTTCTTGCTATGCCGTACACTTTTTATTTTGCAGAATGTGTTGAATATCTTGACAGCCTCCGTGGCGTAGCGGTGGCGAACGCAGCCGCTGCAGAAGGAGGCGCGGGTTCGATCCCCGCGCAGTGCAAATATTTGTATGCATAAATATGAATAATTGCATTGGTCTGGTCGTGCCTCGGAAAGCACGTTAAGCCGTTAGTCCCGGTTGCCATACGAACACCTAATGGCAGTCGTTACGGGTTGTTGGAGCCCTCAAAAGTTTAACAATTGGTCTAACTGCAAAGCTTCGATATCCCCTTCGGGTTGTGGAGGTCAGACGACAGTCGCTTCACGGAAAATATCGAAGTTTAGCCAAATCAGCAGTTAGACTGGTAAAGCGGACCCCAGACTCCAAAGCCGAAAGAGCTTCAGATGCGACTGGGATTAACGCTGAGATGATGATGATGAATGTCTTGAGTATCTTCTTGTCGTCTGTGCTAAGTGTTTATTTTATTTCTTTCTTCTATTTTTTAGGGAGTATTAGCAGTAGAGCTGAAGAAAAACATGAAGAGCGCAAAGTCTGCAGCTGGTGAAATTGGAGTAATGAGGAATGAAATACATAGAATGGAGGTAAAATTGAATGACTGTTATTCAATGTAGTAAAAATAATTTTGAATACTATATGGGGAAGAAATCAGATGGCTAATTCTGGTAGGTAGGTAATTAAACGTTCAAAATCTAGTCGCAGTGTCATCTCGGCGACAAATAGATGTCAAAAACTTGTTAAAATATAGCGAAATTAGAAGTATTTTTTGACAGAACGTTTTTAAAATCACTCTGGATAATGATAAAAAATTTGTATGTGTAGATGTGTGAATGGGTTTCCCATATTTGATTTTGCAACACCTGAGATTAGTTATGGCAAATATGAGTACCTAACGTATCAATGCAGGTATGTCAGTGTTTCAAAAGCGAAGCAAAGAAATAGAGGTGCAAATTACGCAGGCTTGAATTAAATAGTTAATTCAGAGGTGTTTGTTTAAATATAATTTAAATGTAAACTTTGTTGTCACTCCCGTTTTGAAAGCTTTGAGAGCTATAGTTTAGGACCTCACTCGACAGTGGCGCCAACTGGTGAGCATACAAACATTAGCCTCGACTCATTACCTCGAGTTTAAATACAAATTCAGGTTCGTCAAGAAACCCTTCGTCGCACTAGTGAAAAGCTGGCTGATGACTTGGCGCTGTATGTGACGCGTAGAGATACGGTCATAGAGAAGACCAGGGCACAAGCCGCGGTGGTGAAGGCGAATCCCACAGCCACCTCGCAAACAAGCTACCATCACAAACTCAGGCTCGCCAAGGCAGATGTCACTAGAGTTACCAAGGTATATTTACATGATGGTTTTGTTTTTGCCCGCAGTTACGTTCGCCGACGTAGGTAGGTACGACCAGTAACATTAGTAACAGTTATGTAATATCTTATGTTCTAACCATATAAATATAAATTATACATCTCTAATCTTTAATAAAAACCATATTGTCATTTTTTATTCGTTTTAAATGTTAATTTTTTTTAGTCGCCGTAGAAATCTATACTAATACTAGCTTTCCGCCCGCGGCTTCGCCCGCGTGGAATTCGGTTATATCGCGTTTTTTAGATTCCCCTCGGGAGTAAAACTAATTAAATGACGATTGATCAGTTAGAAAACGTATGTATGTGAAAAAGAAAAGGGCTGTTTTTAGGGTTTTACCGGCAATTACTCGATTTTTTCTCGCCGTAAGAACCATCCTTGGACTTTAACGAACATTTTAAAAAAAGAATTGGCCAAATTGGTCCAGGCGTTGTTGAGTTATACGCTTACCAACACATTTTACGATTCATTTATATAAAGCTGAAGAGTTTGTTTGTATGTTTGTTTGTTCGCGCTAATCTCGGGAACTACTGGTCCGATTTGAAAAAATCTTTTTGCGTTGGATAGCCCATTAACCCAGGAGGGCTTTAGGCTATATAACCTCACGCTACGACCGACAGGAGCGGAGCATAACTAACTCCACGCGAACGAAGTCGCTGGCAGCTGCTAGTATACAATATGTAAAGAAAACCGTGTCCGACCCATAAGGATAATAAAGGTTAATTAAGTTTAGCCCGGCTTTGGGGGCATTAGTAGAATCAGTTATCGACACCTAACAATACCTTTACGGATCGGACAGGGTTTTCCTTAATGTCATATTGTATATGATAAAAAAAAACTTTAAAAAAAATCAATAACAATTTCCTCCAAAAAATTCTTCTTATAGGTAAGATTATAAATAAATTGAAAATAAAAACTGGTACCACCGTCATCTTGATGGCAAAAGTTAAGCTGGAATGTGTTGCTTGCAGGAGATCGCAGAAGCAAAGGCCAATATGGAGCAGCTGCAGAAAGAACAGGAGCGTTTAGACCGAGATCTAGCAGAGACCACTACCACCAACAAGCAGCTGGAGGAGCGCGTCGCAGAGCTCATCCAGGAGACGCGTGTCACGGAGAGGACCAAGCACTGGGTCAGTATGATGTGGTGTAGTTACAGGTAGGTACATGAGACCTGAAGGACCAACGGACGGGTCGCTAGTTTATATATAAATAAATAATCTTAATAATTGGTTGCAGCTCCTAGAGCGCGTTGTCCGTGCGCAACGTTTTGGCACCGAGCTGGCCTCTGCTATCAAGCGCCAGTCAGTTCGAGTCAAGAAACCTAAAGAGGTAACGCTGACTGAACACCAACAAGCGCGGGAATTGAACCAGCGCATCAGGTAAACAAACTATTGTAATTCGATAAAAAAAATAGTAAAAAACCAAAAACCATCACGGTGTCGGGTTGGTCACACTCGCGTGAATTCAATGCTTTTTTTCCCGACCAACAAAAATGATCAACGTAGAAAACATAAAAAATTCGTTTCTAGGGTTCCGTAGTCAACTAGGATCCCTTATATTCTGTCTGTCTGTCCGTCCGTGGATAATCTCATTGACCGTTATGACTAAAGAGTTGCAATTTGGTACCAATATGTAAGTATTTTAATCACGCCGACAAAGTGCTAAAATAAAAAGTGGAAATTAATATTTTATTAGGGTATATACGTAAAGTGCGGGGGGTGTTGTATAGTTATTTAAAAATTAATAGGGGTTTACTAAAATTAGCTTTTAGTTAATATTTTCGGGAAATAATTGCTGCGAAAGTAAAAATAAAAGAGCCCCCTCTAACTTTTGAAACAAACGTTTGAAAAGTCTGAAAAATAGGTAGGTATCTAAAAAGTAGAACTATGTAAAACCCCTCTAGTAAAATTATTTTGAACTTGATGAGTTGAACCATATGTACAAACATTTTTAAAATAATTTACATATGTCATTATCCTGAAAGAATATTCTTTCTCACGTTCGAAGTCTAGTCCAACTTGGTCGGGTCATAGAGCTCACAGTGACATCAGCTTGTTCATGTTATAGACGAGTTTTTGTTATAGCCTTAATTCTGTTTCTATTATATAGAGTCAAAAAGACCTCGCTCGAAAAAAATGGAAATGGAGAGGCTTTTTCCCAGCAGTGGAGTGGTAATCTTAACCCATTCCGTGCGGACGATCCCGCACAGGCACCATGGCAAATCTATGGCGTATGGCGCCATAAAAAACTCGTCTAAACCGACTTTTCTAAAAGGGGTCCGCAAATAAAAGTGTCTTTATTTGTCACCCATAACATGCCCACAGTGTTCGTTTCAAGTAATTTCGTTAATTAGCAGACTTCAGGGGTTGTAAACCAAGTTGTCGAGTCACATTGAGTTTCGACTTCTGACTGAGGAATATATTTCATTTTTTTCTGCGTAACTCTACAACAAAATCCATACTAATATTATAAATGCGAAAGTAACTCTGTCTGTCTGTCTGTCCGTCTGTCTGTCTGTCTGTCTGTCTGTCTGTCTGTCTGTCTGTCTGTCTGTCTGTCTGTCTGTCTGTCTGTCTGTCTGTCTGTCTGTCTGTCTGTTATGCTTTCCCGCTTAAACCTCTCAACCGATTTTAATGAAATTTGGCACAGACAATCTTTAGACCCTGAGAAAGAACATAGGCTACTTTTTATCCCGGAAAAATGATGTTCCCGAGGGAAATCTAAAAAGCGCGATATAACCGAACTCCACGCGGGCGAAGCCGCGGGCGGAAAGCTAGTAAGAAATAAAAATACATTTAAGTAGTTATGTAAGAGTTTGTAGGTACGAGTAGAATATTTTTGATTCATTAGAATCGGACTTCCCATTCAGTTATGTTCTCTATTAGTGTTTTGTAGACAAACAATTTACCATCAAAATAGCGGATTTAAGATGTTTCCCTACAAAACACTGGGATATATTTAGAACATGCAGGAACATGTAGATAAATAAGTATCACCTCACTGCAAACTCAAATGGTACGTGAACAAATTCTATGTAATAATGCAAAAAGGTTTACAACACCTAGTAGAAATTAGTCATTTACCTTCCATTTCCATTAAAACTCACAGATCGTCACTTTTAAACGCGCTGAACGAATTTACTGACCGCTTACGTTCGATACACAATCGCTAATGACTCTTTAAAAAGTGGAAACACGAGAAAAAGCTAAAACTTACAATTCATGGCGGATGATTCCCCAGGGGAATCAACAAAGTCTCTGGCGCTTTGTGCCCCAGAGGCGTCACGGAATTATTGTTTGATGCCAGATATACGCCGCAGTGACGCCGTACTACAGATTGCAGATTGGTATATCAGTATCTTTAATGATGCGAATTATAGAACAATGCATTTTTTCTTTGATTATTTTTTGTTGCCACCTGATGTAGTTAAGTTTATTTTAGACTAGCTTTCCGCCCGCGGCTTCGCCCGCGTGGAGTTCGGTTATATCGCGCTTTTAAGATTTCCCTCGGGAACATCAAATTTTTCCGGGATAAAAGGTAGCCTATGTTCTTTCTCAGGGTCTAAAGATTGTCTGTGCCAAATTTCATCAAAATCGGTTGAGAGGTTTAAGCGGGAAAGCGTAACAGACAGACAGGCAGACAGACAGACAGACAGACAGACAGGCAGACAGACAGACAGACAGACAGACAGACAGACAGACAGACAGACCGACAGACAGACAGAGTAACTTTCGCATTTATAATATTAGTATGGATGTACAATACATCCATACTAAGTCCATACTAAGTCTTTAAGCCTGTGCTGAATAAATGTGTTTTCTTACTGTCTTTCTTCTAGATTCATCGTCAGCACTTTACAAAAAGAATTCCCACATCTAGAAGATAAATTGGAATATATTTGGAATACGTTGAATATATTTACGCCGGAGGATTCACCACAACTGTATAGTACGGGCGTTTGCAGTCTTGCACGTTCTGGAATTTTCCGTATGACGGATGAAGATCTTTTAGACGCAGCCAGATCAAAGCTGGGTATCGTGGAATGATTGGAATATAATATCAGAACTATCTGCAACTTTATTTTCTTTTTAGAATTTATTATTATTTTATTTGTGTGAGATTGAAGTTTTTATGAATTGAATAAAACGAGTGTGTACTAAAATAATTGTTTGAATTAATTTATTAACTGTGTACCTAAACTGTCCAAAACCGCATACAAATTAAAGTAGCACACGTCACCATGGTCAATTATAAGCAAAATCAAAGGCTACCCAAGCAAGATTTTCATTTTAGCGTATAAAAATACGGTTTTCTACCTATATTTATACTATGTTCCGGCCGAGAAGCTGCGCGGTACGGGAGTAGTGATAGTAGTCTCAACTCTTTTTTTTTCTTTATTTATAAACTAGCGCTTGACCACAATCCCGCCTGATGGTAAGCAGTGACGTAATCGTTGATGGTAAAGCGCACTAGTTAAGAGCCTAGTTGACAGCCCCCGTGGCGTAGCGGTAGCGAACGCGGCCGCTGAGCAAGGAGGCGCGGCTTCGATCCCCGCACAGTGCAAATATTTGTATGCATGAATATGTTTGCACTGGTCTGGTCCTGCCTCGGAAAGCACGTTAAGCCGTTGGTCCCGGTTGCCATACGAACGTCTAGTGGCAGTCGTTCCGGGTTGTTGGAGCCCTCAAAGTCCAACAATTGGTCTAACTGCAATGCTTCGATGTCGCCTTCGGGTTGTGGAGGTCAGACGGCAGTCCTCGTTCCTCAGCCTATAGATGTCCACTGCTGGACAAAGGCCTCCCCCAACGCTTTCCACGCTGACCGGTCTTGTGCTGCCCGCATCCATCGGCTTCCCGCGACCTTCACCAGGTCACCGGTCCACCTTGTTGGCGGCCTCCCTACGCTGCGTCTTCCAGTACGTGGCCGCCACTTCAGAACCTTACTGCCCCATCGGCCATCGGTTCTACGAGCAATGTGCCCTGCCCACTGCCACTTAAGTTTAGCGACTCGCAGAGCTATGTCGGTGACTTTGGTTCTTCCGCGGATCTCCTCATTTCTGATTGAGCAGTCGCTTCATGGAAAATGTCGAAGTTTAGCCATATCAGCAGTTAAGACTGGTAAAGCGGACCCCAGACTCCAAAGCTGAAAAAGCTCCGGATGCGACTGGAATTAACGCTGAGAAGATGGGACTAGTTAAGAGCCTATCCACTCTAGTCTTGAAGACACTCAAATTGTAGTCCGACGGAAACACCGCCGCTGGCAAATTGTTCCAGTCCCTCGATGTAAGCGGTATAAAGGAGGAGGCGAAACGCTTCGTCCGGATCGCAGTGGTGTTAACAACGTAAAGGTGGAAACTCGCCGTACGACGTCCGATGGTGGAACGGAGATGGGGAAATAAAATCATGCAATTCCCTCGCACACTCTCCAAAATGCATCCTATAGAATACCGAAAGGATGGCTACTCTACGCCTGTGCTCTAGGCTTTGGAGAACGTCTCGAGTTAAATTAGGGTCACCAATCAGCCTCTTCGCAGGCCTCCACTGAATCCAAAATGGCCAGGTGACACTTAGCAAGCTTCGCGGGTTCCGTACCTAAAAAGTAAAACGGAACCCCTATTCATGAGACTTCACTGTCCGTCTGTCACCAGCCTGTACCTCATGAACCGTAATAGCTAGACAGTTGAAATTTTCAAAGATTATGTAAGTATTTCTGTTACCGGTATAACAAAAAATACTAAAAATAAAGTATTTAAGGGGGGCTCCCATACAACAAACATGATTGTTTTGCCGTTTTTGCTCTATATTAATAATGGAAATAAATAGATGCTTGAATATTCACAGAATATTTGGTTGTATATCAAAATTAAAAATGAATAATTAAATTAAAATAAATATTAAAGGGGGGCTCTCATACAACAAACGTGATATTTTTGCCGTTTTTAAAGATAATGGTAGGTATGGAAATGGAACCGCCGTTCGTGCGTGAGTCCGCCTCGCACTAGACTGGTTTTCTTTTTGTTTTTTAAAAAAGTTGCCCGACGAATTCGACGGAATTTCTCTTACCCAACAACATGACCATGACTCTTAGGAGCCAAGCAAAAATAACGACAACGTAAACACGAAATAATAGTGTGGGTCGAAGTTTGTAATACAAATAAGTACGGGCAACAACAGGTCAACCTATTCGAAACTGTCAAGATTTACCAAACAACATTGAGCCTTAATGTTTTACCGATAAAGTTGAAAATCAAATAACGAAATATGGCGGATTGTAGTAGCTTGATGCGCTGTCGTCTGTACATACACATATCTATCACTCACATATTTTAGATTCTCCTCTGCTGATCTACATTTCTAGAAATATACATCTCAAACACGTTTGATTTTTCAATAAAACTACAGTGATATAATTACCAATAAAACTTTATTTATTTATTTTTTAATAATTTGAACAAACATTTTAAGTTAAAATAAATCTTAACAAGAGTTTAACAATGAAGTACAACCATATAGAAGGATGAATCCTGTGGTCACGGCTTACCTTGGCCATCACAGGAAGAAACAACTTAGTATAGTATAAAACAATATAGTTCAGCAGGATAATTAGGTACGTAACACACTATCAGTGGCAATGGGTTTCATTTTGACAGTTCAACAACATTCATTGCGTTATTTACGTTATTGGGCAAACGTACTTTCAGTACAGTCTAAAAATCATACAGTTGTCCGACGAAGACGTCTAGACAGAGCAATCGTGCGGGGTGTGAGGGGCGAGACGCGGGTAAGCGGCACCCGAGCTGCGAACAAAACGATGTTCGTAGCTCGGTATCTATCATTAAGGGCTAACACATGTTTGTTTTTTTATTTGTTTGTTTTATAATTTGATATGAGTGTCAATTTTCAGTATAATTGGGGTGCTTGTAACGAAGAAGCCATCCTTTTTGACATACAAGATGGCGGACGTCATTTTTTTATAATCTAATATGGGTGTCAATTTTAGGTAATGAAGCAATGGATTAGGAATTGGCTTCAAAATGATTCCAATTAATAGTAATAACGCGTTACGCAATTAGGGTGCTGGTTCAGCTTCTGATCACTAGACACTATAGTCATTGATTTCATCTTCGCATTGAAATACTAGCCAACCAAAATAGGCCAAATTGCCACCCATTGGTACCTATTGTTTCGGCCAAGATTCAAATAAGCATCGCATACGTAAATGGACATTATTTTTATGACTATAATGTTCATTTTCGTATGAAATTCTGGCTTATCGGGTAAAACAGAGGGTGTCTAGTGGTTATGACCCCGACATATTATGTAAGCAAGTTACTTTGTATAAAAAAATTCATCACTAGTACCCTCAAAACGGTGAAGAAATACACCCTATGTGGCTACCTTGAGTTTTCATTACGAGATTCTATCCTACTCATCGACCGTTTGGCGCTCTCATTGGTTGAGAGTTCTTACTACTTTGAAGCGGGCCTATCGACGAGTCTAACGCGGTCGATATCGATGATCGAGTTTTCATAATGAAAAGTTATGGTAGGTAGTCACACTTTTTTGTTTTAAATAACTGTATGGGCGCAATTGCCCGGCCCGCGAGCTAGCCTACATAATGACCCGGATTTCCTTCCAGGATTGTATTACAAGGATGGTAGCCACACTGGATTCCTTACAGAGAGGAGTCCTGTGTCCTACCAAGGGAAAGATATAAGTTGATTATGCTATGCACGGGTTGATCGAAGGTCAAGCTACCTTAGCCGCGGTCAGTTCATGGATGGCACCATCCATTACACATCGAAACCTTTCCGTGCCTCGTAAAGCGATTTCCACTGAAATTCGCAGAGCTTTGACAGTTGTCACGGGTGTCTGAACCCCTGACAACCAGACTTAGGAAAAGTCTAGGCCAATTTAAGTCTGTGCTGAATAAATATATTTTCTTTCATTCTTTCTTTCATTTGCTTGCTTCCAAATTACCTTGGTGGGCTAGTATATTTATCAGTTAGCTCATCTGGTGAGCCGGCCGTGGGTCATGCGGTTATAAAGTTCTTCTCATGGGCGGTGTACTCGTGACGCTTGCGATGATCGGAGCGACCGAACTTAATCCCGCAGTATTGGCAAGGGTGCCGCTTCTCCTTCGTGTGACTGATCATGTGCACGTTCAGGTAGCTGTAGAGCATAAACGTGTTAATTTGGTACACTTTTCATACCAGGTATGTACGGAAGACAGCATGTCAAGCTACCCAAAACTATCAAATATAAGTTGGGTGGGAACCCAACTTTGAGCCTTATTGTCAAAGCCATAAAGTTGAAAATCTAATAAAGAACTGAAGACTGTAGTAGCTTGATGTGCTGTCATTTGTACACGGTGTCTTTAAAGAAAAACTTGTTCGATAATCTGTTTCTATGAGCCATCAATACTACGAATAAACAGTGCTTTTTTACGTTAAAAAACACGTGTCTACAAAAGGCTTAAAAAGTGATTTTGGCTTACGACCGGTCGTACTACGTGACAGCACCCGACGTCATGTCGGTCACATACTTAATAAATGATATCTCGAAGGAACAGAAGGCCTAATGCGAGTTTTTCTCACGCTAACGCGATCGAGACGATAATGGCGTTCGGCGCTGTGATTGGGCCGCTCCAAGGTCGCCGTTCATCATCAGCCTTTAATGTTCCAGCTGTTAGGACACGGCCTTCTCTCGTTTAGAGGGAGTAGGCCGTAATCTACCACGCCGGCCCAGTGTAGGGTTAGTAACCGCAAGGTCGCGGTTGGAGCGGCCCAATTAGAGCGCCGAACGTCGTAAACGTCTCAACCGCGTTAACGTAACAAAACCTCGCACTAAGCACATTGGTAGATAAATGCCAAAAACCTATTGAATTTTGTGCTTTTGCTGTCTTAGGAAGGGTAAACCTTACGACTATTCATTCGATTTGAGATTACTCAGTTCTGTTCAGCTTTTGTCGATAGAAAACAACATTTTTGTATGCGCACGCATCCGTTTAGCTTTACGGCCGCGTACGCACTTCATACAAAACTATTTTCTATGGACAAAAGTTGAATAAAGTTGAATGAACCCTTGAATCTCGCTGAATGAGTAATCCTATAACATGAGCATAATAAAGATAATACAAAATGTGCCCGAGCTGTTTTATTAGCTTTTCAACTGGCTTCAGGTTCTGGTTTTCGTATTCGCACAAGATTTACGTTACTTCGTTAATGCATAATTAATTTCATTCCAAGGATTTCATATTACGTATCATTATTTTTATTTTTCTATATAGGTACATATTTTAACATGTAGGTGTATAGAACAATGATACATATCTATATTATATTAAGTACATATTTATATTAAGTATTATTATTCTATATATTTTTTATGGTTTAATACCCAAGTAACGCGAGTATTTCGGCTAATTTGAAAGCGCCTTTAGACTTCGCGAACAGATACTAACTTCCGTTTTTTGAAGGTCATATCACACAGTGTGCAGGCGTAGGTTTTTTCCTCTTTGTGGATCTCCCGGTGGCTCTTCAGGATCGAGGTGGTGGCGAAGCACTTGCCGCACTCAGGACACTCGCACGGTTTTTCTTTTGAATGGCTCCTAAATTGAAAATAAAACTGATTATGAATCTTGGAATGATTATGGCCATTGGCCGCATCGTAACCAAAAGCGACACTTTTATTCAGAAAACCGACAGCTCCCCTTATCAGCGCAATCATGAGCCCTTTTTTACCGAACAAAAAGTATTATAACTTTTGGTTAGGATGTAACTGTTGTAGTTTATTTCATTTTAGTAACTTTCCATCAGGTGATGTCGAAATCATAAGCAGACCAATAAAAATATATCTATTATGGGCCGATTAAGTTGTCAGATAACTTTTATCGAAACAATAATTTTTTTTCTCGGCGGTAGGCCATAACATCGGCTGCCGGCAGAAGTTACCACTCACCAGACAAAGTCTTGCCGCCAAGCGATTCGTTGTGTACCGGCATGATGTCTGGTGAAGCCGTACGGAGGACGGGTCTGAGCAGTTGTGTTGCGATTTGTGGCGGGTACGATGCGCCAAATGTTGTTGTGTCGGGAGTTTGGTCGTGGAGAGTCTCCAGACCAAACTCCCTTTAACGCAGCATCATTTGGTCATATTAGTCTTAGGTTTAACATTACATCACCTCGCTCAACTGCCGTCATCCTTCCTATTCCTAAGTTTTTTAAGTGAATATGCTTAATAAACTAGTGCGCTTTACCATCAACGATTGCATCACTGCTTACCATTAGGCGGGATTGCAGTCAAGCACTAGTTTAAATTATAAAAAAAAAACGATAAAAACTTTTGCTAAATTAATTGTTGCGTTTTGACACCTTTTGAATAGAAAATATATCAAACCTGCGAAAACATACCGAGGTATATAGATGATATACAACGGGCAGCCTTATAGCTTTGTGGGACTTATCTGACAATTTGTAACTCTCTTATCTACGAATTCAACGATAAGAGACTTAGTTAATGGGGACTTGAATTGGGATTGTCAAGAAAACGATTTTGAATTATGAATCAAATATGCCTGTAAACGAACTTACCGTAAATGTATTTGCAAATGATATTTCTTGAAGAAGCTCTTTGAACATAATTGACATAGATGCGTCTTCTCTTTATCGTGAACCGCACGTCTGCAAACGATACATTTAAATTTTATACAGCAAATAATAATAATCCGGTGGCCTGATTGGTGAAATGCCAACGTGTCGGTATTCTATAGGATGCATTTTGGAGTTTGCGAGGGAATTGCATGATTTAGTTGCCCCTTCTCCATTCCATTATCGGATAATCCGTCGTATAGTGAGTTTTCACACTTTTCACCCTTATGTTGTTGACACCACAACGATCTGGACGAAGGCACGGAGGCTGTCGCCCGTACATACAAGTCTTATATAAATCAGACTCATATGTACGGTCGAGTCTGATTTATGTAGCCAACGCGGCCGCTGCGCTATTAGGCGCGGGTTCGATCTCCGCGCAGATATTTGTATGCATGAATATGAATATTTGCACTGGTCTGGTCGTGCCTCGGAAAGCACGTTAAGCCGTTGGTCCCGGTTGCCATACGAACACCTAATGGCAGTCGTTACGGGTTGTTGAAGCCCTCAAAAGTCCAACAATTAGTCTAATTGCATAGCTTCGATATCGCCTTTGGGTTGTGGAGCTCAGACGGCAGTCGCTTCACGGAAAATATCGAAGTTTAGCCAAAATCAGCAGTTAGACTGTTAAAGCGGACCCCAGACTCCGAAGTTGAAAAAAGGTTCGGATGCGACTGGGATTAACGCTGAGATGATGATGACATCGAGGGACTGGAACAATTTGCCAGCGGCGGTGTTTCTTTCGGACTACAATTTAAGTGTCTGCAAGGCTAGAGTGAATAAGCCCTTAATAAGCTAGCGCGCTTTACCATCACCGATTGCATCACAACCATCAGGCGGGATTGCAGCCAAGCACTAGTTTATAATTATAAAAATAAAGCATAATGATAACTTACTTATGAATCAGCACTCTTTGTTTTGTAGAAAACTTCTTATCACACTCTGTGCAGGGGAATGGTCGGTCCTTGGTGTGCGTAGTCATGTGTAGTTCGAGGCTTGAGTTAGATATGAACTTGCGTCCACATGATACACATTCATGGGGTAAGGCAGCCCGGTTGTGCACCAAACGATGGTGCTGCTTCAACGATGTTACCACTGAAAACGTCTCAGGTTGAGAACTTTATTATAACATTATTTAGCAATAATCATTATACTTGGTTTTAACATCATTGCAGTATATTGCTTTTACAGCAAAACAGAATGCTCTAGTTTTAAATTGGTGAATTGGTATATGTAATTATTAGGGTTATAACGGAGGCTTGTTAGCGGAGGCGGAGGTGAAAGTACATATAGAAAAAATTGAAATTTATGCTTAATTAAAGCAAAATTTTTATTTTAAATACGTACATTAATAGTAGTATACTTGGTAAAAAAAATATTACTTTCTTGTAATGAAAATTAAGGAGAAACAAATTGCGTTTGCCGCTTTCCCGCCTCGCACTAGTTGTTTATTGACCATTTCGCGCTCAAACGCGGCCGGACGGTTGTCGATCGTCGCAGCTTGCGCGTTATTTATTTTATAAATACGTAAATAAACCTCCGTTATAACTCCGCAAAAATTGTGCGGATGCGGAGGCGGAAGCGAAGATACGATTTCTTGCGGAACTTCCGCAGTAACGGAAGCGGAGGCGAAGCTCCGTTACAACCCTAGTAATTATATTGAAAAGGCATGTTTTATATATATTTTTTTTTATTCTACTTTTGTTTAGGGACATTTATAACCGCAATGTCCGTCAGTCCATATACACATTGCGGTTTTGTAATTCTAATAACTGAGTAGGCATGCTGATTTTACTATATTAAATTTGGTTTGCTGACTCTGTCAAGTTTATCTAAATCAGTGAACTTTATTCTTGTTGCATTAAATGGCTTTTTTGGTTTGCTACTGTCAGAGATAAAATAAAAATGAAAGGAATGTACATCCATTACTTACCTTTGTGACACAGTAAGCATTCCTGCTTTATGCCCAAATGTTTAATCTTATTATGTTTGTACCGTGCGCTGTGACTGGAGAACATTTTATCACATGTTTTGCACTTGATCCGTTTCCGTGAAGCCGCGGGTAAGTGCAGGTATGAGTGAGCCTTCAGGTCGTTGACAGTTTTCCCACATTCTTCACACATTTGTTTTGCAGTCTTGGATGCTTTATCTGGTTTAACTCTTGTAACAGCTTTCAATCTTTTTCTTCTTTTGAGTGGTTCTAATCGACAAAATATGCATATTTTTGTAAGTATTTTAAAATTTTTGCAGACCAATGTACTTATATGAGGGGACTGCCTCTATACATTTGAGTGATGTTTTTAAAATAATATATCAATTACTATTGTTAATAATATATAATTATTATTAATATATATTATGGACGCAAGTATGTACTTGCAACAATAGTGATCAGCTAATTGTGCACAAAGACAAGAGAATTACGAAATTATAGGACATTCTTATAACTTACCCTTTTCTTTAAATTCATCGCTTTCATTTTCTCTATCTAATTCATATTTAAGAGATTTTATTACACTTAGGAACTCATCGTCAGATTCATAATCGTGGGCAGAGTCCTCATTTTTCAAATATAGCACATCTTTTGGTTCCTCCTTTACAGTTACGTCTAGAGAATCATCCAAGGATATCAACTCATTTTTAATATCATCTGTTAAAAATACCTTATTTTTAACACCACCTTCTTCTTGCACCGACTTCAAATAAGCATCATTTTTTAGAGCTAAACATTTGAACTCGTGGAATGATAGTATTTTCTTAAAACATTTTAAACAAAGTTTTGTACTTATTTTGGAGTCTTTCTCCACCTAGGGACAGAGAATAAATACACTTTTGTATTATCGTGATACAATTTCGACACGGGTTGACGATATATTATTCCAACAAGATATTGTTTACCTGTATGTCCAAACAAAACATGAAAACATCAGCAAAACTTTGGTTATCACCATTTTTAACACTTTGTGTCTGAAATATGTCTTTCTGTGATCCGCCTGTAAGGCAAATTCTACACAGGTCCATTATAACGATTTAATTACAACTAACTAAATAAACTCTAAAATCCTAAAACCATTATTCGCAACAACACATTGACAGCTTGGCAGTGGCTGTGGCTTGATGTGACAGTTGACAACTGACACCCATTTGACATAATCATTTTTTTTTTCTTTTCTTCTTTGGCTTCGCACGGTTTGTGCATATAGCGAATCTCACTTGTTAAGATTGTTGGAAATTCGCTTCATAACGCGTCCGCCAAGTTCGAAGTATCCTGCGCTATCCATTAATAATATTTTATACCATTTACAGTAACCACATAATAATAATATAGTGGTTATCACGTAGACGGCAACCTCTGTATAACTCATTTAATATTGTTACTCGTATACATACGAGTAACAATATTAAAGGTGACCATAATCGAGGGGTGTTGAAAGGAGGATACATTCAAACTAGATTTGCTACCGGTTTTCAAAAGTAACGGTATTCTGAAACCCAGATTTAAAAAAAAAAATGTATTTAAGACCATGCCAGACCTAGACCAGGTGCGAGAAACACAGCAGGTTC
This sequence comes from Sesamia nonagrioides, assembly GCA_017933935.1. Classification (NCBI taxonomy): domain Eukaryota; kingdom Metazoa; phylum Arthropoda; class Insecta; order Lepidoptera; family Noctuidae; genus Sesamia; species Sesamia nonagrioides. The sequence continues at coordinate 89,039 of JADWQK010002107.1, forward strand.
TAATGTTTTACTTCTCTCTAATAATTGCCCACCGTTTTGATAGTGAAATGTCTAATCCATACTAATATTATAAATGTGAAAGTAACTCTGTCCGGCTTTCATGCCAAAACTACTCGACCGATTGTAATCGGTACACAGATAGTCTAGACCCTGAGACAGGACATAGGCTATATAACATCCCGCTATGACCAATAGGAGCAGAGCAGTAACAAAAAATGTTGCAAAAACGGGAGCAAACGCGGATATTGCTCTCATTATTTTAATAGGCTTATTTTATATAAACTGAGCTTCTTTTATTTACTTTTTTCGGAATGGACATTCAAACGGAAACGGGAACCACATCGCGCTGTAAACTGAAGTTCATGCGGACGGAGTCGCGGGAACAGGGCATTAATAAAAATTCCCGACAGAAAATGATTATCAATGTTGTCTCGACCGAACCCATTTTGCCACTGTAGCCATTCACTAGTACGAAACTGACAGGTTTTAAGAATGCATTCTCTGGTCGGCCGAACCTACTAATATGATAGTAATAATTCATCAAATATTAGGTCGCTAATAGGTTGAATTTTGCTTTTCATGGTCATTTTAAATTCCTTTAGATATTGAATAGGTAGTCATAACTCAGTAAGTAATAAAAAACACAATATTAGAGTCTTAGCTTTTATTTTCTTGTAAGAATGTTGGATACAAATTGCTAATTTCGTATCAAATTTTTAATAAAATGCCACAGTATAAGGAGAAAAATTGTATATATTATAAATAGTAGCATTTTGGACGCCATACAAGTAATCTTGACGGTTCCTACAGTAAATGTTACTATATTTATGTCGATCGATATGGCCTGATAGAGCCTAAACACCAACGAAAAGACAGGCACATTAACTTAGATCTATGAATAAAATATATGTCTAAAACAATAAATCAATCCCCTTAATTCACGAGTTGTGATGTGTAGAAAGACGTGCTCGAATACGGTCGCATATTATTAGCTGCCATTGTTTCATTAAAATATAACAGAATATTCCAATTAAGGTACAAAATAAAATTGCAAACTGAAGGATAATTCTTGTAATTTAAGTGCAAAATCTAGTCACTGCCTCATCCGGCGACAAACAAATGTCAAAATTTAGAGAAATTGCGGGTATTTTTTGACAGGTTGAGACTTAGATCAGACTGTTAACGTTTTTTAAAAAAGAATTACCCCTCTGGTTATATAAAATACAAAAAAATATTAAAAAGCTAAAAAAATATTGCATAAAACTTTCATTCGTACAACATTATAATTTATTAAAATTAATATTTACTGAATATACAATTCAATTTAAGTGAAACACTGCAAGGTAATACAACAATTTTTCATTATAATATTAATATAAAATTGGCAATAAAAATGTTTACTCCAACTTGCTGTGGAAAATCTAAATGCTATTCATAATAAAATATATTCTAGTCAATACTAATTGTCAAAAACATTTCTAATGCTATTACCTAGATACAATCTTTATTATATTAAAAAAAGAAATAAATAGGCACATGACATTCACTCCGAATGTTCGAAATACTAACTTAACGAGCTAAATTAGAATATTAATTTCACATTGTTATCTTAATTATAAATTACTTAAACAATCCACAATTATATTGCAGTATTGCTGCTGACAACAAACGTTGCTATGGCGTACCGGAATTTGTACTAACACAAACATTCATAATTATATTTTGTCGTTATGGTTGTAGCCAGGTTGCTGGTAAACTATCTTGTAAACATACGAACGCCTGAAAGCTTCACGATCGGATAGTCGTGTTAAAATAGATCTAAAACAATTCTATAATGAAGTTAAAATAATCTCATTTACTTAAAAAATTCTCGGGATATTGTTAAGTACAGATTATGCATTTTATCGTAGATATAGTGATACCATGTTATAAACATCCACAGCGCGCAGCTCAGTTGACGGACGTCAGATGACTGTTGTCAAAAAAGGAGTGGCGCACGTCGTATGTTTTCAAACGAAAGCTTCTAAAAAAACGTTCTTCTAAAAGAATGTTCCAGAATCTTCGACCCGCCACCATTGGCCGGACACGAACGAGAGGCGTGTCCGCCAGAAACGCGTTGAATGTGACGGGAGCGGTTACAAAATAGGTTCGCGTTATAAAATCTATTTATAATTTTATCTAAATAATACACAACATTGTAAAGAAAATTACATCCAAAATAGTCGCCACGATATAAACATGCTAGACACATAATAGTAAATAATATTAGAATTAACCATAATAAAATGCAAATATACCTTAGAACACGAAACAATTAATGAATACAAAAATGTACAGAAAATGCTCCTAACTGGATTTTTTTGTGTACCTAGAGTAACCAAAATTGACTTTAATTATTAAGGAGAAATAAGAAAGAAAGAAATAATATTCATGGCAGTACCTTTAGCTGTCTAGGCATAGAATTTTTTTACGCTATAAATACGTTTACAAATTATACTAGCTGTAAAACTAAACGTTGTCACTTGTAATACAATTTTTGTCAAAAGATAAAAAATACCGGTAATTTGTCATAATTCGGTGGTTTGAATACCGGTTGAACGATATAGTGCAATATACATGGACAAGTGGCGGAATATTGAACCGGTATTAGTACCGGGAGCGTACAGAATGGTTTCGAAGAGTGCGTGGTCGCGTGTCGTGTTGTATGGATGAAGTGTTGGTCGGCTAGTTGGTCTCGGCGGCAGCGGGCGGTGGCGGCACGGGCATGGACAGCGGGGAGCGTTGTCGGTCAAACATCTCGAGGATCAGCTTCGGGTCGGTGCCGGCCGGGACCGTCACGGTGCCCGTCTGTGTGAACACCGCCTTATGAGTACCACCGTACGTTCTTCTCGGCAACTCGTGACGTCCGCGCGTGTTTGCCAGGGTTTACTGGAGATTATTGCCAAAACAACCTCGTTCAAAACTAATTTTTTACTAAAATTTACAATAGTCATGATGGTGAATGATCCCTGTACGAACAATACACGAGCGGACGTCACAATACATTGCGTGTAGTTTAAGTTAAGTTAGTTGGTTAATACACAGTTTAAATTTAGTTATTTTTAGTAGAGAAAGAAAACTGGAAATAGACAATCTAAAGGGGTTAGTAAACAAAGGCATATGAAGCTAAATAATTGATAGAAGGGAAGTAATATACTTACGTATACAGAGTGGTGCTGACAATAGGACAATAAATTAATCATCGTGTACCTCAACAGATTCTTAGTCTAACCATAAAAATCATATAAATATGTCCATTAATTTAGTCACAGGAAATTGTTTTTCATTTTTCACATTTTCTACATGTTGATAAGGAAGCACTAAGGGGCCATCCATAAAGTACGTCACACGAATTTCATGATTTTTTGGGCCCTCCCCCGTCCTTGTCACAGGTGTTCACATTTCTGAAACCCCCCCTCCCTAGTGTGACGTCACATGTTTTGCAATTTCACATCGAAAAAATATTAAATTAAAACATCGTAAACAAAACAATTTAAACCGTATTGTCCCAAAGAAAGAGTTGGATATATTTTTTAGTTTATAATTAATATTTCAAATTACGCGATTACTACCTCTAGGTATATTAGATTTTGAAATGTGATGTCACGAAACTTACTACCCCACCCACCCCTTGTCACACCATGTCACACTTTGTCGACACCCCCCTCCCCCCTTTATGTGTGACGTACTTTATGGATGACCCCTAATAGGTTAAAGATGGCCGCATCCTGCGGTACCAAACTTTAATAATAATGGCGCGAAAAAAGCAAGTCTATACAGGATCGCGCTGTCACCGATCGGAAATCAGTGAACCAATATTTTTAAAGGATGTTCTATTCCGTTTGCAATTTTATGGGAATTAGTTTGTTTGAATTTTTTATGTTTTTATATTTGTTGCTAGGTTTTTTCTATGGTTTAGGATTATTCCTATGGACCAGCATTGTTCGTGTTTTCATTTATTGTCGTATTGTCAGCACCATTCTGTATAAGGGCATTCATGCAAGGTAACAAATGGTTATTTTAAGTAGGGTACTATGAAAGCAAAGTGTGGGGTACCTCGATGCGCGTGATGACTCCTTCCTCGCGACTGTGCTCTAGGACTACAAACAAAACACAAAGCGCCCGTCAAACATACAAACGGATAAACATGTAACATAAACATATAAAATGGTGTATGAAGCGATTTAAATTTTATTTTTTATATCTTATTGGTAGAATGGTAGAAACTGAACAATTTCTGTTTCAATCGAAGAGAATGAATAGTCTTATAATACTTGATTACATCTATACTAATAAGTAAGTATGTATGTAGGGAGGATAATCTGTGGAACTAGTGGTGGGTTATTGTAATGTGTTAAAATCATCTTTGTCCCAGTGTCTGACAAAGATGGAGATATATAGCACGGATAGCGCTATCCCTTTTTCACAACGGTACCATGACAGGGTTAACGTTTCAGTTACAGCACTTACAGCCACTGGTTCTGATTAAATGAAACTATCTTTTTAAGACGCTTTTATTACATTCACCTGTATTTATGTAACACTATCTTTTAACTGAAGTTATCCCTTTTTCACCTAATTCTACGACTCTGATTAGCTTGAAAATTTACACTTGGGTCAAGGGACGATGAAAACACAATATCTTAATAATAACTCAAAAAAAAAAAAAAATTGTTAGAGTGCTATTAAAGCGTGTTTTTTTTAACATTGTTTATTCTTCTAAGGGCCGCTTTTTCAATCGCTAGATAAACAAATAGATAAGGTTTATTCGACAGATAGCAAGATGTTAAGTTTTTCAATACTCGGATAAGACTTATCTGACGAATAACTGGTTTACCTGAAGAATAAATCTATCAGCCGCTTCATTCGCCAGTTACAGCACTATTCGATTGATAGTTTGAAATTTGACGTTCGTTTTAAACTTATAATTAATTTGAGGTTGTTTCTTGGATTTGAACGAAGTACCATTATAATTCTATTATAATGGATATTTTCGATAGTATTGATGATCTGGCTATCTAAGAAGAGACCATAATAAATGAATATTTGAATGCAAACAATTTCATCGAAGATTCAGACTTTTAAAGGAGTCTGTGCAATTTCTTAGATTCCATTATAATCCGCTTAAATTTACCTAAATTAAAAACAACATAACCTAAAAATAATAGACGCGTGTCACGTTTGACGGTAGCGCTATTGACAGAAATTGTAAAAAACATCTGTCTTGCTCTAATGCTTGTCTAGGCAATATATTTGTCTCGCTTCTTTGAAGTTGCAGTGTCAGATAGTTATCAATGGCTTATATAACAGTTGAAAATCCGGTGAGCATTTATTCATCTGATAAACAGCCAAATATCTTTATTCTTTAGATAGTTATTGAACCTTTTATCTGAGGATTGAAAAAGCAGCCCTAATAGGCTATTTGATAGATTTATAATTTCTATCTTGAATTACTTCGTTGCGGTTAAGAAGTTCATCGAAAGTATTTTTTTACTTATTTTGAATACGTATTTCGTAAGAAACATGCAAATAAAAATTCAAATAAGCCGCCAAAACGTGTTATTCAACAATATGGCGTCGCGCCTTGTAAGTGACGTTACAAGAATATAAACGATTTTCGGTTTCGCAGCGGTGTTTGTATTTATGTGTTATTTGTTGTTGTTTATCTAATAAAATGGTTTATAACTGGTGTGCTGTACCAGGTTGTACAAATACATCGATAAAACACCTGAGAACACATAGAACAACAACAAGTGCTGATGCGCGTATGACGTCATCGCGACATAGCCAATCCGGATCGTTTCACAATAGGTATGTGGCGCGAGATACAAAAAGTCAAACATATTTTGTGTTTTGGATATATTATTTGTTATTATTTTTATTAAAACTCATGTAAATGACATAAAGAACCATCATTTTATGCAATTAAAGCAAATAATCACAAAAAAAAAAAAATCATACTGTCAAATAGCCTATTACAGGAAGCTACAGTATTGTTGAGTGTCATAGACTATATTAAATACTAGCTGTGCACAGCGGTATCACCCGCGTAAGTTTCGTTTCAGAGGGAATATAGAGATATAAAAGTGTCTTGTGTGTTACTGCTGGTTATAAACTATCAAATTTCATCCAAATCTGTTCAGTAAAGAGTAACAGACACACATCCTCCTAAACTTTCGCATTTATTGGTAGGAAGTAGGATAAAAAAGAACGGGAACAGTCAAAGGCTAATTGTGTAATATAAAACTTACTACACCTTTCTGAAGTAATTTGATTGAATATCGTTACTTTCGCTAACGAGAAATTTTTAGAAATTGTTCATTTTCTGTAAACATTTTTAAACAATAAAAATATTATTTTGCGCTTATTGCAAAAGCTTTGCTTTATAAACATCTTAACATAATTTTTATAAATAGTAAGCCAATTCATAGCGTATAAATTTCGCTTTCATGCAAATCATATTTTTATTGGTGGGAGAGATATAAATCCTGAAAATAAAAACTGTATATTTCAAATTTTCTAAACTGAAAACTACTAGAAGGTAATTAAAATTCGTATTTCTATTAACACTAAGTCTAAAAACATCTGTAAAATAGTTTATTTGAAAGTGTAAATAATCTTTTTCTAATATAAAAAAAATAAAATAAAGCCTATATAACGGCGACCCCACTGCTAGGACACAGGAATCTTCAGTGTGGGAGGGAGTGGGCCGCTTTGTAGAAAAGCGGGCTCAGAACTATTGATCACATGTTTTCGATGTTATTGATTCTAGGCATCTTATACCAGTTTAGCAATGGGTTTATTGCAAAACTTTTGAGAGCTGCTATTCCATCACATTGTTTTTTTGTTGACCTTACTATCTATTACTGCAAGTAGCAGACGCCATTTTAGATTCGTTTCTTTATTGGTGAGACTTATACACGATCGACTTTCAACTATATTGTAGGTATGGACGTATGGTTATATTCTGCGCGTGTGACGTCATACTTACTGTTCTCACTGGTGGAGTTGGTCGTGGTGGTGGTGGTAGTGGTACCGTCACCGTTGGATTCGTTGACCATGGTGCGCGTCGTCGTCTTCACTACCATGGAGGACGTGTTCACTTGCGAGTTCTGAAGGTGGAGGATTTTGATTATGTAAGGAAGCGATTCAACCTGCCTAGCTTGTTAGGGTCGGCTAGTCTAACCGGATGCAGTCGAATACCAGTATTTTACATGGAGCGACCTATCTGGAATTGAGACGTGGTCGCTAACAATGGGCCTTATAAGAAGGCTCCAAGTCACTCAAAGGGCAATGGAGAGGGCTATGCTTTGGGGTTTCACTGCGCGATCGAATCAGGAATGAGGAGATCCGCAGAAGAACGAGAGTAACCGACATAGCCTGAAGAATTGCAACACTAAAGTGGCAGTGGACTGGACACATTGCCCGTAGGACAGATGCCCGATGGGGGCGTCGGGTTCTCGAGTGGCGACCACGCACCGGAAGACGTAGCTTGGGTAGGCCCCCGACAAGGTGGACCGACGACCTGGTGATGGTCGCGGGAAACCGCTGGATGCGGGAGGCGCAGGACCGATCGTCCTGGAGAACCTTGGGGGAGGCCTATGTCCAGCAGTGAACGTCTTTCGGCTGAAATGATGACCTATCTGACCTCCACGACCCAGTTACTGGGTAACACGATACCCCTTGGTAAGACTGGTGGTCAGACTTTCGGGCGAAACGAATGACAGCTAATCGAGGCACGGATGGTCTTTGCTTTTATTAAAAAAAAAAAGAAGGAAAAATACAGTGCGTCACAATAGGGGTTTATTCCTGTGTGGCTACCATGAGTTTTCATTAGGAGACTCGATCTTAGGCATCAACCGCGTTTGGCGCTCTCATTGGTTGAGAGTTCTTACTACCTTGAAGCGGGCCAATCGATGAATCAAATGCGGTCGATATCGATGATCACGTCTTCGTAATGAAAACTCATGGTAGCCACACTGTATCGTGGGTACGTTTACATATATTTAAACTCACATACCTATACAAACAGCTTGAACATTTATGCCAATATATTTTTTTTTTTATAAATTAAATACTAGCGCTTGACCGCAATCCCGCCTGATGGTAAGCAGTGACGCAATCGTTGATGGTAAAGCGCACTAGTTTATTAGGAGCCTATTCACTCTGGCCTTGAAGACACTCAAATTGTAGTCCGACGGAATCACCGCCGCTGACAAATTTATATTATACTTATGTTTTTTTATAGCAATCGAATGAGTTTCACTGAAATGCTAGCTAAACCCCAAAAGCGAGCAACATCCATAAAGTATTCTGTATAATTTTACTTGTAAGTTAATATTCAGCTCGGGTGTAGCTTGTGGTTCAGGCGCCGCATTAGTGTGGTCGCGCACTGAGTCCACCGTGATATCGGCAGATACCGCCGTCACGTCGTGCGGTGCTTCCACTGCCTCCTCCTATAACAACAAATAATGACACTATTGAGAAATTGCAGATTAATTGCGTAATACACTATTACTGGCAATGGCACATTCATTGCGTTATTTACGTTGTTGAGCAAACACATTTTTCGTACATATGGAGTAATGGATTTGCAATAAGTTTATAGTTAGAAAATAGGTTGCGGTTTGTTGTTTTTTGAAATGGAATATATAAATAAAATAAATAAATATATACGGACAAATCACACAGATTGAGCTAGCCCCAAAGTAAGTTAACTTGTGTTATGGGATACTAACTCAACGATACTATATTTTATAATAGATACATATACAACGTGTAACATAAAGGGTATATACATAACAAAGGCATGGCATCTTTACATGATATCAAACGATATTGGAAGGGTTTTTTAATTATATCTCTTTATGTTAGGAAGTTATGAGGAAAAACACCGCCTGTGATAGGCTACTATCATACTAGTCGCACAGAGATATTGAAGACATTTATCGGATTTTGGCAAGTAACGTGACGGGTAACGAGTAGTTATTAACATATGTAGTGTGCTGCCACGTTTGTTATGATTTTATTTTAAGAAACACACGAAACCGAAAATTTGGTACAAATTTTTTGAGTATTTTATTTTGACTTGAAACCCTTCCGATATCGTTTGATATCATCTAAAGATGCCATGCCCTTGGTATGTATATACCCTTTTTGTTACACGTTGTATAGATAAACATCCAAGATCCAGGCCTATCAGGAAAAGATCGTTTTTCATCATGACCTAGCCGGGGATCGAACCCGGTGCCTCCAAGTCGCAGGCAGGCGTGTTTACCGCTGCGCCACGGAGGACGACAAATATACTACTATACTAATTCTCACTTGCATCGTGAATCACTTAACCCTCCAACTCGGGACGTGAACACATGTGTGCACGCTTAATTTTATGTGTGCACGTGTGCATGTGTGCTGTCAAGTCAAACATCGGGTTATAATAATGTTTTGTCTTTTTCTTGACATATGATGTCTATGAGAAAGAAAAGGAGAAAATATCGCTCTTGAATTTAGTACCTGGACCCCGTACTCAAGCCAGTAAAAAAACAAAGAAATCTGTCTACAAAGTTTGTCCTTGGAAGCGTGTGAACCAAAATTTCGGTGCTCTTTTGTTTTTGGGTATTTTTGGTGTATTTTTGAGGATAAAAAGGTATGTATTGTTATTTTATTATAGTTTATAACCAGAAGAAGCATACAAATATATAATTTATGGTGTAAAAGTAAAGGCAAGTAAATAAAATGTGTTCGAAATTGTTACTGGGCTTTCGTGCTGAGAATTATAATTGGTATCTTGTGTACGCCATTTATGTCAGCTATTGTATTTATTTCGCAATCAGTAAAAAAAAATGCATTCCTTGTTTATTCCTCAACAAAACCTGAAAGTTTCAATGACAAATAGTGCCCCATAACATAATAGGAGGGAAAAGTCCAAACTATTGCGATTTCGGTTATTTCTGCCGCTGCCATGTTCGCGAGCGGAAGCGAGTACGTGAAATGTGAACAACTGGTTAATGCATTTAATGCTAAACATATTAAAAATATGATTCTATGTCTGTCATTATCTTAAAAATGGTCAAAAATAGAATGAAGTTGCAAATTCTTTTGGCACTAATTGTATTTACTAATGTGTGGTGCTTCTTCACTCATTTATTAATCTACAAAGAAAACTAAAATATTCTTGGCCTTTTCACAACAAGACACGTGAAATCCTACTTCAAAGCTATGCAGTTAGAGTTGCAGATTGTAATACTAACCCTGTGTTCCCCGTTAGTTAGCGGCGGCTCGTCCACCGCTCCGCGCAGTGCGGCCGCCCACGGCGACAAGATGATGTGGCACTGAGCGATCGTTACCTGGAAACAAAATGAATAATTAAATAAAATGTTTATTCAGCAAGTTAAATAAACAGATATAAAAAAATAAACAGAGACAGGTGACACAGAGAGTGGAGACAGGTTTACAAATAAACAGATTATTAATTTTTATGTAATAGACACAATTGATATTATTTTACATTCTAATCCGAGATGCACATCAAATCAATGGAACAAATATTTGTGTAGCGTTCTACACACCGAAGCCGCCGGTTTATGTTGAGAGAAGCATGTCGGCAACCTTCGGCCGCGCGTGTTTACCGCTTACATATCGGCGACTAGCGTACTAGTACAGTCAATATGTCGAAAAAAAAGCCGTGCGCTCCGAAAAATGACAAACCGGAATTTGACTCGATGAATCGTTAGAGGGGCAAGTAATAAACTTAATGTTAGATTTCCGAAGTCCCTCCTCCTGCTGTTTTTGAGAAAATCCAAAAATATTTTGAAATTGATTTATCTCAGCAACTATAAGGGCTAGCGACCTTTTTTTTTTAAACTGTTAAGGACACTTAGGACTACATTTTCTTTCATTGAAGTGACATCATCCGACTTAAACTGCAAAAGCTAGATGGCGCTAAAGTTTGAAAAAATTGGTTTTTTGCCATTTTCATTATGAAATAACAATTTTTTTGCAATAATGTAAATGAGAAAGTTGTTTGTCACAAAATTAGCTACAACTTTTGTTTAAAACATTTTTTCGTAAAACTTACCGTTTCCGAGCTGAAGCTTGTTGAAGTGTACAAATCGTACATTATGTGCCTTGCTGTAGGGTGTTTGTCATACAATTCATGGATAGATCAGTGAATTGAAATGTTTACATAATTTTCAATTTTTAAACTTTTAAAACTTTTTTAAACAATGGATTTTATGGATTTTTTTTTTATTTTTTTTTTTATTTTATTTTATGATTTTTTTTTTTTTTATTTTTTTTTTTTATTTTTTTTTGATGGATTTTTTTAAAAAAAGGTCGCTAGCCCTTATAGTTGCTGAGATAAATCAATTTCAAAATATTTTTGGATTTTCTCAAAAACAGCAGGAGGAGGGACTTCGGAAATCTAACATTAAGTTTATTACTTGCCCCTCTAACGATTCATCGAGTCAAATTCCGGTTTGTCATTTTTCGGAGCTCAAATTGCAGATTGACTGTACTATACGCAGCGCTCAGTTGCCCGGCGATATTTCAGCTGTAGTGACGTGCTAGGATTATAACTGCCAAATAAGTTTCTAATGTCAAGCCGCCAGCAAAGTTTTACGACTTGCAATGACTGAAGCCGGCAACCTAGCCCGCCAGCAAAATCGCCCGGCTTTAGTGTATAGAGCGCTTATGACCTGCAAGTAGCCGTTCCGGGTCTGACTGGTTGTGTATGTGAGTTTATATGTTTGTAAACGCACCCACGATACAAGAGAAATCCCTAGTAAAGGGCAAAGAAAAAAAAATGGAGCGCAATTTCCCAGTGAAAAAAAAAATGGAGCGCAATAGTCATTAGTCATATCTAACAAAGCTCTTTAAATTAAGGAAAAAAAAAACATGCTAAACAAAATCATTATACAACGTGTAACAAAAAGGGTATATACATTCCAAGGGCATGGCATCTTTAGATGATATCAAACGATATCGGAAGGGTTTCAACTCAAAATAAAATACTCAAAAAAATTGGTACCAAATTTTCGGTTTCGTGTGTTTCTTAAAATCAAATCATAACAAACGTGGCAGCACACTACATACGTTAATAACTACTCGTTACCCGCCACGTTACTTGCCAAAATCCGATAAATGTCTTCAATATCTCTGTGCGACTAGTATGATAGTAGCCTATCACAGACGGTGTTTTTCCTCATAACTTCCTAACATAAAGAGATAGGATTAAAAAACCCTTCCAATATCGTTTGATATCATGTGAAGATGCCATGCCTTTGTTATGTATATACCCTTTATGTTACACGTTGTATAATTAAGCGTTATATAAACTGAGTGAAGTCTTCCCAGTCTCTGTCATCTCATGATGGAGACTGGTCTTTTAGATATTCTAATGATTTATACGGGTTACAGTATTTTTACTTCACAAATCAGCATTCAAAAAGTGCCAATTCTAAAAGCCTAATTTGAATATGACTTTAATTTTTTTTTAAAATTTAATTTTGACGCGCTCTTTACTTGTGTTTAACAATATGTATACTGTGAATTTGTCCGTAATGGTGAACTTAGAAATGTGAGTATTGTTGATAAGTGATGCTATTCTTCATAACAGTCATAAGCGCGGTTGGATACTTGGTTAGCCAGGCGCGTGCGCTCCATAGAGGCAGATCAGCTTTAAAAAACAAAAAAAAAATATAATAATTTATAATATACTACAGTAAAATAATTTATATATATTACAAACTTAAAACTGAAACTTTGTTAATCAATTTGATAACACTGCCATCTATTGGGGCTAGTGCAAACTACTCGTGCGCGTACACGTCGCGCGACGCTCGCGCCACATCGCTTTGCGGCATAAGCAGTTATAAAATGTGCTTCATTTGTTCAAGTCTGTGAATAAAATTATTTGCTTGTGTGCGTAAACTTTGCGTACTTGGGCGTGTAATTTCTTTGGGTTTCTAAGGTCGAATAAGCAGAGCTTCTAATAAAGCGAACCAATTTAAGAAGTTCACAAATATGCATGATTGTTGTTCGTTCAAATACCTTTTTATTTTTTTCTTTTTGTTTTTGGTTTAACTCAAAAGAAAGGTTGTTTTAATAAAAAATATTATGATAATTATCAGTTATACACACAAATAAATTGTTTTGTTTCTCGTGTAGGTACTTATATTAAGTACTTATTTTAAAACGCGGTATTGACAATACGTCGTTATTAAAACTTAAAACACCCTAAGTTTTTCAACCTACTTGCTATGATTTCAATACTATTATACTTTATATTGTAATAATTTTCCTGAAGTTTACGAATTAGCAAAATTTAATAGTTACGATTCCAATGAGTAGCGCAGACTCACAGATTTGTCTATATTTCCATTGAAATAGAACTTTTAGCGATTTCAAAACGATCTCATACATATTTAATTTTTACAGAGTTATTTCAAAAAAGATAGGCGCGTTCATTTAATTTATACTTTATAGATAGTAAAATATTTTTTTCAGTTTTTTGAGAAATAAATTATTTCTTATTTACAGTTGCGTTAGTAATGACATTTCATTGTATTTTGACAGCCTCCGTGGCGTAGCGGTAGCGAACGCGGGCGCTGCGCAAAGAGGCGCGCGTTCCATCCTCGCGCAGTGCAAATATTTGTATGCATGAATATGAATATTTGGACTGGTCTGGTCGTGCCTCGGAAAGCACGTTAAGCCGTTGGTCCCGGTTGCCATACGAACATCTATTGGCAGTCGTTACGGGTTGTTGGAGCCCTCAAAAGTCCAACAATTGGTCTAACTGCAATGCTTCGATATCGCCTTAGGGTTGTGGAGGTCAGACGGCAGTCGCTTCACGGAAAATGTCGAAGTTTCGCCAAAATCAGCAATTAGACTGGTAAAGCGGATCCCAGAATCCAAAGCTTTGGATGCGACTGGGATTAATCAATCAATCAATGTTGACATGCGAAAAAGTACGCGACTATGCTAAATTGAAACTACGTCTACGTTACGTTTTTTAAGTTTTATACCATAGATAAGCACAGAGATTTGGATAGTGTATGTATGCATACCCTCCACAAAATCTCTGTGCACGCCCCTGTGGTTAGCTTACGTAAAGCGCACGGCACATGTGATAAAAATACTGCATTTTTTACTCCTTGCTGAACAAATTAAACTTACTAACCTAGGCAAACAGTTCTTAAATAAATATATACGGACAAATCACACAGATTGAGCAAGCTCCAAAGTAAGTTCGAGACTTGTGTTATGGGATCCTAACTCAACGATACTATATTTATAATAGATACATATACATATAGATAAACATCCAAGACCCAGACCAATCAGGAAAAGATCGTTTTCCATCATGATCTGGCCGGGGCCTCCACGTCGCAGGTAGGCGTGATGACCACTGCGCCCTGGAGGACGACACTTGAATACTTTATGCACATACCTTCGTAGCCGAAAGTGTAATCCGTTGTAATTCCGACGAGGAGTGCAAGTAGAGAGCTTCGCCTCGTTTCGAGAAACATAAACTTGAAATGCCACTGAAACAAAATAGTTAAATTAAGTCGTGTTTAATGGAGACTCTTTTACACGTGAAAGGGTTTTAGACATTAAATGCAATAAAAAAAATTCGGTTGGGTTTTTCCTCTTTGGCATAATTAGTTTCTGTAAATAATAAAAAAAGTACAATATCAAAGGTTTTCGTTCGGTCTGTAGCGGGTAGGGCGTATTACATATTAAAAACTTATATGGATGAATGTACTGTATTGAACGTAAGTATAATGTGTATAATTATGTGTAAATGAACGTGATGTCCTTTACAAGCTATGCACTGACTTATATAAACTTAGCTTAATCTAAACATAGTGGGGTAACCAATATGAATACATTTGGCTCTGCTGCAGAATACCACGCGGTGGCACGAGCGTTCTCGATGCGTGATTCGTTGATCGAGGGAGAGCGCGGCGTGTGATTGGTTGGTGTTGGGAGCGCGCCAATTCACAATTCACGTGCAAGACGGCGCCTAGCGATTTCCCGCGCACATCGGCGGTGGGCAACAGATGTCCTCGAGTGACAAGTTTTTGCAGGCTGCCGTCTCAAAGGGTGTCTCAGTTAGTCGCAGCGGCGCCCGCCATGACGGCGGCAGATCACAACGTGTTGCAGCTGCTACAGGTCCATGTCATCTGCTATCTTTACAATATCCAATCTTGCTTTAAATCAAGTTCGGGTCGAAGGAAGCGGCTTTAACTAGAAAATATTCGATACAGCTGCCCAGCTATGCCGAGCATGGGTTTCACTCACACAATACAATGTGTAACTCACTTGATGTCCTCCTTGCGCACGGCGGCGGCGTTGAGCTGTCGCCTTAGCTCGGGACTGAGCACGAGACAGTCGCCCAGGTTGGTGAGGCACAGCAGGCACCACTCGCGGTGCCGCGCGCCCGTCGGCCCGCACTCGAACCACGCGAACGCACAGCGACGGACCTGCGACAAACACAGCACTTATTTATATAACCTCTATGTTGGATGTAGTTAAAATTTACTAAAATAGTTGTCAATAACTCATACTAAAACTAAAAATCTCGCACTTGTTTAGTTTGAGACGGATTTGGTCAATTTAAAAAAGTGACAACACTATTTTCGACGGTACTAATGTCGGCTTATCCTTTGGTTCTTTGGCGGCGTCAGTCTGTCTAGCCGCGGATCAAACGCCGCCATGCGGGTGAGTTTTTCGGCGACGTCAAAGTAATAATTAGAGATTCATTGTGTAATAACGTTTTTTTTATCGCCATTAATCGAAACTTGTACCTGTTCACATGATTTGTTGTAAAAACACAGATTATCTAATGGTAAAAGTACTTTTGTTTGATTATCGATTAATTTGTATTAACATTATTTTGACAAGTATTAGTAATCAGAAGTGAGAAGGTCCTATGAAATACAATTTTAGTAAAGTTTTAAAAACATTTTAACAGCCAAGGGCTGTAAGGCATTAATTGTAGCCAGAGATATTTGTGCGGGCGCAGCGATAACCCCCGAGTTAACTACTCTGCTTTACATCTCCGATTGTGAGGTAAGTAGAAAAAAGAATAAAACATTTTTTTTTAAATTAATTTTTCAAGAACGAAATTGAGCTTTGCCGTTCGATATTTAAAATTGATGACTATTATACTCAATTACTCATACGAAGACAAGGCTGAATGCCTGAATAGCGAAGCGACCTCTTTTGTCATTAGGCTGTATGCATGATGTCTATTGCCAGTATGATGGTTAGATGTACGCGAACTAGGGCTTTTCTAGCTATAATAACGTAGCTAGAAAAGCCCTAGAGCGTTAATTTGTCATCTAAAAACCCTGTTTGGGGGTAACAAGGATTTACTTACCGAATATGAGGGATGCAAATAATATTAATATGGATTAAATACGCAGATATTCCCAGCTCAACGGTCAGATATTTTCACAGATATTATGCGCTAAACCTAATAATAGTAACGATTGTAACATACCCTAGCCCCCTCGTGCGCGGTCAGCTTGTACTTGTTGTGCGGCTTGAGCGAGGGCAGAGTGAAGATCTTGAACTGCTCCTCCGACGTGATCACCACGCGGTGAGTGCCACTCTCGGGCAGCGGAGACACTCCACGTTCAACCTAAACACATTCATAATAAGCGTTAACATAACATACGCATACACCTATGTTGTTCCCCAATAAATATATAAAGTTTCCACGTTTGTAAGTATATCTTGGACACCAATGACTGATTAAAAGGTGCAGGAAAATATCTTGAGGAAACCTGGACTTTACCCGCATTGAGCAAGCGTGGTGATTACGCTCAAACCTTCTCTGTATAAGAGGAGACCTGTGCCCAGCAGTGGGACTGCAGCTGTTGAGACACAGGCCTTCTCTTGGTGAGAGGGAGTGGGCCATAATCTACCACGCGGGCCCAGTGCGGGTTGGTAATGTCACATGTCTTAGAAGTTTTTTGCTTTTAGGACACACCGGTTTCCTCACTTTTTTTTTCTTCACCGCTTTGAGACCAGTGATGATGAAATAATTTACACAAAGTAAAGCGCCTGGCGGGGTTCGAACCTACGACCTATATCTTGTAAATCGCGGCCGACACCACGATTGCTCTTAGGCTTTATAGCCTAAGAGCAATTGCCGATTAAAATCTAAATCAACTATACACATTAGGCTGAGAATAAGCATCCTAGTTGCATAACACATTATAAGTATAAATTTGAATCATTCCGAAACATATTGCTAATCCATTGTGACTGCTTGACCGCAAGATGAAATACCACCGTGCAGTCAACCGCCCAAAGCAGTTGCAACCGCTCGAGCTGTTCCGTGTATGTACGGACGACAGCAAGTCAAGCTACCCCAAACTGCCAAATATTCCCAATCAACCGTAAGCCTTAATGCTTTAGGGATAAAGTTGAAAATGTAATAAAGAAATCTGACAGATTGTAGTAGCTTGATGTACTGTCGTCAATACGCACGTAGAAGGCAGTAGTTTACTATGCAGTCGCAGCTTGAAGCAGTCCATCCTGACTGCTTCAAGTAGTCCGTGTATGGCGGGCCAAAGACGTACCTCTAGCGGATCAGGCAGCGGTACTGCAGCTCCGTCCAGAACAGTGATGCCTATGACCGGGGCCCGGTGCTTCAGCTGTATTTCCTTGGCTAGTTGACACGTAACAGGCTCGTCTTTCCTCTTGTTTGTGTTCGGCACAGTTATCGTGAACGCGTATACAGTTCCGTTGTTTGTGCCCGCCCAGAGGGTTGGCGTTGAGTTTTGTGCTGTAACAGAGATTTTTATGTTCAGTAATCATAAAGTTTTGTGTGTGAATTTCGGGTGGGTTTTAGTCAGTAAAAGTTTGACACGTTCAACCACTTTCCGCACCACCCAGAGCGGGAGAGGTCATATTATGATTACCTATTCTTAAAAAAATGTAGGGGATATGACTTTGATGTTTAGTTGTTACATAATATGTAGCTCTTCGGCGGTTGCAGTTTAATAATTTTCCTACTTATCTAGGTATGTATAAATAAAACTGTTAAAAATGGGGGTGACTACTGCCACGGAAAACAGCGAATAGACATAAAAGAAATTACGGAGGACGGGTCTGAGCAGTTGTGTTGCGATGTGTGCCGGGTACGATGCGCCAAATGTTGTTGTGTTAGGAGTTTGGTCGTGGAGGGTCTCCAGATCAATTTCCCTCTGGCGCAACATAGTTGGTCGTGTTGTTGGGTTTATTAACATTGCGTTACCTCGCTCAATTGCAGTCTTCCTTCCTATTCACTCAGTTTTTTTGAGTGAATAGGCTCTTAATAAACGAGCACGATTTACCATCAACGATTGCATCATTGCTTACCATCAGGCGGGATTACGGTCAAGCTCTAGTTTATAATTATAAAAAAAAACTTGGGATAAGGACAGAAGAATGATGAGACTGGTGCAGGCATTGCAGTCAAAGCTGTACGTACTGTTGATAAGGAATGTCCTCGCGAAGTACAGACAGCGCACCATGGAGCCGAACCCATCGTCCGCGGGCCGCGCCTCGATGGCGCGTTCTACTGGCTTTAGCTCTGCGTCTGTATCTGAAGCTGCCTTGTCTATCGGCTTCTTGGGGATAGGCTGCAAAGGAAGAAGAATATTTTTATTCGAACCACTAGTAGAGTCTAAAGTAGCAAGGTAATTGCATAACACCGTATCAGCAGCAATGGGTTTCATTTTGACGGATGAACAGCATGCATTGCTTTATTTATGATATGGTATACAATATGTAAAGAAAACCCCGTCCAACCCATAAGGATAATAAAGGTTAGATAAAGACATGGCCAAATAAAATATGAAATTTTACATGATGGAAAAATATGAAATCTTACAGGATGCACTGTGTGGCCACCATGAGTTTACATTACGGGCCCGCTTAAAGGTTGTAAGAACTTTCAACCAATGAGAGCGCCAAAAGTGGTTGATATCGATGATCGAGTTTCACTCATGGTAGCCACACTGACCTATATAAAGCACCGTGACGTCAGCGCGGAGTTAATCTGTATTTGAATATCAACGTGATAGAAGCGACAGTTATGAAGCGATAATCAAGAATATCTACAGTGACAACAAGAACTTTGAGGACTACGTGAAGTAACTTCTGTAGTGTGTACGACACGGACTTCATGAACGTAACAGAAGACTTCAGTATTACATCAGCTACGTTCTTGCCATTGTCTACTATCGACTGTATCTTCGTTTTCAATAAATTACGCAACCCTTAACCGGCATTTTAATACCCCTAGCCCGTAACAATATTAGTATTAACTACGCATACTCACTTGTGTTGGTGATGTAGGGCTTGACGTAGTAGTTTGACGTCGTTGTGACCTTCCTTTCCGCAGTCTTCTAAACGACTCCCTCAGCGATTTCTTGAACGACTTTCTCCTTGAAATTGGCGTGTCGCCAGCACCGGAATGATCTGGAGAAAATAAATGATTAAATATAGACTCTGTTCTATAGTTCCTGTTCCAGATGAGGCGGGAAGAAACGCTAGGGTTTCACCACTATGGAGGTACAGGAGGAGGAGAAGCGCGTGAGGGAGCGGGAATTCCAGCGCCTTTAGGCCTCTAGCCGCCGCAGGAGACGCCCTGGTCGGGAGACAATATCGAACTTCCGACCACCGTAGGCGCGGGTTTGCAGGCGGTGAGCAGCTCGCCGCCCAGTAAGGATCAGGCCCGAGTCAACAGCGCGTTGTGTTTCACGCGCGCCTTAATGAGATTTCAGCACATCGTGACGGGGTCTACGGAGACCGATGCCTCCTGGGTCAGGGTTGCGGGTTGGTTTTAGTCAGTAAATTCTGACACACCCTTCCCCCCACTCCCACTGCGTGACATTTGTATTTAACAGATGGTGTGTAGTGTGTCTGACCGTGCGGGTTGAGCGTGCACTTGTGCAGCAGCGGGAGCGTGTTGAGCGCGTCGACGAGCGCCAGTCCGTGCGCCGTCCCGCCGCACACCAGCCCCCACTCCCACTGCGTGACATTTGTATTTAACGGATGGTGTGTAGTGAGTCTGACCGTGCGGGTTGAGCGTGCAATTGTGCAGCAGCGGGCGCGTGTTGAGCGCGTCGACGAGCGCCAGTCCGTGCGCCGTCCCGCCGCACACCAGCCCCCACTCCCGCTGCGTGACATTTGTATTTAACGGATGGTGTGTAGTGTGTCTGACCGTGCGGGTTGAGCGTGCACTTGTGCAGCAGCGGGCGCGTGTTGAGCGCGTCGACGAGCGCCAGTCCGTGCGCCGTCCCGCCGCACACCAGCCCCCACTCCCACTGCGTGACATTTGTATTTAACGGATGGTATGTAGTGTGTCCCCAACAAGGTGGACCGATGACCTGGTGAAGGTCGCGGGAAGCCGATGGATGCGGGCAGCACAAGACCGGTCATCGTGGAAAGCCTTGGGGGAGGCCTTTGTCCAGCAGTGGACATCTAAGGCTGAGGAAGAAGAAGAGATGTAGTGTGTCTGACCGTGCGGGTTGAGCGTGCACTTGTGCAGCAGCGGGCGCGTGTTGAGTGCGTCGACGAGCGCTAGTCCGTGCGCCGTCCCGCCGCACACCAGCCCCCACTCCCACTGCGCGCCCAGCGCCGTCACCGCCGCCGGCGGCACCAGCTGTACCACGGAGCTCGCCTGGGGACGGACACATAATTATGTACTTCAACAGCTGTCCCATCACAAAAGTGTCTTTAAGATTTTATTCATCAACTTCCCAAAAATACGCTTTTTTAAGACGCTCAAACTTTAATTCTATTTTTTTTACAAAACCTTGCCCTAGTCTAGGAATTACTTCTATATCATGGGTACATTTACGAACATCTCAACCAGACCCGCAACAACTACTTATAGGCCCTACAAATACATATTTATTCCGTGCGGAAATAGAACCCGCTGCACTTAGCGCGGCAGTCGATGGCTTAGCCACTGCGTCAACCGTGTCGTCATTACGCAATTCTTATATTATTCTAAAAATATTAAACTCTTGCTAATGTATGGCATATTATGTAATAATGTAGGTAACACTAAGACACTCACCTGGTATCCTTGTGGGAATGTCAGTGATCCTGATCTGAGCGTGAGCTGGTCGTGTCCCTTCCACACGAAACCGTCACGATCTGACACGATGTTCACTGTCACAGACTGGAAAACAAATACTATTATTAGAAAACCTCATCATATTTGATATTTATAGCCTCCGACGAAGGTAGGCATGAGAGGAGAAATCATCGACATATCATCAGTTCAGTGTTATTTATAAGATATTGTAAAGATCAAAGCGAGCCAATTCCTATAAATTAACTAGAGTTGCAAACTCAGTAGAACAACTATACTCCATCGATTTAAATGGTTAACTGAAAGTAAACAAAAAAGAAAAGGACATAACGTATTTCCTCTCCAAGGTCCTAGAACGCCTTGTCCATAATCAGCTCAGTACTTTTCTTTGTAAGAATAGTCTTCTGAATCCTTTCCAATCTGGTTTTCGTCCTGGTCACAGTACCACTACAGCCTTACTTAATGTCACTGATGACATACGCTTGGGTATGGAGCAGGGAAATTTGACGGTTCTTTGTTTACTGGACTTTAGTAATGCATTCAACACTGTCGATTTCGTTATCCTGCTTGGCATGCTTCGCTCGCTTAACATATCTCCAACAGCGATTGACTGGTTTCGTAGTTACCTGTATGGCCGTCGGCAACGTATATGCATAGAAGAGTCTTGCTCTTCGTGGTGCTGTACCTCTGCCGGTGTACCTCAGGGCGGCGTTTTATCTCCTTTACTTTTCGCAATATTTATTAATTCCATCACTAAAAACCTTCTTTCCTCCTACCACCTTTATGCTGATGATTTGCAGATTTATAAACAGGCTGGTCACTCAAACTTAGCTGATGCCATTCAAATCATCAACAAGGATTTGTTCTCAATCTGTGAGTGGAGTGAGGCACATGGATTGCTTGTTAACCCATCAAAGACTCAGGTCATTGTTATTGGCAGTTCAAGGATGTTCCCCAAGATAAACTGGTCGCAACTTCCCCAAGTTCAATTTAATGGAACTGCTATACCTTTCAGTGAGAAGGTTAAGAATCTTGGGGTTTGGATCGACAAGCATCTTTCCTGGGATCCACAGCTACAGGATGTGAGTCGCAAAATTTTTGCATCTGGTAAGTCTCTGAGACGGTTACGGAATTTTCTTCCTACTGCCACTAAAACTGCGCTTGCACAATCACTTTTACTTCCCATCCTTGACTACGCAGATGTCAGTTATCCAGATCTTACTGAGGCACAACTAGACAAACTTGAGCGACTTCAAAACTTTTGTATAAGATTTATATTTGGCCTGCGCAAATATGATCACATATCTGAATTTCGTACAAAGCTTAAGTGGCTTCCCATACGTCTTCGCCGGAATTCTCATATCCTATTTCAGCTCTACAGCACTTTGTTTAATCCTAAAACCCCCACTTATCTTAAAGAACGATTCAAGTTCCTTCATGACACACATAATAGATATCTGAGGTCATCGGAAAACCTGATATTAGACATGCCGATGCATTCCACTAGTTTTTACGATAAATCCTTTACTGTACAAGCAGTTCGGCTATGGAATGAGGCGTGCTTAAACTCCGTCCACTTTTAAAACCATGGTGGTAAAAAGGCATTTCCTCTCTCTTTAAACATGTCATTATTTTTTTATTTGCTTTTGTATGATTTTTATTAATTAGATGTATATAAGTATTTATTGTACTAGTATCATACACTTAACGTGTATATTTATTATATAAAATTGTAAATAGTACACTGTAGACGACCTACATTATTTCTCTCTCCTTCCCCTTACTATTCCATCCAAAGGTTGTCTGTAAAAGATCGCTCTCAGCGATAAGACCGCCCATTGTGTCACCCTTTGTAAAATTTTTATATTTATGTTTTTGTAATCTATATGGTGTACATAATAAAGAGTATTCTATTTTATTCTATTCTATAACGTAGTTAACCGGCTAAATGTAATACCAGTCACTTCACTTGTCATGCTACGCCACAGTTGAATTCTTCAATTTAGCAAAGTTATAATTAGTTAGTAATGTTGTATAGGAATCGATTGTCATAATATGGGCACTTGTTACGCAGAAATGAGGAAAATATTATGAGAGTTTTGAGTATGAATGCCGATGACTGTGGGATTAGGGAAATACCGAAAAAACGATGGCTGGAATGTGGTAAGGACGGCGCCCGGACGGAGGCCCGGGTCCACGGCGCGTTGTGTTTCACGCGCGCCTTAAAGAGATCTCAGCACATCGTGAGACCGATGCCTCCTGGGTCAGGGTTGGGGGTTGTTAAAAAAGGAACCGTGTCCCTGGAGCACAAGCAAGTGAAGAAACACGGGTGGGTTTTAGCCAGTATAAGTCTGACACGCCCTTTCGCTCCGCCCAGAGCGGGAGAGGTCATTTGATGATTTCCCATCCAAAACAAAATAAAAAAAGGGAGGGATGACTAAGGGGATGACGTCTATAGAAGTATGGAAGAAATAGACACTATGCCGACGTCAAATAAATCGTAATAGGGGCAAGAGAATATTGATGATGTTGAACCATAGACTCGCTGCGCAGCAGTAGTGCTTGTGAAACCTAGACTGAAGACGTAGTTAGCTGCAAATTAGACGGAGGGCAGCAGTTTGTTCATCTATTATATAAAATTCTCCTGTCTGTTTGTCCTCAAACTCCTCTAAAACGCTGCACCGATTTTAATGACATTTCGTATATACATTCGTTAGGTCTGACAATAGGTTTTTGGTCTATTTTTACTACTACTACTTACGCGACTGAAACCGCGAGGCGCCGCTAGTATAATTAAATTTATGGTGTTTGTACCTTAACTTCAGCAGTGTTTGAAGACGTCTTGAGGCTCGCGACAACTATGTGACCCGCTGCACCGCCGATGGTCAGCATTCCCGATAGTGGGCACAGGATTACCTAAAGAGCATATAAAATTGTATTGTTACCTATATACTTACTAACAACAATTTCTTATAACAATTTGATTCAGAAGCGATATTACACTGAGAAAACATAAGATTTTAAAACTCGTCGTACAAAGCGTCAAGTCATTAGTTTATTTAACTTAAAATATACCTATTGTACCCAAGACCAACACGACCAACGATCCTGCGCTAGAGGGAGATTGATCTGGAGACTCTCCACGACCAAACTCCCGACACAACAACATTTGGCGCATCGTACCCAGCACACATCGCAACACAACTGCTCAGACCCGTCCTCCGTACGGCTTCACCAGACATCATGCCGGAACACGACGAGTCGCTTGGCGGCAAGACTTATTATTAGTTATATATATATCTAACTTAAGTGCGAGAAAGTCAAAGTTCTTAATATAAAAGTAACAACTTAGTACCGAAGTAACCTGTAATTTTTTTGATAAAAAACTGCATTTCTATAATGGTGAGGTGATTAACTCAATAACAATTTATGTGGTTTAAATCTGCCCCCTAATCGGCGAACACATTTTTGTCAAATGATTACGACTAGTTAGGATCCTTTGGACGGAACGGACCAATGGGCGGTCCAAACGATCCCAACTGATCCCAACTAGTCGCAATCATTTGACAAAAATGTGTTCGCTGATTAGGGGGCTGGTCCCTAATCGGCCAACACATTTTTGTCAAATGATTGCGACTAGTTGGGATCGTTTGAGCCGCTCATTGGTCCGTTCGGTCCAAACGTTCTCAACTAGCCGCAATCATTTGACAAAAATATGTTCGCCGATTACGGGGCTGATCTAAACAAAATCCACGTTTTGTAATTTTTGAGCCACTGAACTGTCAATGTTATGTACGCCATTATTGTCACATGCATCAGGCCAAATACATATCAAAGAGTTTCCAAGTAATTTTCAGTGCTCAATGTTTGTGACGTGGCAGTACCTATCTTTAAAATAAACACCTAAATAAAAAAAGACGTAAAGGTTTCCATCATCATTGTTTTGGTTTCTTACCCTTTTAACAGCAAGCCGTGGGTCGTCGCTATAAGGGTCAAAGGTGCCGACCCGTCTGAAAGGAGGCCATTCTTCTTCATCAGTCTGACTGTCGTTGTTCTCGCCTATTTCTTCACCACTACAGATAAAAACAATATATGTATTGATTACATGGAAATGAAGGTAGACAGTAGTCCCTAGCAGAAGCGTGGTTAAATGTGTTGGCAAATTAACGCAGCTGCGAAAAATATTGCGTGAAACTGGACCGCGTTTCGTGACGAATGCACTAGTGCGAAAAGGCGCTGATTCCTTTGTTCAGACTAAACTAATTTTAAATTTAGTACATCTTTTTTCATAGTAACAATACTAATGAATTTTGAAATAATCTTTTTTTCCCGCGAATTAATTCCAACTTCCCCGAAATTTGGTAATTTTAAAAACAGTGACAACACCGGTATTATTATGAGCGGATAGCGATGCGACCACGTGCCGCGTGCCCTGCCCCCGCCGCCCGCGGAAGGGTTGCTTACCGCACATGTATTAAGTGACCTCTTTTTGTGAAATAATTTTTTTAGGGGGATTTTTTTTAAGTTTAGCCGGTTTTGTACCCGTTATTAGAATCTGTTATCGATACCTAGCAATACCTTCACGGATCGGACAGGGTTTTCTTTACAAGGGCGTTTAGACGCGATTAATAACATGGCTAGTAAAAGTACGTCAACTTACGTAGGATGAGGACTAATTTGACAGGACTATGCATTAGCATAGTCCTGTCAAATTAGTCCTCATCCCAATATTAATTTATCTTCTGTCCTTTTCTTAATGTATTATAAGGAAAAAGATGCATTGAACTTCAATTCAAATAGCGGAGAACGTAACTTAAACATTTATTCATAATATAATATTATATGGTTGTTAATCAAAGTTGGTTTTTGCGACAGTCAAGACAGACAGACAGGGTTAAAAAAGAGGTCTTATCGGGGGACCACGCGGTACAAAATTCATACAAAAGTTATGAAAGTGAAAGGATTCACAATGCGTCCAATGAAAGCTGAGCAATATTAGACTAATAGTGCACCAACCAGCCCCCTAATCGGCGTACACATTTTTGCCAAATGATTGCGACTAGTTGGGGTCGTTTGGACCGAACGGACCAATGGGCGGCCCGAACGATACCAACTGATCCCAATTAGTCGCAATCATTTGACAAAAATGTGTTCGCCGATTAGGGGGCTGGTCAGCTTTTTTTCTAATTTCGTTGGACAAAGTCTAGGTAATGAACAATGAACTACGAACCAGACGTAATGCGATCTCAAATGTGATGAGAGGTATAAAAAATATCAAAAATGTAACAACAGTAAGAAAAGAAATGAGAAGTGAAACAAATAAAAACTAAACTATTTATAGAAAACTCCTGTAATCCTCAATATTACGTGCATTACTTGACTATGAAAACCGGCACGTATATGCCTGAATTAAAAAACAAAAATATATAAGCATGCAGCTGGCAATAAAATAATTTTTCATGCTTACAACATTATCTGTTACCTTGTGGTCGACCGTTTGAGCCCACTTCGTTATGAGCAAGCAATAAGCAGAGGAACAAATTGTTAGCTAACGTTAAAGGCGTCGACACACAGTTGGCATTAGGGATATATCGGCATGATGGTGCGTTCTAGGTTTTATTATAAACACTACAATATTGTTGCTACCATGAGTTTTCATTACGAAGACTCGATCATCGATATCGACCGCATTTGACTCATTGATTGGTCCGCTTCAAGGTCTTCAAGAACTCACAACCAATGGGAGCGCCAAATGCGGTCGATGCGTGTATGATCGAGTCTCATAATGAAAACTCATGACGAAACGATTGGGGTTAAGGAAGGGAGATAATGAAACAATAATTTCTGAAAAATCAGAAGAGATAATTGACTCGACAAAGGAAGAAAAAAGTTAAAATTTCAGTGAATATCTGTTACAATATTTCTTTAATATTTTCTGTTTTGTAACATGAAATGTTAACATACATCAAACTAATAGGCTATTTGACAGATTTATAATTTTTATCTTGAATTACTTGGTTGCGGCTAAGAAGTTCAGCGAAAGTATTTTTTTTTAATTTTAAATACGTATTTCGTAAGAAATATGCAAATAAAAATTCAAAATTCAAATAAGTCGCGAAAACGATTTATTCAGCAATATAGCGTCGCGTTTTGTAAGTGACGTCACAAGCGGTTTTCGGTTCTCAGTGGTGTTTGTTTTTATTTATTATTTGTTGTTGTTATCTAATAAAATGGTTTACAAGTGGTGTGCTGTACCGGGTTGTACAAATAAATCGATAAAAACCCCCGAAAAATAATTTATAAGTTTGCCGAAAACAAGCGTTGATGCGCGTATGACGTCATCGTGACATTAGCCAATCCGAATAGTTTCACAATGTGTGGCGCGAGAAACAAAAAGCCAAATATATTTTTGTGTTTTGGATATATTAATTGTTATTATTTTTTATTAAAACTCATGTAAATGACATAAAGAACTCTCATTTTATGTAATTAAAGCAAAAAATTAAAAATAATTGAATACTGTCAAATAGCCTATTGCGTACACAACACACAACGCGACAGTATTTCTATCAATTTCAATAATTTGAAGCATATTACTAATTTACAATGCTCAATAAAGTAAATTGCGCAATGAATGTTGTTGACCTGTTAAAATGAAACCCATCGCTACTGGTTGTGTATTACGCAATACCCTGCTGGGTGACATAATTCATTCATGGTTACAGTTTGAGCGTCGATGTTCCGACGAGCAATCAGTGATCATGGATTCAGCACATGATACTGAAACTCAGGGGAGCAGATTAGAACACGCCATGTATATGTGTCAAAGCCTCTATAGCAAGCTATGAGTGACTGTAGCAGGCTATGTAGTTATCATTTAGAACTACATATTTGTTAGAAGATTCTAAGTATTATAAATAAAGCATTTAGAATTTACACTATTTTGAATTTATTTAATGTGTCATATTGTCAATTAATAAACACAGTAAGTAGGGAGTTAGTTTACTATTTTTAAAACTTAGTTATAATTATTATATTAATATAATAAATGATTAAATACGAGGAAATTTGTTAGTATCAAAATACTGTATGTTAGCGTAGTAGATAAAAATCTATAATTATCTCGTATTTATTTACCTGCAATCGTTAAGAAGTGATTCTACCCGTCATAATGAATACCTTTTTTTTAATGAAATCAATGTTTCGGCTCGTTAGTCAATGAATGAGATCCCAGAATCCAAGCACTAAAGTGGGATTTTTAAGTCACACATTCTTCTGCTTTCAGATCTTTCCTAACTATGTTATGGTCAGCTTCCAGTCATACCGATTATCAATATTTTCCCCGGAGTGACTACCAATCTGACCTCAGTTCAGTTACCCCTTGGTAAGACTGGTGTCAACTTTCGGACACCTTACAACTGGTAACGTCTGTGAAAGATCATTGAATGACAGTCATGACTAAATATGCTTTCCAAGGCACGGAGAGTATCTAAACATGATCACCAATCCACAGACAACCGTGGTAAACAAGCTTTACCTGATCGATCGATCCATGCGGCATCTTAATGGGAAAACTATTAAGTATGAATGACGGGTAGACATTTTCAACGAAAGTAGGTGAATAAAGCAAACCATTATTATTATTATTATATTCTTGTTTCCTCACCTGAACAGCTGTGACGTGGTATACTTGTACAACGGAGTCATGGCGATGCCTGTGACGTCCCAGAAGCGCACGGAGCCATCTTCGTGTCCCGTCAGTAACAACTGACGTTCGGCATGTTCTGTGGACTCAGCGATGCCCCCGGATATCGGCCACGCGCTCTCCGAGTACACGTTTTCGCTTTGCTGTTGTCCTGTGGCAAATAAGTATTGGTCAAATTGTATTCAAGTAGGCGCGTCTGAAGTTGTGAAGACTTAGATAGAAGTCAGAATATAATATTAGACCGAGGTTAAAAATTGTCTTGACTAGTCACGTCTTTGTTTGTGTTTTAATAATTTTGGAAGGCCATTAGAAGAGTTATTGTTTTCACAATTTGATTAAGCAATTCAGATTAAATGGTGACCTCTTTCATTATCAGTTTACACTTGTTCTTTCAATATCATATTTGTTAAATATCTCCTCTGATTTTTGCGTTTGGAGGTGAACGCTGCCGAAAACTTAAATTAAACGGAACGCAACCATAGTAGACCACGTTCTTCCGCCGATCACCGAACGGCGTCGTGAACGCACTTATTTTCGAACTGGCAAGCTAGCGAGTCAAGGCCACAATCTTTTAACGGTCACATAAATGTAATTAGTTGTAAGTATTTAAAGTAACCCCCGGGGGATTTAGGCCTCAAAATTCAAAATTCATAAAATTAAGGGTCAAGTAAAGGGAGTCTGCCAATGAATTGTATCGAGGTGCGCCCTTTCGTGATCTGGTCTGGTGGTCTACGAACTTCGCATCTGAAGGTTGGTGGTAATTGGTTTGCCGAGAAACTTCCTGTCCAAATTAACATTTGACGACTTTTCTCTATGCTCATGTGCAGAAAATTTTGCCGTTTATTACCAGATTTACAGGTAACTCACCAGCGGCTACAATGTTGTCGTAGACGTTGGAGGCGACGTTGTCAACGAGCTGGGCCGTGGTGACTGCGGAGGCGTGGATGGACACCAGGTAGGGGAGGCGCAGCGGACGCCAGCGTGAGTCGCACAGGTCAATCACCACCAGCTCTTCTTCTGCTAACACCACCTGGAAGGAAGGTGTAAGGGTAAGTTATTTTTAACGTACTTGGTTCTCATCAAAAGACCGAGTGTGAGAAAAATATAGAACTAAACAGTGTGGCTACCATGAGATTTCATTACGAGACTCGATCATACGCATCGCCCGCGTTTGACGCTCTCATTGGTTGAGAGTTCTTGCAACCTTGAAGCATGAATGGATGAGTCAAAGGTGATCGGTAACTATGATCGAGTCTTCGTAAAGAAAACCCATGGTAGCCACTCTGAGCTTATTGAGGTATTCCATTTTGCACTGCTATACATAATCAGCCCATAATGTTCCCACTACAGGGACACCAACCTCTGGGTAAGAGGGAGTGGGCCGTAATCTACTACGCGGGCTCCGCACGGTTTGATAGATGCCACATGTCTTCGAAATTTTGGCTCTAGGACATGGCGATTTCCTCACTATGTTTTCCATCACCGTTTTGAGAGCAGTGGTGATGAAATAATTTACACAAAGTAATGCGCTTTATGGGGTTTGAACCTACAACGTACAATAAGTTGTAAGTCGCCGCCGATACCAGTAAGCCACCATTGCTATAATGATAATAATTTTTTAACACCCTTACCCTTGCTCGTAAAGCTGATGTAATTCCACCGGTTTTAAATATGTAAAGCAGGCCATAACAAACGCGTGTGTTATCAAAGTAAATAGTTAAGTTATAGTCCATACAAATTCCATAACAGCATTATTTTCCATTTCAAGTAATTATGGAACTGATCGCCGCCGCACGGCTCGCGCTGCGCTCTGTTCCATATTTGAAATGGCAAATAATAATACTAATGGCGGGAAAGCAACAGTGTGCATTTACAGATTGAGTTTATTTAAAATGAACAAAATATAAAATACTTTTTTTCTGTTTCCTCGCAAGTGTGTTAAAAAACGTCGTACGATATACGTGCGTATTGGTTATAACATGCTCGGCTCAATTACACCCTCGCCTTCGGCTCGGGCTGAAATTCCGCCTCGCATGTTATAACCATCATTACGCACTAATATCGTAATGTACTATTAAAGTAGCACTTATAATCATGACCGGTAGGGGCTTTCACTTTATAATAGAAATTTAAAATAGCAAAGTATTTAAAAGATTCTTTATAGTACATAGTTACAGGAAAACACCATGGATTTTACGTTCTAGAAATTATATTTAAAGAACCTAAAAATCATAAAAACCAGTTATGCCTTGTTTAGTCAGAAATAAACGGTTAACTGGGAGTACTTATTTAGTTAACGGATTATAAAAGAAAAATAGGGAGGCCCCCAACAAGGGGGGTACCGATGGCCTGGTAAAGGATGCGGATAGCCGATGGATGCCGGCAGCACAAGAACGGTCATCGTGGAAAGCTTTTGTCTGAAGAAGAAGAAAAAGAAAAATAAGCGTATTAACTTACCAAAGCAGCGGCGACTTGGTTGACGGTTTGTAGTAGCATCTGCGCAGGAGTGTCGGGTCGTTCCTCTTGTAGCGGCACGCCGTCGGGTGGCACAGGTGTTGTTGTGAAGAAATCGATTACCTAAAAAGAATTAAAGGTATACATAATAATTGCAGCGAAGATTGATCACCGCCATAATCCTACGCTAATCTCAATTTATTTGTAGGTATAGGCTTAAGGCTAATAGGATATGTATTGATGAACAAAATATAAAATACTTTTTTCCTGTTTCCTCGCAAGTGTGTTAAAAAACGTCGTACGATATATGTGCGTATTGGTTATAACATGCTCGGCTCAATTACACCCTCGCCTTCGGCTTGGGCTGAAATTCCGCCTCGCATGTTATAACCATCATTACGCACTAGTATCGTAATGTACTATAATAACATTTTTTTATTTATTATAAATAATAATTTAAAAAATAGTGCTTGACGGAATCCCGCCCGATGGTAAGATCGTTGATGGTAAATCGCGCTAGTTTATTAAGAGCTTATTGACTCTAGCCTTGAAGGCACTTAAATTGTAGCCCGACGGCAACACCACCGCTGGCAAATTGTTGCAGTCCCCGATGTACGCGGTTATGTTCTTTATTATAAGTTAGCCAACATCTCCGTATTCACTCACTTTCTCGTCATATCAACTTCCACACAATTAATTCATAGTATCTTTAGTCTTCCCTAGTATCTAAAGTTCTTATTGGCTTATCGTATCAATATTGGTTTACTTACTCGGCTAGTAAAATCGAAGGCGACGTGTTTCTCTCCCTGTTGTACTGTGACTGTGTATTTGTCGGAATAAGAAGCTCGCGGCATACCACCTGCAAGTTGATAAAGACAAGGGACACACATTAATTTAAATCTCATCAACAGATAAGTGCTTGGTTAGAGGCCTATCAAAGATTTGACCTGAGATTCAAAACAGGCTTAGCAAAATAAAACCTTTTAACATAGGGTTGATTAAAACAAAAATTTTCGTTACTTTTATAACTTTGTAGGCTTTTAGTTGAATAGCTACCTTAATCCAGGATTGACAAGCTAGTTCATGACGTCACTAGCAAAACACTATACATAACCCTTTTTTGGTTTGGAATAGGAAATCATCAAATGACCTTTCCCGATCTGGGCGGAACGGAAACGCGTGTCAGACTTTTACTGACTATAACCCACCCGTATTTCTTCACTGGCCTATGCGACAGGGCAGAGGTTTCTTTTTTAAGCAACCCGCAACCCTGACCCAGGAGGCATCGGTCTTCGTGGACCCCGTCACGATATGCTAACATCTCGTTGAGGCGCGCGTGAAACACATTAACCCCTCTATTCATAAACGTTGATTTAAGTTAACTAGTGATTAACGAATGTTTAGCCATACATTTTTGACGTTTGCACGTCACTTTAAGTTTAATCATCGTTTATGAATGAACAATAGTGTTTAAGGGGTTTATTCATAAACGATGATTAAAGTTAAGTTACGTTACGTGCAAACGTCAAAAATGTATGGCTAAACATTCGCTAATCACTAGTTAACTTTAAGCAACGTTAATGATAATGGGGGAAAACACAATAGATTTTGTTTCTGGTGGAGAACTAATCCACCAATGAGCGTACAATTGTTTACTTATGGAAAGGATGTTTAGCTGCGGGCACATCATAGGCAGAATATCTTACCTGCATAAATAGTGATCTCATCGCCGTCCACACTGGTCCTGTTCAGTATTTTGTTGATGGCCTTGCAGGGGTAGGGCCCGTATGGGGTGATGGGCTCCTTTAGCGGCCGGTCGCTGGCGGCGCCCGCGACTTCCCACGTCACATACGAGCCGTCGTTGTGAGATGAGGTGAAGTGCTCACCTGCAAAGAGATATTATAAGTAAATAATATAGGGAAACTCTGTTCCCTATATTATTAGGACACAACAACACTTACTGTTAACTTAACAATTCCTAGGAATTCCATAGAACTCTTTCTAAGGAATTTCTAAGAATTGTTAAGAACACATTTTACTGTAAAGAGAGTTAGTTATATTACTGGTAAACTAAGATGCCCAATAACAGTGAATACATTCTTAAAAATGCTCATTATTTTATTAAGGAATTTAATTTTGTGGTGGTGTTGTGGTTTCATCCCAAAGACGGAAAGGTCGCGTGATGCTGGTAAAAAGACCACCTTGTGGCTGATTCAGATTCTGTTGGTTTAGTAAGAAATAGGCAGCAGTGTGGCTACTATGAGTTTTCATTGCGAGACTCGATCATACGAATCGACCGCGTTTGGCACTCTCATTGGTTGAGAGTTCTAACAAGCTTGAAGCGGGTCAATCGATGAGTCAAACGCAGTCGATATCGATGAACGAGTCTTCGTAATAAAAACTGAGGGTAGCCACACTGAACTTGAAACCTGTTACGGATAGCTTATTCCACTGCCAGTAAAAAACTTGCGGTGATTGTTAAAATTTTCACCATACCTTTTATAATAAAATTCTATTTTAAGTGACACATACCATCATCATTCCAACACAAGCTCTCCAGCTGTTGATTGGAGACGAAGGTGTGTGTGGGCGCAGCGGAGGGGCGATCCCATAACACGACGAGTCCTCTGTTGTAGCCTATTAGAAGGCGGGACGGCACTTTGGGGTGCTCACAGATGGCTTCCACTGCACCGGGGTTCACTTTGAAGTCTTCTGGACAACTAAAAGTTTAAAAAAATAATTTTGTTTTATTTGCATTTGGACTACTGTGGAACAAC
Source organism: Sesamia nonagrioides (assembly GCA_017933935.1). Classification (NCBI taxonomy): domain Eukaryota; kingdom Metazoa; phylum Arthropoda; class Insecta; order Lepidoptera; family Noctuidae; genus Sesamia; species Sesamia nonagrioides. Next base: position 123,117 of record JADWQK010002107.1, read on the forward strand.
GCAGGCTAGTTCTTTATTTGATCCCTTGGTATTACCACCAGGTAGACGGAAGATTTTTTGAAGGTCGGGAGTAGTAAATAAATGCGAGCGCCTAGATGTCAGAAGAGCATTCTGAAAGATGCCTTTGCCCACCATACGGCGACATATGCACGATTGTTAGAATGATTCTTTTTTGAAAGACAGCCGCCAAGTCCAAATGCGTATTCTGAATATATTTATCATCTCAGCATTAATCGCAGTTGCAATCGAAGCTTTTTCAGGTTTAGTGGGCTCCGCTTTAACACTGTAACTGCTGATTTTGGCTAAACTTCGATATTTTCCGTGAAGCGACTGCCGTCTGACCTTCACAACCCGAAGGCGATATCGAAGCATTGCAGTTAGACCAATTGTTGGACTTTTGAGGGCTCCAATAACCTGTAACGACTGCCATTAGATGTTCCTATGGCAACCGGGACCAACGCGTTGGGCCGTTGCAACGGCTCAACGTGCTTTCCGAGGCACGACTAGACCAGTGCAAATAAATATTCACTCATGCATTTGCACAAATATTTGCACTGCGCGGGGATCGAACCCGCACCTCCTTGCGCAGCTGCCGCGTTCTCTACCGCTACGCCACGGAGGCAGTCGAATATACTAGGATGACTAAAATGGTCAGCCTATACAGAATACCTTTGTGAACCCATTTTTTGTTTTTCTAATAGCGTCAGTTTCCAGTGAATCTGATTCGGATTTTATTTATGAATGAATACAACATTTAATATCAGTATTTGTAAACAAAATGAATGAATGGAATCATTTGAACCCCGCCGGAAACTATATACATAAAATCTTTCATGTGTAACAAAACATGCCGTGAATTAGAAATAAATCAATCTACAATCGTTTTTCTCTGAACTATTGAAACTTTATAACTAAACGAATCTGACTGCTTGTTTTAGTATTTTTTCTAAAACCATACAAAAATTTTACCTTTTTGTAGGACATTTCAGTACAGATTTTTTTGCAGATTTTCAGTCTTGTCTGTTTGCTGACTGCGGCCAAAAGAAAATAGGAAGGCCTAGTTCATATGTTTGATGTAAGCCTATGCCATGAGTGACTTAGGTATTTCCAAGGCATCACAATTTCATCTCACGACAATCAATGTCAAAAATGAGGTTAATCAGAGATATTTTTGACATCATCATTTCAACCGAAAGACGTCCACTGCTGGGCATGGCCTCCCCCAAGGTTCTCAAAGATTTTTGACATATTGAGACTGAAATCAGCAGGGTAATTACGGAACACACTATCAGTAGCATTGGGTTTCATTTTGACAGTTTAACATCATTCATTGCGTTATTTAATTTGTTGAGGAGGCAAATTTTTCGAACATATGGAGTTATGGCCAGCAATTCATCATCATCTCAGCGGTAATCGCTGTCGCATCCGAAGCTTTTTCAGCTTTGGAGTCTGGGGTCTGCTTTAGACTGATAACTGGTGATTTTGGCTAAGCTTCGTGCTATGCTTATTTTCCGTGAAGCGCACAACCCGAAGGCGATATCGAAGCACTGCAGTTAGACCAATTGTTGGACTTTTGAGGGCACCAACCACCCCTAACGACTGCCATTAGATGTTCGTATGGCAACCGGGACCAACGGCTTAACGTGCTTTCCGAGGCACGACCAGATGAGTGCAAATATTCATAGTCATGCATACAAATATTTGCACTGCGCGGGGATCGAACCCGCGCCTCCTTGCACAGTGGCCGCATTCGTTACCTCTACGACATGGAGGCTGTAATGGATTAGCAATTATACTTTAATATGATCCAAATAGATGGTAATAGTGTGTACGCAATTAGAGTGCAGACTGTGAATCCATACTAATATTATAAATGCGAAAGTAACTGTCTGTCTGTCGGTCTGCCTGTCTGTCTGTCTGTCTGTCTGTTACGCTTTCCCGCTCAAACCTCTCAACCGATTTTGATGAAATTTGGCACAGACAATCTTTAGACCCTGAGAAAGAACATAGGTTACCTTTTATCCCGGAAAAAATTGATGTTCCCGAGGGAAATCTAAAAAGCGCGATATAACCGAACACCACGCGGGCGAAGCTGCGGGCGGAAAGCTAGTGTTTTTATAATTATGAGGATTGCCACTCGTGATCTGTATAAGGGCAGGACCCATTAAAGTATGAGAGCGATGGCCTAGTGGTATCGGCCGAGACTTACAAGTTGTAGGTCGTACGTTCAAACCCCATCAAGCGCTTTACTTTATGTAAATTATTTCATCACTACTGCTCTAAAAACGGTGAAAGAAAACATCGTGAGGAAATCGGCATGTCCTAGAGTAAAAAAAAAAGTAACTAAGACATGTGACATCTACCAATCCGCACTGGGCCAGCATGGTAGATTACGGCCCACTCCCTCTTACAGAGAGGTGGCCTATGTCCCAACAGTGGGAACATTATAGGCTGATTATGATTACAGTCTTCATACTACTACCACAGTTTAAAAATCATACAGTCGTTCAACGAAGACGTCTAGACAGAGCAATCGTGCGGGGTGTGAGGAACGAGACGCGGGTAAGCGGCACCCGAGCTGCGAACAAAACGATGTTCGTAGCTCGGTATCTATCATTAAGGGCTAACGCGTGTTCGTTTTTTTATTTGTTTGTTTTATAATTTGATATGAGTGTCAATTTTGAGTATAATTGGGGTGCTTGTTACGAAAAAACCATCCTTTTTGACATCCAAAATGGCGGACGTCATTTTTTTATAATTTGTTATGAGTGTCAATTTTGAGTATAATTGGGGTGCTTGTTACGAAAAAGACACCCTTTTTGAAATCCAAGATGGCGGACGTCAATTTAAATGTATGTTAATATGATATGGGTGTTAATACCGAGGTGGATTGGGGTGCTGATTACGAAAATGCCATTTAAATAACTTAAATCTGTCTCGAGTTGTTCCCTTAGTAAAAATACCAAATTAAATAAATATAATACAGCAATCGATGTTGATCTGCAATAAATAAATAATTTCATAAATATTGTTTATTTGTGACAACCCTGGCCGATGCGTTACTGTCTAGACGATGTCGGCATTTTACACGAGATCAAAGGCGTCGACCTACTGTATGATTTTTATACTGTGGTAATAGTGTGTATGCAATTCGAGTGAATGTTTTTATAATTACGAGGATTGCTACTCGTGATCTGTATATGCGCAGGAACAATAAAGTATGAGAACGGTGGCATAGTGGTATCGGCCGCGACTTACAAGAAGAAGGTCGTAGGTTCGAACCCCATCAGGCGCTTTACTTTGTCTAAATTATTTCATCACCACTGCTCTCAAAACGGTGAAGGAAAACATTGTGAGGAAACCGGTCTAGAGCAAAAAAAAAAGTAACTAAGACTTGTGATATCTACCAATCCGCACTGGGCCAGCATGGTAGATTACGGCCCACTCCCTCTTACAGAGAGTCCAACAGTGGGAACATTATAGGCTTATTATGATGATGATGATTACAGTATGAAGATGCAGTTTTGTTAAACAATACTTGTAATACTCACTTTTGCATAACAACATCCTGATATATCACATCTTCGGTGACGGCGAACGTGTTAATGTCCAGATTGTACAAGTTCCCGCCCTCGGTGCCGATCAGCAGGTTCTTGCCGGACGACTCGACGCATAGTGCCGAGATCTTTTTGTTCTTTCCCTCGAATAAGTACGTCTTTAACTCCACCAGAGATTTCTCGTTTATCTCCCATAGGTGGAGGCTGTTGTCGTCGCATAGTGACACTAGCCGGCCTGTGCCTGGAAAGGTAAATTACATAGTTAGTTATGACGACACGATTAGTGCAGTGGCTGAGCGATGGAATGCTAGAAACCGCGACACCGCGTATCGCGATAACCGAAAATCCTTTTAAGGTAGGCCTCAGAGCCCAGATTTTCGGTTAGTTCATTGGATTATTAACATTTATGCTAAATCTTCCAAAATGATCTCGATAAATTATTTATCGATACATAATGTTTATATTTGTATTTATCGAAACAAACTCAGGCTAGAAAATATGTAATTGTATCTACAAACGCCACATGCGAACAACGCGTCATACTGACGTCACACAAATTCTACATCTCGCAAGCAGAGTTTACCGTCCAACTAGCATACATATACTATAACTTCCCAACATCAACCGTTGCAGTGCCCTTCTCTATGGAGGATGAGTGAAGTTTACTCTCTGTTCCTCATACTTCTAAAGTAATAATATCTAATATCGACTATCGTGTATAATAATATTGTAAAACGGTTTGAATTAAAAATTCTTTTTTGTTGGATAGTCCATTTATCAAGGAAGGCTTTAGCCTTATTATTACATCATAATGCGACCATTACGAGCGCAAAACAAGAGGAAAATGTGGAAAAAACGGGGAAATTATTTATCTTTGAAAGCTTCCGTTGAGTGCGCAGCGTAAACGGTTAAGTTATCCTAAAATATTATAATAACAGATGTTGATTCGGACGAAGTCGTGGGCTACAGCTAGTTACAGATATGCCTAATTTACTATTAGTATAGCCAAGCTCGTCATAGGTTTATCACTCTAAGGAGAAATTCCAAACGTTAAAATACAGTCCTTATAGTAATTGTATAGACGGCTACACATGAAGCTAAAAATAACCAGTATAAACTCACTTGTGATTGTACGAAAAGCCTTTACAATGCGGGGTCAGCTAAAACCGGATAACATAGCTTGATGTGTAACCGTGCGTACCTCTGAATTTTTTGATATTGCACAACTGTCAATATCAAAGTAGTTAAACTTAGAATAAGTTTGTTAATAACAGCAAGATAGTGGTTTTTATTGTTAACAAACGTAGCTTTTAGGTTGGACCCATTGACAACTCGGTCAATATCACGATGATTTTTTTTATCTTGTTATAATATACTAGCGGCCGCCAGCAACTTCGTTCGCGTGGTTTAGTTATGCTCCGCTCCTATTGTTCGCAGCGTGATGTTATATATAGCCTAAAGCCTTCCTGGATTAATGGGCTATCCAACCCAAAAATAATTTTCAAATCGGACCAGTAGTTCCTGAGATTAGCGCGCACAAACAAACAAACTCTTCAGCTTTATATATTAGTATAGATTGAGTTTTAGTTATTTTAATGATGTTTTCATGTACTGAGATTTTTTTTAATATGGTAATCTAATAACGAGGACGACTATAACATGGAGATATCTAAAAAAGGGCGTACGTATGTACTTCGTGAGTGTGACACAGATGAATAATGTCCTAAAATAATTCCTTATCAAAGTCACTGGGTGACTAAACGTTTCATAATAAACGAATGCGTGGGCGCAGCAAGAGCCGCGGCTGTGAATCCCTAACGAAATAATTATGTGTTTTATTCTAATCTGTTTATATTTTAAGACGAATAAATTGTAATTGGACTGCTCACGGTTTCGAAGAAACATTGTGTTTTGATGTTTCTATGGAGTTAAATTAACTGTTTTATAGAAGAGTTGTTTCAGGTTTTATTATTTCTGTAAGCTTATAGGACATATTATTTAGATGTCCTCATAAGATATTTTAAATCTAAACAGCACAAATCAAATAGTTTATTTATGATACACAGGTGTAGGTATCATGAGTCTTCTCCCGCTCTGGGCGGAGCGGAAGGACGTGTCAGACTTTTACTGACTAAAACCCACCCGTGTTTCTTCACTTGCCTGTGGGACGGCCAGGGCCACGGTTTCTTGTTTAACCAACCCGCAACCCTGACCCAGGAGGCACCGGTCTTCGTGGACCCCGTCACGATGTGCTGACATGTCTTTGAGGCGCGCGTGAAACACGACGCGCCGTCGACTCGGGCCTGGTCCTTACCGGGCGGCGAGCTGCCCACTGCTCACCGCCCGCAGGCCCGCGCCTACGGTGGCTGGGAGTTTAGTGTCATCTCCCGACCAGGGCGTCTCCTGCGGCGGCTAGTAGCTTGAGGGCGCTGGGATTCCCGTTGCCTCGCGCGCTCCGCCTCCTCCTTTGCCAGCATTACTGCTTCGCTGAAGGAGGTGACGGCCTGCCATGCACTCTCGCTCTGGACCATGGCCTGGACCAGGGTCGGACGCGAGAGATCGCCGCCGATCGCCGCTACGAGGACACAGCGGTGCTCTATCCAAAGCCGGGCAGACCTCCACCGTATGCTCCACCGTGTCCTCAGGGCGATCCACACAATGGTAACACCCTGGCGTTTCCTCCCGCCTTATACGGAACAAGAACCTCCCGAAACAACCGTGTCCGGTGAGGACCTGCGTCAGGCGGAAGGTGAGGGCGCCGTGGCGCCTCTTTAGCCACTCTTCAAAGAGGGGACTGGGGGATTGTGGCGTGCCCATAGGTATCATGAGTCTTACAATACAAGGTGAGTTCTTGCTGTGATCTGCCTCACGGGCATACAAACACAGTGTAATTAATTAGTCATCAGGTCACCACCAATAAACCTAATCAAACCCAAATAATCAAAACACAATAATAAGTCATCCAATACATGAAAACTAATCTTATCCTAGTAGGTGTCAGCCCACCTTAAAATACAATAAAATATCTACTGATTTTATTACTAGTCTGTTACTATGCCACTTTACCAGATACAACGACTCAAAGTCAGATATCTTTTATCTGTGGCATAAAATTGTGCCTGACAGTACTAATAAAACTGTTAAACATCAAGTATTTATTCTCAGTAAAAGTCTAATTATAAAAGGTCAAATTCGAGTATATATGACAAATTTAGAATTTTTGCTTCCCCTTCTATTTTCTCAGAACCAAAATAGGGTCTTACTCATTTTAATAAGCTACCCAGTCTTATCAGATGTAATGTAAAAGTTCTTAGTGTATAACTTTGGGACTTCCCAAGTGTTAACTGTAGATTCTACTGAGAAATTTGCTAACAAAAACACCATTGTTACTGTGGAGTCCTTTTCTAGCGAGAACATGCAGAGTCTTAACAAACCCTTACCGAGAAACCTAAAGTTCCACCTGCTACCATAAACAGAGAACTATCCGAAAAGTATCTAAATGCACGCTTTTTAGTGGTCTTTAGTTTCTTTACCTGGTATAAAATGTATCTGTGTGACGGCGGCGTCCGAGTTTGTGTGCTGTCCGTATAGTTCGACGCCGGGTCTGCCGTAGACCTTCAAAGCACCTGTGGCTGTTCCTAGCGCCACCACCCGGAGGAGCGGGTCCCATGCTAGTGCCGATGCTCTGTGTGGAAAGCCGTGCTGGACTGTCTGTGGACAAAGGAGAATAGAGTCGTTAGCTTTTTTTTAAGAACAGGGTAGCATTGACTAAAAGGGCGAAGGTTTACTGTGACATTTGGCTGTCATTCTTTTCTATTCTATTTTTGTTTATGGCAATGGTGCCGATGTCGATAATTTTGCCAATGTCTAATGTGCTATGAGAAAACGTGCGAAGGCAAAGAAATAAACAATAAAATAAAAAATAAAAAACAATTCTAATTCAATAATAATTTGATAACACTGTGTTTAATGTCAGACTTATAGACAAGTGTTAGTAGGTACACTGAAACAAATAAAAATACGATAAATATATTATGGTTAATTATATTAAATATGAACATAGACAAACACAAAAAATAATCATAATTTGATGCCATTTTGGCTGTCATTGAAACTTGTTTGTATCTAAAAGTAAGTGACAGTGTGACAAATGAATGTTTGGTGATGAAAACATAATATTTGGAGACCATTGAGTCTGAGTAATTTCTGACAAGATTTGATCAGGAAAATCAATCTATTTTGAGGTTCTTTTCCTTTTATTTTTCAATTTTTTTAAGAAGAATCATCAAATGACCTTTCCCGATCTGGGTGGAACAGAACCGAGTGTCGACTGTTATTGACCAAAACCCACGCATGTTCCTTCACTTGCTTCTGCGCCAGGGGGCCACGATATCTCTTTCGAAGAACCCGCGGCCCTGAATGGCATCGATCCTACTGGACCCCGCCAGACAGTTTCCCTTAGCCATTACACATCATCATATCAGCACCTAAATTTCATAACCTTCGAGAAATAAAAAAAGACACAGCACAAGTTATCAGAAGGATAGCCTATTTATAGGACAATTACATCCGACAAATGTGAATAAGCAGGTAATTAAGTTATAGAATGGGCTTTTTGTTGCCGTTTTGACACCTCGAATACAATGGGGTGACGTCACGAAACGTACAAAGATGTCTGACTCATACTAGTACTTGTTATGTAGTACATACTAGCTACCTACATACAGTACCGGAAAGCGTGATAGACATTGATTTTTTTTTAAAGCGATTTTTCCTCTAATATAAGATACTACTATGTCGTATCTTACAAAACTGTACTGAATTCTGACGCGTCAATGTTAACGCTGGACAGCAGTGAGTCATAGGTAATGCAGACTGTAATACATTATTAGCATACATCACCCTAATTGCGAAATACACTATTATTCTCAATTTTAATCATTTTGAAGCATATCGCTAATACATTGCTCCATATATTTGAAAATTATGTCAGCTCAACAACGTAAATGAAGCAATGAATCTTATTGAACTGTCAAAATGAAACCTATTGCTACTTATTGTGTGATACGTAATTGCCTTGCAGGCTGACATACTTCGATGAACAATCTAATACCTAATCCTGTCTCATCCCAATCTGTTACCGGATCACATGAATCCGGGCTCCCTAGAGTTGATTACTTCATCAGTTTTAAAAAATATAGACATTATCAAGGTTACTACTAGATTCGCTCTGAGGTTGTCCTGAACCTGGGTTTTTGGTCCCGGGGGAATATCCGGATAAAAAAGTTAATGCTGACCATAAGCCATCGCTGTGCCAAATTTCGTCCCTTCAATACCGTTTGTGTGAAACGGTAACAAATACTCGTATACATACCTACTTACAAACTTTCATGTTTATAATTATCACCATCATCATCTCAGCGTTAATCCCAGTCGCATCCGTAGCTTTTGAGTCTGTGGTCCGCTTTACCAGACTCAACTGCTGATTTTGGCTAAACTTCGATATTTTCCGTGAAGCGACTGCCGCCTGACTTCCACAACCCGAAGGCGATATAGAGACATGCCCCCTAATTGGCGAACACATTTTTGCCAAATGATTGCGACTAGTTGGGATCGTTTGGACCGAACAAACCAATGGGCGGTCCGAACGATCCCAAGTGATGCCAACTAGTCGCAATCATTTCACAAAAACGTGTTCGCCGATTAGGGGGCTGATTGCAGTTAGACCAATTGTTAGACTTTTGAGGGCTCTAACAACCCGTAACGACTGCCACTAGATGTTCGTATGGCAACCGGGACCAACGGCTTAATGTGCTTTCCGAAGCACGACCAGACCAGTGCAAATATTCATATTCATGCATACAAATATTTGCACTGTGCGGGGATCGAATCCGCAGCTCCTTGCGCAACGGCCGCGTTCGCTACCGCTACGCCACGAAGGCTGTCCTTTCATGTTTATAATATTCGTAGGATAATCCCTTCACAACATCACTAACCAGCTATAGTCGAAAGCCATATCCTTACACATTGTTTATCTCCGAAAGTCATAACATAAACTTTTACTACCATCTCGTATCTTCTCAAACGTCAACCATACATCTGTTTTCGATAAAAAAATAAACTGACCAAGTGCGAGTCGAACTCGCATATGAAGGGTTCCATACTTCGCGACGAAGTCATTATTCCCTTATGAGTTTTCCCTCCCAAAAAGGGTACCATACTAAAAGACAAAATACGCTGAAAAAAAAAAAAGTTTCTTATCCGTGTGTATACCCTTTAATTTGTAACTTTATATTATTATGTATTTGTTTTTATAGAGACAATCTATACTAATATACAATAAAGCTGAAGGGTTTGTTTGTTTGAACGCGATCTCAAGAACTACGGTCCGATTTGAAAAATTCTTTTTGGGTTGTATAGTCCATTAATCCAGGAAGGCTTTAGGGTATACGCAAGCTGCGATCAATAGGAGCGGAACATAACCTACATAACTAACTCCACGTGAACGAAGTCGCTGGCGGCCGCTAGTAGAAATATAAAATGAAAATTTTAACTGTCTGTAGTTACAAGTCCGCTGACAGATCAGTGGAAATACGATTGGACAGCGAGGGCTTAGTAATAAGTAGATGATGGATGGCACCCTTACAGGACAGGACGGGACCCTAAAAAAGAACAGCCATTAAATCCTTTTATGAGACAACAGTAAATTTTTTTGGATGCCATGCGCCATCACGTGCGTGCTGTCATTTAAAATTTTATGTCCAAACGCATAATTAACTACCACTTGAGAATTAACAAACGGTTACTATAAAAAATAATGACGGTAAGTTATCGGCTAAGAAAAGGGACGTGAGAACTGACGTGGACAGAGAAACGTGTTGTCGGTAAACTGCATTAGGTATATGATACTCCTGCAAATACATGGAGTCGTTACCTAGGTATTTTATGATATATGTCTAATATTTAATATAAGTTTACCCGACACTGCCCTAGATAGTGTTGGGATCGAAATAGATCTCGCTATGGTTTCGTTACCGAGCAAATTAAATGTTTTGGGTGTTAAATCTTCCTATTTGAAATCAGTGTATTTCATTTAGTGGTCTCGACTTCGGGCCTTGAAATCTTGTTCAGTATACATTCTGAGTATAGCAAATTCAATTCTCATGTAAGGCTGAGGCCGCACTACGATTTTTTTCAACCAGCGGTCATTGTTCTTAAATATTTATATACATTATATAATCTTGAAATATACACTTATAAAATAAAATTATTTGTTTTTCTCTCAGCCTCCGACAGTGTCATCCAATTGTTTACTACGTGTTGAAACATTTCCTACCAAAGTTTATTTTTTATATTTTTCATTTTTATATTATTTTTTTTATATTTTTCATGAAGCAAAGTAGTGTCGTATAAAGCTGATCTTTTCTGTACTTCCACGACGATTTTTTGAGATAAACTTTCATATTCTATTTCGTTAAAAAAAGTCTCCGACTCGGTGGATGTCATGGATGAAATTGCGCGCCAACGCTCTGCTCTACAAGACGGTCTATCAAAAGGTGACCAAACAAAAAAATAAAAATAAAAAACAACCGATGTCCAAAAAACACTACAAAGTGAAAGAAAGAAAAACTACTTAGAAATGCACTAGTCGCCCATACGATTTTTGAAAGTTTCCCTTAATTTCTCTGGTCTTCCATCATCAGATCCTGACCTGGTCACTATGGGTCCAACTGGAAAGTATACTTTTTCAAGCAAAAAAATAATTTTCTAGGCGTCTTCGAGTAATCGAATTAAATATTTCGACGAATTGATAACCTCCTCCTTTTTTAGAAGTCGGTTAAAAACCGCCCGCGGTTAACGCATGTGCGTGCGCGTCAACTAAGTTGTATAGAACTATAGATTACAAATTTTGGCGCGGATTTTACCCGCGAGCATTTTGTAGCAAAGCACGATTTTAAAATCAGTCGCGGGAATATACCGCAGGTGCGGCCGCTTGCATTAGTATTATAGGGACACAAATTCACGCAGTTAAAAACCGCAGCGGTTTAACCGTAGTGCGGCCTAGGCCTTAAAGGCTTTCATTGGTCGCAGGCCGTCGTGTTCTGTCAGTTCTGCAGAAAAATTCCACAGAATTCAGGAACAAGCTAGTTATGTGATTTTTTTACAATAAAAATTAGAATAAGGTTTGTGTATGTATTAGTTTATTATTGTACAAGATTGTTTTATCTATGGGCCTGACTTACCTACATGAAATAAAACTATTATTATTGGTTACTATGTAGTTATTTCGGTGAGCTTTTAGTTGATCTAAACTATATTCTGAAGAGATCAGACGAAAAAAGTCTTTTCTGATGATAAGGCTGATTGTATCAACATATCTTCTTGCGTCTTGGAGGCCTGTGTATGGTATTATAGGCTTCAGACCGGGCCAAGGGCCGTAATACATTAAACCCAGCTCGCGTTAGTATTGATTGGTATGTTGGTGATAAAAAAAAAAACCGTCGAACACTATATCGAGTCGAGGACATTTTGATAATTGTTGAAGTGTGTTTCAGAGGCCCAAACCAGCCTAATATACGGCCGGTGTTTTTTATACAACTCTACAATTCATTTAAACGTGTCATGCATGCATTGTTGTCAGATATTAGCTCTGTTACTATGCTTTTATGTCGGCACGTGGCTAATATGAACGATTTTGAATTAATCACGTATGGTATATAGACAATCAGCTATTTGCCACTATTTGTCTACTTGTGTCTTGTGTACTGTGTAAGTAGCAAATGAGTATCACAGACTCATAAAACCGTACTGCCTCGTAAAATCCTGGTCGTAATGTTAATAACATTACGCCTATATTCTCAAAAGTTTAGATAGAGGTGCACATTTATAATATAATAATAATAAAGTTTATTCAGGAATTGTTTACAATTTTACACAATAATATATAATGTATTGTTACTATAGAGTTAGACATCTGTAACCGAACTAGGCAAAAGCCTGTATATTTGGCTACTTTAAGAGTCATATTAAATAGGGAGTGAGTTTGTGGCCATCATCATCGAGCACGAATTCAGACTCCGGGCTGCTACTAAGATTCCATTATAAAAACTCAATAACACTGCTCCACTCGAGAATTGACCCTTGCACCTTATTCTATGCACTTGCGCTTTCGAGAACTAGACTAACGAGGCAATCAATCCGAGTTAAATGAATGACAGTTATAGGTAATTAGTAATTATAGAAGAATTAATCTACCATTTATTTGCCAAAAAATAAAGAAATATGAGTTTATGGAAAAATAACTTTCATTTCTACACAATTAAGTTCTGTTTAAGCTACAACTTACATTAGTTTGAATAGAATTTAGCTATTATGGGAGTTTCTCTAACAACATTTTAACATATCATCGCGTTTAAGTATCATTGTGTAGGCTACCTTGGTTCTGAGTGGCGATCATTACGGTGAACGTATTATTCTCGAAATCAAATGCAAAGATAGAACTGTAATTACCGCTTTTGTTGGCCGATATTTCCTCATACATCATGTTGGTACCACCATATCATTACACAATTCGGGCCACGTGAAAGTTAGCCACATTGAACACACTAGTGAAGGTATTCCGAAGTAGTAATGGCGCCCCCTAGCTAGCTGTCAAACATTTGACGTTAAAATATTAATTGCGATGACTCAGGCCGCAGAACATTAGCAAAACAAATTAAGGTCATTATGAAGTTCATGTTATCGTATGCATCAGCAAAAGCAAATACCACAAGTAAACAAAACGTTTCTTTTTAAAAATAGAATGCCTAGTTTTAATTTCTATTTAAGGTAGACACACAGTAAACGTAATCTTGAACTTTATAACTTCAGTAATAAAGTGCATTTTCGCATTGCGGATGCAGACGCTCTGACAAAGTTCACAGTTCGATGGGTGCCGATTCGGAATGCTGTCACATTCCTGATCGCAGTGAGCGTGACCGTCGACCTCAAATACTTATGTTGCTTATCACACAGGTATTGTGTCATCTTCGTTTAAAACAGCTGTTATTTCGTAGAACAGACTGCTTTATTTGAACTATGAAGTATCCTTGTGTCTGTGGGAATTTTCCCGTTACTTATGAGATTGAATAATACAGTCATGGGATTAGTCAATCTAATGACATATTTCAATGTCAACATTAGAAAATATCATGCCATCAATGTTGCTGAATGGGTCGGCTCATGACCTCAATCACGCCTGATAAAAAGTTATGGTTAAGAAATGTTGGCACAAGTGTGCATAGAAGATGCACTCTTGCGTCGTAGGAAGACGGGTTACCAATACAAAATCACGCTGCGTCTTTCAAAATGACCGTAACAGTACTTTGTGAAGTATAAAGCTAACAACAACCGTCAACATACAACAAACGAGATGGTCGGAACAGCGCCTAGCATCCATTGTCCAACTTCGACCAGATTGTGCAACAGAATCTGCTTGTAGTCGGTACACGTGCACTCGCCTACAAACTTCGATAAATAGCTTTGTTGAACCGGTTTACAGCAACGGTGGTTCTCAAACAAGTCCTAACTCTTCTTGAAGTACAAAGATTATATGTGCTTATGTTGCGATGTGTGCCGAGTGCGCCAAATGTTGTTGTCGCATTTCGTTGTGTTGATGTCGCAGCATCGTTGGTCGTGTTGTTTTGCTTAACATTGCATTACCACGCTCAACTGTCGTCTTCCTTCCGATTTACTCAGATCTTTTGAGTGAATAGGCTTAATAAACTAGCGCGCTTTACTATCAACGGTTGCATCTCTGCTTACCATCAGGCAGAATTGCAGTCAAGCACTAGTTTATAATTATTAAAAAAAAAAAGTTAAGGAAAATAACCGACGAAGGGACGACAGCGGCAGCGGGCTGATCGCAGCCTTCACTGCACGCCACTATCGAACACGGTCGCTCACATATTATATTTGTATAGTTGTACTGTCTTTAGAATCATTATTTAATAAGCGTACAACGAAAGTAACAACCTTTAGTTAGGTCCTTAACAATCAAGAAGGAAAAAGTTTGAGCTCCTCTGGTTCTTAACCGTTATGGGGTACGCCCTGTCATACAGCTACCTAAGGGATACAAAGCCAAGACATAGGCATTATTACAAAGTAAGACAGACTATATTCTGTTGACGGCATTGTCTAACGAGGTGATAGCTCAAAAGTTGCTTTTTGGTGAGGTGCAACGCCCTAAGTACGTGATTTTGTTACAAATGGCTCGAGATTCGAGATTCGCTAAGGTTTCATAGTCATACATATATGGAGTTTTGATAATCTTAGTTAGAGCGAAATTGTTATTGTTGTTTTTGCGGAGATAAAATGACAGGAATGCCAAAAACAGAGATCATGAAATCAGAGGGGCAGTTCTAGTAGCTAGTTGCTGTCAAAAATACTTCTAATTTCTCTACATTTTTTGGTAAGATTTTTTCATTTAATGAGTAGATTTAGAACGTTTTTAATTACGGGAATTTGTTTTCTGTTGTATGCTTTAAGCGCTCGATAGTAAGCGCGAGCCATTAGATAGAGCCATTGATAGAACTGATAAACTATTTATTCTGTGCTGATACTAAATAAAAAGAGGTTTTACTGGCACATTGACCTAACTTCCGCTGGGAAAGTGCTTCTAGCATACAAATCGATACACAAGCAGGCTTTCTGGGAACCACCTTCATTGCTATATGGAGATATCCTATTACTTAAGTCCTAATCGGTTAGTCTCGTCCAACAGGAATTTTATAATCTATACTGACTAATAATAAAGCTGAAGAATTTATTTGTTGACTGCGCTAATCTTTGAAATCACAGGATTTGAAAATACCTATATATTTTTTCTCTTGATAGCCCTTTTCTTGAAAAAGACGTATAATGTATAAACATACAAAAAATCTAAGCGCACAGTAAATTACGCAGGGATGGCTTCCGTAACAAAACCAATATCATTAGGAAGGTTTTCCAGTACCTAAGCCACCAAATCATGTCGAAAACTCAAGAATTACTTCAGATTCTGATGATGAAAGTGAGGATTTGCAATTGGCAAGTACATCAAAATCACCACATTTGATAAGCCAATCTGAGCTCGAAGATCTTGTTAGAGACTAACTTGCTTAAGGAAAAATCTTAATTATTAAGTTCAAGATTAAAGCAATGGAATCTTCTGCAACCCAACTGTTTGTGCAATAAACGATCGCCTCAGTATGAAAGCCTTATAAATCAAATGTTAGATGGTTATAAAAGATTGGGTGGCAATATGGCATTAAAGATGCATATTCTGCATTCCAATATAGATTTTTTAAAGAAAATCCAGGTGCAGTGAGCGATGAGCACGGTAAGCGTTTCCACCAAGATGTTGCTTTAATAGAAAAGCGTTATCAGGGCAAATAGATTACTGTAAAGCTTGCAGACTACTGTTGGTTTTTTGATTAGAGAGACTCCAACCTCTTCTCACAACAGACAGGCCAAAAGGACAAAAACTAGTTTATTTTTTATGTCTCAATAATACATTCACTTCATAATAATTACTTCTCTTTAAAGTTATGCGTGACTAAGATAATTTATTTCCTGTTCTAAGTTTTCTATAGCATGGCGGTCTAGAATTACCCAATTAGATCTCTGGGTTTTTTTTTTGTTGCCTAGTGTCACCTATAATGTCATAATACAAACTGATGCGCCAGTAAACTAATTACGATTATTACAAACGTCAATCGTTCATTAATTACGGGTAATAGTTGAATGTAAATTACATTGCTCATTCATATTCATGATGGCTGAGGAATTTAATGAACGTGCTAACCACATGGGCAATTAGTGTTGCTGTTTGTGTATCTGTGGTGATTACGCACCACTCATTACAAGCGCAATTTGGGACTTATTGAAATGTGTGCTCTATTTATATGAGCTTTCAATAAAAAGGACGATGATAAAGCTAAAGAGTTATTGGCTTGAACACGCAAATATATGGAACTAGCAGTCATATTTGAAAAAAATATATTTGCTTTAGAAAAGGAACGCTAAGAGAAAACGAACGGAGCAACAATTATAGGATATTCTTTATGTTAAAAGAAGTCATTTCTATCGGACGAAAGCTAGTGACATGAGATTTGGATCGGGCTGTGTAAAAGAGAATATGGATCGAAAAGGACTGAATACTAAAATGACGGTTGATAGAGATGAATGGAAGAAAACATGAGACGCCCTTAACATATTAAGCCAGAAGAGTAAGGACAAGAGTTTCGTCAAAGAGAATAAGAATGTGGATTAAGAAACAGTTGATAGATCGTTATCAAAGAATACTGAAGTTGTATGAAGAACTAAAAAGCATTCAGTCATCGTCAAATTGACTTTTTACCTAACCAGTCATCCAATGTGCAGGTACTGCCTAGTCTAGATATGGATCTAGGTACAACTGCAGTTAACTTCATCAAGTACTCGGAATCCGCTCGTAAACTTACATATCACATTAGACCTGGTTAACTGGAAGTAATACGATTGTCCACATCAAATTGCACTGATATGCCTACGCACCTTGCAATGATGTCACTGTGCCATTTAACAGCTGTGGCTTTCGTGCCAACTGACGTCATTTTACGAGGGCAAATTAACGCTCGCGTTTAAAAGTTTTTATCGATCGTTTTTTATTTGTGCGGCATGCATCGTTCTACTTTTTGGTCCTTCCGGGATCAAATTTTAAGTAGGAAGCGGTCATCCTTTCTTTTCCGTTCGTACATCGTGCTTGGATTGTCTAATATTCAAGTTATGGCAGGTGCATTGACAAAAACAGCTACTTGAAAAAGATGACGTCACGTTCCAAAAATCTCGTTGGTCTTATGACTGGGCAGTTTTTTTTATAAAACCAGAATCCGGTGACACAATTCTTGGGACTAAACTCTTAAACAAATATACAAAATTAATGTGCCGTTCTTCAACAATATAAAAAAAAATGCCTGTTTGTAATCCACATTACGAGAAAATGGCGATAATTGGTGAAGAGAAGAGCATTTCTACTTGGTTAGCAGACACACAAAAGCAGACAAAGAATGAATGAAGTAATTAGTCGAGATGGTAATTAAAAATGTCGGATAAGGGGCAACGATTTTCCCTAGAGTATTCCTAATTGCTCATTCGAAGAGCATTTCAAAAAAGGCAGAAAAAACTTTACGACTGTAAGAGTCAGTTCTTTAAGAATAGACCGTTTTACAACGAAACTTTTTCCGCTGCTGCCAAGCTGAGTAAAAGGAAATGGGATTATATATGGGCATTCGGAAGACATCGGGCATAGCGCAAATTTTCAGCATTAGCAAGAATGACAGCTCACTCCACCTAGGTTTTCACGGTGAAGATGGTTACAGACTCGCATTGCTATATATATATATATATATCTCATTATCATTCCCGTGATAACTTGTCCATGTAATTACGTAGTGAATAGTGACAAAGGTGGTGACCCTGGTAGTGGCCTTGACCATTACTGCAGGAGTGCCGATAATGTAAATATATAATTACCGCGCCCTGAATATAATGTCATATGAATCATTTTGGTCCGGATAACAGTTTATTTGTCTAGATGTGTGCGTGTGATGTATGTAAGTGTTGTGAGCCTGGTATATTTACTTCGTGATGGTTACTCAGCGAGAGCGACATTAGTATGGGACTCATCTAGCAAACACACATTGGAAATAGATTTATTACTATTGTACGAAATACCGCATTTTCTGCACTATTTAGATGCCGCATCTTACATAAACGATCTGTTAGTTCTAATCTACCAAGTACCTACAGTTTCTAATTAAGAATCAAAAGAGCTGTAGTTTGTGTTTTTGACTGTAAGAATCATAGCTTCAAACGGCGAAATGGCTTGAGTAATAAAAAATCATTGGAAATTTAAATTTGGGGATTGCATTCAAAATAACATTAAAAAGTATTGTAAAACTTCACACGGTACTTATATGGCTTCGACAGGAAACGGAAACCTAGTCGACGACGCAGTGCGAATTCATGCGTACATTATAATGTCAACGACTTCTAACTAATATATAAGTAACTGTAGAAGATATCCTTTTTGATATATCTTTAGTTTCTTTACTGTTTTCTTCGGGGTCCTTTCCATCATCATTATTAACAAGCATCATTGTCCCACGTTCTGCTGAGTAAAGACTGCGAATTTCATCCTGTCTTTCTCGGAACCAGGACAGTACATAACTGTTGAAGTCTATATTAATATTTCACCACAGTTCCATCGAATCTTTAGATACAATTTGGACGAGAGATTTCCAGAATTCTCTGTGATTAACAAGCCTGCTCTTCTATCTAAGAACTAATTCAGCAAGTTAACAACCAAATCAGAAGTCTGTGCTCCTAATCGCAGATGTAATGACATCAACGTAGCAAGAGTGATCGACTTTACAGGCCAAACATATTATTAGAGGTCAATGGGACCACCAATTCTTAAGTATCAAAAGGATTTTCATAGAGATGATTTTTTTTTTCATCTCATTTTATTTTGGGGCTTTTATGGGGATATGTAATAAAATCAGCGCCATTAAGGGTTGATATTGAAATACATGTCATCATCATCCCAGCGTTAATCCCAGTCGCATCCGAAGCCTTTTCAGCTTTGGAGTCTGGGGTCCGCTTTACCAGTCCAACTGCTTCTTCTTCTTCCTTCTTCCTCAGCCTATAGATGTCCACTGCTGGACAAAGGCCTCCCCCGATCAATGCGAGTTCAACAAACCTGCGATTAGTTGCGTAGCATCAATGAATCAGAATCGATGTGATAATAAACTTTCCAGTTATTCCGGTTTAGAGCTAATTCTTACCTACTAAAAAAAATCTCACGTCATATATTGAGAAATATAAAGTTAATATCATATTTGATTGCAAGTTCTGATAAATATCCTCCTTCTCCGTTCCATCATCGGATAACCCGTCGTACAGCGTGTATCCACCCTTACGTTTGTTGACACCACTACGACATAGAATAAAGAGAGAGAAGTAGGTTATCTTCATACAAACGGACCGCGCGCGGCTTGTATGTGTGCGCCATCGTATCTATGCGACGCCGAACGCACACCTAAACACAATATTAGAGTGCCTATCACTGCGCTAGTCGCGGCTAGCACGGAACGTGGTTCGCGCGTCGCGGCTTTTCGGCACATTCGCTAAATCACAGATTACAGAATATTACGTAGCTAAATTAAAGAACAATGTGTGATTATCGCAGGAGAACGTATTGTTGTTTGTTTGGGTGTCTTAATAATTCATCGATTTCAGAATTGTCTCTGTTCAGATTACCTACTGAGCAGGAAAGGTAAGCAAGTCACTTATTATTTTAGCATTATAATTTTTACTTAATGATGAGATAGGTATCTACCTAGGAACTTACTTATTTCTTGTTGTAAGTATTAGTTTTCTATCAGATAGGGGAAGTAGGTAGGCCTGTTTTCGTACTAGAATTTATTATTCACACAAATCAATGATTAAAGGTACTTTTGATCTGTCAGTTGATTTGCCGCTAGCGCTATACTGCTTTGTTTACATTTAGTTATGCCGATTTCTCAGTACCTATTGTAGGTCGGTATAGTAACTACCTACTTACAGTAATAAAATCAGATGATT
Organism: Sesamia nonagrioides; assembly: GCA_017933935.1. Lineage (NCBI taxonomy): Eukaryota > Metazoa > Arthropoda > Insecta > Lepidoptera > Noctuidae > Sesamia > Sesamia nonagrioides. The sequence goes on from JADWQK010002107.1 coordinate 143,318, forward strand.
TTTTTTTTCATCTCATTTTATTTTGGGGCTTTTATGGGGATATGTAATAAAATCAGCGCCATTAAGGGTTGATATTGAAATACATGTCATCATCATCCCAGCGTTAATCCCAGTCGCATCCGAAGCCTTTTCAGCTTTGGAGTCTGGGGTCCGCTTTACCAGTCCAACTGCTTCTTCTTCTTCCTTCTTCCTCAGCCTATAGATGTCCACTGCTGGACAAAGGCCTCCCCCAAGGCTTTCCACGATGACCGGTCTTGTGCTGCCCGCATCCATCGGCTTCCCGCGACCTTCACCAGGTCATCGGTCCACCTGCTGTTATGGCTAAACTTCGATATTTTCCGTGAAGCGACTGCCGTCTGACCTCCACAACCCGAAGGCGACATCGAAGCATTGCAGTTAGACCAATTGTTGGACTTTTGAGGGCTCCAACAACCCGTAACGACTGCCACTAGATGCTCGTATGGCAACCGGGACCAACGGCTTAACGTGCTTTCCGAGGCACGACCAAACCAGTGCAAATATTCATATTCATGCATACAAATACTTGCACTGTGCGGGGATCGAACCCACCTTGCGCAGCGGCCGCGTCCGCTAACGCTACGCCACGGAGGCTGTCGGAGGGATGTATTGAAATACATGTGATAGACAAAAAAGAATATGAAAAAATGCAATCCATAACCGTAAATGATTAATGGATCAGGAAAAAGATGCGTCGGATTGATAACGATGTCTAGACACTTCGAAAAAAAAAAGATTAGCACAAGCTGGTTCTGAATAACGGGTATGGAACACAAGAACTGTTTTGATTGACAGGTATCGGTACCTGTCAAGAATCTATACAGATAGACACGTGTAAATGCTTAGCTCAGCTACTAAATTAATTTAATGAGCTTTTCCTGTGCATGATATTATTATTGTGGTCTGTCAGAGTTCCAATAAACAAAACAGACTATATATTAAACGTTCGAGAGGTTTGATTTTTTTTTTTTATCTAAACCACTTGAGAAGTAGTAAAATTGGGGCTACAATCTATAATGTAGAGGTTGTCTGGCGTGTGGGCGATGTTGTAATACATATAAATAGGACAGTACATGGAGGGGTTTGTGGATAAAGGCGTGTAATTTTTCGCTTCGCTGGTGGAAAATATCGATCAATGCGAGTTCAACAAACCTGCGATTAGTTGCGTAGCATCAATGAATCAGAATCGATGTGATAATAAACTTTCCAGTTATTCCGGTTTAGAGCTAATTCTTACCTACTAAAAAAAATCTCACGTCATATATTGAGAAATATAAAGTTAATATCATATTTGATTGCAAGTTCTGATAAATATCCTCCTTCTCCGTTCCATCATCGGATAACCCGTCGTACAGCGTGTATCCACCCTTACGTTTGTTGACACCACTACGACATAGAATAAAGAGAGGGAAGTAGGTTATCTTCATACAAACGGACCGCGCGCGGCTTGTATGTGTGCGCCATCGTATCTATGCGACGCCGAACGCACACCTAAACACAATATTAGAGTGCCTATCACTGCGCTAGTCGCGGCTAGCACGGAACGTGGTTCGCGCGTCGCGGCTTTTCGGCACATTCGCTAAATCACAGATTACAGAATATTACGTAGCTAAATTAAAGAACAATGTGTGATTATCGCAGGAGAACGTATTGTTGTTTGTTTGGGTGTCTTAATAATTCATCGATTTCAGAATTGTCTCTGTTCAGATTACCTACTGAGCAGGAAAGGTAAGCAAGTCACTTATTATTTTAGCATTATCATTTTTACTTGATGATGAGATAGGTATCTACCTAGGAACTTACTTACTTCTTGTTGTAAGTATTAGTTTTCTATCAGATAGGGGAAGTAGGTAGGCCTGTTTTCGTACTAGAATTTATTATTCACACAAATCAATGATTAAAGGTACTTTTGATCTGTCAGTTGATTTGCCGCTAGCGCTATACTGCTTTGTTTACATTTAGTTATGCCGATTTCTCAGTACCTATTGTAGGTCGGTATAGTAACTACCTACTTACAGTAATAAAATCGTTATTAAAAATATGTAAGTACCTAATTGACTATTTGTGAATCAGATAACTAAAGTTCAGATCTTAACAACAGAAATGATTAGTCAAAGAGGCAGTTGTTAGTATTTTTATGTTGTTTTACGATTTTTAGGGTTCCGAAGCTAAACAGCAAAAAACGGAACCCTTATAAATTCGTTCTGTCTGTCTGTCTGTCTGTCTGTCCGTCCGTCCGTCTGTCTGTCTGTTCGTTTGTCTGTCTGTCTGTCTCTCTGTCTATCTGTCTGTCCGTGTGTCACAGCCATTTTATTCCGAAACTATTAGGACTACACTGTTGAAACTTAGTAGGTAGATGTATTAAAAATAAAAATAAATATGGTCCTTTATGTGTACAAAACTACTAATAAATCACTAAATAAATGATGAAAAAAACTGACCAGTATATGACTATATGTACCTATACTAAATACTAAGCAAATAATTTAAATATAAGCTCTTAGTCTATAAATATTTGTTAGCGGTTTCGGTGACAACCGAATCCGACGAAGCGCGAACAGTCGTCAACTTTTAGACCTTTGCCAATTTATAGACACTGAATTAAAATTTAGCTAAACGTGACAACCCTAAGACAGTAGGCAATTAAATCGCGGATTGGGTCGGAGATAACCTACTTCCCTCTCTTTATTCTATGACTACGATCCGGACGAAGCGTTTTGCCTCGTCTTTTATATCGTGTACGTCGAGGGACTGGAACAATTTGCAGTGGCAGTGTTTCCGTCTGACTACAATTTAAGTATCTTCAAGGCTAGAGCAAGGCTAAACTAGCGTGCTTTACCATCAACGTTTGCATCATTCCTCACCATCAGGCGAGATTGCGGTCAAGCACTAGAGTATATAATTTTTATAAAAAAAAAAAAAAAAAACTTTGTGTAATTAAAGTTATAAATTCCATAACCCAGAAAGGTCTTTTACAAACGATAAATGACTAGCTTCTGCTTCTGTCTGGACTTCGTCGGTGTGAAATTTCTGATTCCTGACCCATCCCGTCGCATCGCATCGCCTGTTAGTGCTAATACTGTGTTTTCATTAAATCCTGACTTTTTACTCGCCTATTAATATTAGTGTGTATAATTTTTTCCTCGTATATTGGACTAATGCAGAAATATATTTGCAAATCCGACTGGTAATTCTAAAGATACTCTTTAGCTTTATTATTAGAAGTAACTTTTAAACTTGGTAAAGACAGTGGCTAGGTATCCGTTCTTCCTACCGAAAAGCTTTATAACATTTTTTATTAATCCATTACCATTATGAGCGATCGTCCAATGCATGGGAATGACGTCACCTACGTAACGTAGCACAGGTTACGTCTCTGTGTCGCCAGTCATTGGCCGGCTTCCTGCTCAACTTCCGCACCCAGAATGCGCAGGCGTCGACATTGTTGCAATCGGCGCGGGCGCAGTGAGTAATTGATTGTACGTGATAACTGCACGCTATGGCGAATTTTACACTTTTCTACTCTGCTTAAACACATTTATATTATAAAAGCGAATTTTGAGTCTGTGTTACTTCTTCCCACCAAAATCGTATAGGTAATACCTAGGTTGAACGAATTTGTATGAAATTTGTCACTCTAGGAGTACACATAGGAAACTTTTATCCTGATATTCTCACTGGATCGAAATGTATGCGGGTAATACGGGGCGCAGCGTGGTGCAAGCGGGCTTTAGCGATGAAAGAAAAAAGCCCATAAATAGTACATTTGAATAGAAAATAGAACGTCTATTCAAAGGTCCAGATTGACAAGAAAATAGTAGCTACCACACCCTTTTAGGGTGTATAAAGATTCAGCCACTAATTCCATTAACTATCAATAAATAATTATGTATTATAAATAACACACTGGATCGAATTAGAATAATACTAGTAATGAATAAATAAACGTTCAATTACTTCAGTATTACCAGTAATAGGCGTCTACCCTTATATGGATGTAGTATTTCTTCTATCAGTGATTATACTTGGACCGTGCGCATGCGTCTTTGATTGGTCCATTCACTGCGCTGGCCGGCGCTTCGTGAAATGTCATTCATACCATAATGATGATAGGATGTTTGATTTAATTTGAAAGGAATTGGTAATTTGTGTAGTTTACAGTCATTTATAAGGTAAACGGTGTTCATTAATAAATTAGCGACGCATTAGGTATTGTTACTAATTATTTTGAATTAAAAATAACAACAATGCCTAGGGATTAAGAACGGTTTCGCATTACGTCCGATCCGAATCCGGATTGAGAATGTTCTTTATTCGGACGGACTGATTTTGTATTTAGTGCGTATAACCCTCTCACACACATAGTACTATGGTTACTTTTACTTCTGGCCGTTATTTCTAGAATGCTGATAGGACGAAATGCGAAACTGCTCTTAGACCACCTTTGTACCCATATAAGAAGTTTAAATACATAGGTACATATTAAAATAAATAACTATTTATTTTTCCCTTAAACATCAGGCGTGGAAGCCAATTCTATTTTCTACTTTTTGATATTCATAAAAGATGGCTTTCTTCTTCTTCAGCCTATAGAGGTCCTCTGCTGGACAAATGCTTCCCCCAAAGCTTTCCACAATGACTAATCGCGACCTTCACCAGGTCATTGGTCTACCTTATTGGGGTGGCCTCGTACCGGAAGAAGCGTAGGGAGACACGCTGCTACTTCCGGTACGAGGCCGCCACCCACTCCAGAACCTTACTGCCCCATCGATCATCGGTTCTACGGGCAATGTGGCCCACCTACTGCCACTTAATTTTAGCAGCTATGTCGGTGACTTTGGTTCTCCTGCGGATCTCCGCATTTCTGATTTGATCAAGAGAAACTCCTAGCATAGCTCTTTCCACCGCCCTTTGAGACCCCGAGCCTCCGTATGAGACCTATTGTGAGCGACCACGTTTCAGTTCCGTAAGTCATCACTGGCAACACACACTTATGCCCCGTCTGCGTCTTACGTCTTTTCTGTGTGTCCAGCGCCTTAGGAGACAAGAAGATGTAGCGTCGTCGTTCGGGAAAATGGATTTAGTTAAGACTAATTACTGAAGGAATGTCAAAGTAAGCTGCATTGTGACATACACAGATAGTGTTTCTTATTTTCTTCGAAACCCATTGACATTCGTAATATTTATCATTTTCTCAGTAAAATGCTGCTAATGTTTTATTTCCAGAATCCCATACAAACCGGATCATGCTAGGAAACATGATTCAGGTGCTAGATAAGATTACATAAAAATATCAATTTAAAACACAGTGAGTCAACATTAACATCACTATAAAACAACAAATAAGTCTAAATGCAACGCGTGAATCAAAAACTTCTCAATACATCTCCGGTTAGATACAAATGATTGACACTTCCGTCTAAACAACAGCGTCAGTGTAACTAGTTTGTGGTGTAACAACCATAAATAATGGCTACAATCATAGAGGACCGTGCAGTCCGTGCAGGTGATTGTGACATGCGTGAGTCAGACACCTATTGACATTCAGAATGAGTGCACGGCTTTCTGCTGTATTTCCTTTGCTTGCGACGGTTTGAGGAAAAAAGACTATGTTTCTGATTGGATTTGCTTTTTCAAGGTTTCCAAGATATTAATAGTGAAATGTTTTGAGGATTGCTGTGCGCAGTATTACGTAAAACAAAGTTTGCGTTTTAATCTAACGTTAGCCTTTGCAATTCTCGTTCATGAACAAGTTTTTCCAACAAATTACTTGAAATATGTATAAACAAACCTATATTTAAACATCAAAGGTGACACAGCCATATAAAGCTAGCAACAATGCAACGAACTTAACACGGTGAAACTTCGTGATATCGTGCAGAAAGGAGGCGGAATACCGTTGCTTATAACATTTGAACCTACATCCGATCACAACCTCTTTTTGAACATTCACCATGCCTGTTTCCTTATTGTAAGTCTTAAGCCTTAGATCCTAAAGTTCTTCTTCCAATGGCTAAGCGTAAAGCAGTCGTAAGTAAGTTTGTGTTTGTATGTCTAAATAAAGACTCGACGGTTTAATAAGCTACAGTGTAGTATGTTTCATTAATTCTTGAGATGACAGATGTTGCGTCTCATACTACTCAATGGGTCAATGAATGGGAAACCTACTCGATGTAGCGAGAAGTAATCATCCCGACGGCAAAACATGAAGGTCTAATTGGTTGGGTAGATATGTCATTTACTTGTATATGTATACCAATGACTAATTAAAAGGTGAAGGAAAACATCTTGAGGAAACCCGGACTTTAAGTCTGAAATCGCTAACCTGCATTGAACAAGCGTGGTTGTTACGCTCACTCCTTTTCTGTATGAGAGGAGACCTGTGCCCAGCAGTGGGATGGATTGTTGATGATGATGATGAATATTATAAATGCGAAAGCAAACTCTGCCTGTCTATCTGTTACTTTTTTACGCCGTAAACTATGAACGGAGTGCGATGAAAGCACACTTGTGATTTGTGAACCATGGTTTGGACAGGATGTGTTTTTATGACGTTTGTACGTTTTCGTGGCATAATTTCCAATGTATACATATACGGGCGATGGCACGGACAATGGCTAGTATGCAATATGTACGTAAGTATATTCAAACCTAAACTCAAATAGTTTTGTTTTTAATAGTTATAAACTAGTGCTTGACCGCAATCCCGCCTGATGGTAAGCAGTGATGCAATCGTTGATGGTAAAGCGCACTAGCTTATTAAGCCTATTCACTCAAAAAAAACTGAGTGAATAGGAAGGAAGACGGCAGTTGAGCGAGGTGATGCAATGTTTAACCCAACAACACGACCAACGATGCTGCTCCAGAGGATGATCTGGAGACCCTCCACGACCAAACTCCCGACACAACAACATTAGGTACATCGTACCCGGCACACATCGCAACACAACTGCACAGACCCGTCCACCGTACTGCTTCACCAGACATCATGCCGGAACACGACGAATCGCTTGGCGGCAAGACTTTGTCTGGTGGGTGGTAACTTATGCCGGCGGCTGGTGTGAGACCAAAGGAAGTGAAATATTATAAATCAGCTGGTTTACAAAACACAGCATATTCACACGATTCGATACCTACATTGTTAGCAAAGTAAAAACAGTTACCTACTGTCAGTTTCGATCTTGGGTAAGCATTTAAAATAAACATTTCTATGGAATCGAATGCACGCGAAAGTGAAAATCGATTCTCGTATGCAATGCGATTGAATTATGCAATGAGTAGGAAATGGAGCACGCCGTATGATCTCGATACCGTCTAGCGGAACGGTAGGCGCGGTTGTCATTGAGAATACTGCACATATTGTAAACTGGAGTCATATTATGGCATTATAATCAATACATAAACTTGAGATGACATTAGTTTCTCAACTACCTACTTCTATTCAAAAACTGTCCACGTTGCCAAAACACCATGGTTTCTAACATTGACTCTCCTTTACAGATACAAATCAACGCAAAGAAATTAGGGGAGTTAATCGTTTCGTCAACCTAAAAGCTTTCTCCATACTCATCTTTTACAAATATATCAGCAATCATAACAATTAATCTCTTACATCCATTTTATTTTTAACCTCACCAACCTACCTTGCAAATCAAGCTTCAATTGAAAAATTAACCAACAGTGTGGTGAAGCATAGCACCCATGTTTCGCAAACAAAACACGGTGCATGGCAACGGTCATAAATATTCATGCTGATACTGGCACGGGTCGTTGTCAGCTATGAGTAACGATAACATACCTGGGCCGACCTTCGTCAGGAGCAGACGACTAAATGTATATATTCACTGACAAGGTACTTGAAAACGAATTGGATTTCAATATGGTTGTCTAGTGAGAATTGAATGATTGGATGCTTCTAGCTTTTGTGACAGTAAGCGAGTTAGGGTTTGGGTCCCGGGACAACTCGTGTCTCGAAAACCCGAATAGCCGTTAGATAAGGGATGGGGATTCCGAGACGTGAACTACGGAACCTTAAAAAGGAGCTCCAGTTTGAAACAACTGCAATTTTTTTATTAATACATCTGATCCAAAATTAACTTGATTTTAACTTTATTCAGGGAAATCTGTCTTGGGGTCCTAGGAAGTTTCGTGACTCTCGAAACTATTGAGACGACAGAGATTTCCCAAACCATAGTTACAGTCATGAACTACAATGTGTGATTCTACATCTACATTCACATATAGGAGTGGATCCTCTGTACTGTGTAAAAATCACTCAGAATTCGGACTATGAAAAAGAATCCATACTAATATTATAAATGCGAAAGTAACTCTGTCCGTCTGTCTGTTACGCTTTCCCGCCTAAACCTCTCAACCGATTTTGATGAAATTTGGCATAGACAATCTTTAGACCCTGAGAAAGAACAAAGGCTACCTTTTATCCCGGAAAAGTTTGATGTTCCCAAGGGAAATCTAAAAAGCGCGATATAACCGAACTCCACGCGGGCGAAGCCGCGGGCGGAAAGCTAGTAAATAATAAATTGACGAAACAAGTAGTCACCTGAATAAATAAAAGACAAGAAAAGTTCTGAAGAGATAAGAGTCCTGAGCCTGTTCAAACTTTATTTGAGAATATTTCTAGGGTCGGCAGACTAAAGCACATAAGTCAAAATTTCCGATATTTTTTTTATAACGCCGTTGACCTACTTTTTATTCAATACGCAAGCTGACTAAAGCACATAAGTCGCACTCAATTATTTCGTAGCGTATCAGAGTTGCGTACTTTATCAACCAGTAACAATTCAATTACACTCTGATGAACAAAAGCACATAAGTTGACATATGTTAAAAGGAACACTTCAAGTGACCACTCGCTTGGCTCAAAAACTTTGACTTATGTGATTAGGAACTTCAAGTGTAGCACTTGGTCATGAGAATGAAGGTACTTAAAAATAATTTATGGTCTAAACAGAAATAGAGAAGTGGGTCTAATCTTATGCATACAATTAGTTGTATACTAACTGTTGCTTTGTGAGTTTATTGTGAGTGCAATATTTATTAACATAGATGTTCAAAGAAGAAAAAAAATACACCAGAAACCGACGAATTATAAAGGAGAAAAGTTTAAACGGAACTTAGAGCAGGCCTACAAAACTTTAAAGGGAAAGGATATACCAGATCGGAATATGAAGGAATTGCCTGTGTACAGGATGAAATGTAAAGAGCGTATAACATATACCGATAGACATGCTATTTTTACAGAAATTTGGAAAATGGGTTCATATGTAAAAATACAGAATGAAAACCTACAAATATTTTTTCACCATTCACGGTAAACGTGATCCGGTATGCCGAGGGTGTTTAATAAAAACTTTAGACGAAACCGATAATTAAAAAAACGAAACAGTTGCTTTAAAAAAGAGATCTTCGATATGTGGTACTGTAATCGACGACAAACGCTGAAAAACTATTCCAAAGCTTAAGATATCAGACGAAAAACGACTGGAAATGAAGTCTCATGTCTTGTTATTTCCATCTTATGAAAGCCACTGTACAAGAAGGAGTACATCAAATAAGTATTTGCCATCCTACTTAACAATACAGGAAATGTATGAGCTATTTTGTCAAGATCGTAATGATCCACCATCAATCAATATCTATAGCCAAGAATTTAACAAATTAGGACTTTCATTCAAAAAGCTTCTTGTTGACACTTGTTATACATGTGACAAGTTTCGGATGCAGATATAGTTGTGTCAAGATGAACAGGATAAAATCAATCTCATATCTAAACACGAAAACCATAAAGCCTAAGCTGACGAAGCATATTCTATGAAACGCACTGATCACAGAAATTTGTAAAAATGATGACACTCGAAACACGAAACATACCATTTTTTATTCGGATATATGCGGAGGGCTGAACAGGAACTCTCATGTTAGTTCTATGTTCAGTTAGGTCTTGCAGAAGTCTTAAATAATTGAAACGATTGATCATAAGTTTACGGTTCATGGTTATGGCCATTTAGAAGTACATACAGATCATGGCATTATAGAAAAGAGAAAAAAAGAAAACTGATTTACAAATTTTTACAAATTTGCAATTTTCACCAACATGATTGTATACAATTGATACGTTCCAGTAGCAAGAAGATTACAGTAATAGAAATGAAAAGTGAACACTTCTTTGACTTTTCATCCGTTTTGAAAACTGCTTTGGTTTTGAAAAATAAAAATACTAAGGGGCACCAGTTTAAGTGGCTGGAAAAAATAATTCGGCATCATTTCTTATAAGGATACGCTGGATATAGATTCGTCATGTTTTAATTATAGGTAACTATCAAAGGAGAGGTTTCAGTGTACCTGAAAACATCCCTGCTATATCCGTTGAGCCTTTACAATATCAATGGAGAAGAAAAATGATTTAATATCACTATTACTCTTAATACCTGATGTTTTCCATGAGTTTTATTTAAATCTTCATACATTAGAAAGTCCTCGTAATACTGATCCTGACTTCTTAGAATCAGAAGAAGAACAAGAATTTTAAGGAAGATTCAATTAGTCATTAAGATATTAAATATTTGGTTAATTTCACTGCTTTTTAAAAATATGTCAAGTATCATAAATTTTATAAATGATTGAAATTTTTCACATAACTTATATTATAACAGTGTTCCTTATAACATAAGTCCTCTAAAAATTAAACTACAATGTTTTCATTTAAATACTAAATGTTAACTGAGAGCTATTATTATTTACTTACATAATTAAAATATATTGTTTAAAGATTAGCGCTTTCTTAATTTTTAAACAGTTTTTTTTGTTTCCTGAAAAGTTCGAATTTTTGACTTAAGTGGTTTAGTTTGCCGACCCTAGATTTCTTATTTAAGATTTAAGACTTCTTAACAGCTTCATGAAGTTAGGTTGCAAATCCACATAATTACAAAGTAATTAGAAATCATAAGACAAAAACCGGACAGAAATAACGTAAAACAACAATTATATTAGGAAAAAAGGAAATTTCGTGCAAGTAGCAAATGAAGAGGAGATTGAGGATTATTACCCGGCTATGTATATGAGAAACATGGGAAAAAAATATTGCGGAATATGGATACTGAAAACTGAGAAACGCTTAGTTAGTGAAACTAGAATAAGAAGTAACAATTAATTCCTCATATCAAAAAAATTGCGTGGCCGTTGTGGTCATGGTGGTCTAGTGGTTGAAACACCAGCCTCTCAAGTATGAGTGCGCGGTTTCGATTCCAGGTCAGCCAAGTATCAATGTAACTTTTCTAAAGTTATATGTACTTTCTAAGTATATCGTGGACACCAATGGCTGAGGGTGAAAGAAAACATCTTGAGGAAACCTGGACTTTAAGTCTGAAATCGCCAACCCGCATTGAGCAAGCGTGGTGATTACGCTCAATCCTTCTCTGTATGAGAGGAGACCTGTACCCAGCAGTGGGACGATAAAAAAAAAGGTTGTTGATGATGATGATCAAAAAAATATAGAAAGGCGACAAAATTCCCGAAATTTTTACAGGTATCTTATACAAATTAACTAATTTATTTGCAAAGCATAATAAAATTGCACCAGTAAATTACTGTCTCTTATAATTTTATCTCAATACGACTTCCATATTATTGTTTTGTTTTCATTTTATAAATGTTAAAACATGCTGTGTCTGTCCCTTGATATTGTGCACTTGGGTTGTATGACGACTTTTTCGTTGGTTAAATAGTGTAATAATCGTAGGTTAGACGATAAATGAATAAACTTATTTTTTTTTTTAATAATTATAAACTAGTGCTTGACTGCAATCCCGCCTGATGGTAAGTAGTGATGCAATCGTTGATGGTAAAGCGCACTAGTTTATTAAGCCTATTCACTTAAAAAAGTAAGGAATAGGAAGGATGACGGCAGTTGAGCGAGGTGATGCAATGTTAAACCCAAGACCAACACGACCAAACGAAGCTGCGCTAGAGGGAGATTGATCTGGAGACTCTCCACGACCAAACTCCCGACAGAACAACATTTGGCGCATCGTACCCGCCACCCGACCCGTCCAGACCCGTCCTCCGTACGGCTTAACTACCTTATGTTTATTATTTATTTTATCTAAGTCCCCTCATCACCGCATTATTTACCGTTCTAATATTGATACAGAATATTTACTCGTATGTGCAGTGAAATAGGCTGTCTAATCGATCGCCAGATATACTGTGTACAAGATTGGAATAGACGCAAAGTAAACCAGTTTGCACGCAAAAACTTACGCTACACAAACTTTGATATATTAGACTGCTTGCTCGAGGGTGAAATGCCTTTAAGGGGTGAAAATTTATTGCGAAATACGTTAAATGGTTGAGTGTACAAAGAAGATTACACATTTATAGGGAATTCCGAAGATAACTTTCAGCTATGTACATTTTATTTATTAACAACTAGCTTTCCGCCCGCGGCTTCGCCCGCGTGGAGTTCGGTTATATCGCGCTTTTTAGATTTCCCTCGGGAATATCAATTTTTTCCGGGATAAAAGATAGCCTATGTTCTTTCTCAGGGTCTAAAGATTGTCTGTGCCAAATTTCATCAAAATCGGTTGAGTGGTTTAAGCGGGAAAGCGTAAAACCAAAAATGCATGTCCTAAAGCCAAAAACTTCGAAGCCGTGCCATCTACCAACCCACACTGGGCCCGAGTGTTAGATCATGGCTCACACCGTCTCACCGAGAGGAGGCCTGCGTAACAAGAGTGGCTTATTATGTATACTTAATTATGTATTATGATATAATATTATTAGTGGTATGTTTTTCGGAGAGCCTTTGTAAAATTCAAGATGTAAAATACGTAACCTAACTTTTTAAAACAGATTTCAAAGCGTCACTTGAGTGTAATTTTACACCTCCAAAACCTGGTTATCTCGTCAATATTTTAAATAACAAATATGTATAGTAATACTAAAGATTTTATGAATTTTAATCACTACAGAAATGGGAGTGCCGGCGTTTTATCTAGCGATTATGTTTTTATTAAAATTGTTTCAAGTAGATGCCCTTACTTACTCGACAATAATTTGCATATTTAAGGGCGAAGCGAACATGATTATAATCGAGCAAAAAACCAGTTTACGAAGAGTAAATTCAATTGCGGAATATAAAGACCCACTCAAACAAATAATCTTCTAAAGAAGCAATTTGTCATCGTATATGGACCTTTATAATATGACCTCTTGACGGTCCCTTAGCTTAATAGCCTACACGAAGAGATAAACGTGTACATTCCAAGATATAATTGATTTTTTTTTTCACTAACACGGATAGTTTCTGAGCGATGAGAGTTATAGTTTAAGTCTGGTTAACATAATTGCTATGTAAATTCCCAGCAAGACCTTCAGCTATATCCAAAACTAAGATAACTATTTATTAAAATTTCTCACCTCCTTGTATGGGATGCGACCACGAGGTAAGGATTTTTGTAGTAACTAGACCTGGTAAATTAGACAAATGACATTCAGCTGGAAAATTGTGAATACAGAAAATCATACGTCGTTGAGCTTGGCGTTATAGAGAATTGAAATAAAGACAATGATGAACATTACAATAATAACATATTTACTAATAGCCGTACCCATTACTATACAGACAACCTCGGTCTCCTTCAAGAAGGGCGCGTAATCGATGATATTATAGCCGATAACGTTATCAACAAAGTGATAACGAATACAACGAAGCAATCTATAATTTTAGCAGTAAATGTACTAGTATGAGCCGTATCACTTGTTCTAGCTAAATGAGTCATGTATGTTGTAAACTATGTCTGATAAAGGAATCCATAAATACAAGTTTATGTAAAATAAATGGCATATTAATTTACATATAATATTAATTGACAGCCTCCGTGGCGTAGCGGTAGCGGACGCGGCCACTGCGCAAGGTGGCGCGGATTCGTTCCCCGCACAGTGCAAATGTTTGTATGCATGAATATGAATATTTGCACTGGTCTGGTCGTGCCTCAGAAAGCACGTTAAGCCGTTGGTCCCGGTTGCCATACGAACATCTAGTGGCAGTCGTTACGGGCTGTTGGAGCCCTCAAAAATCCAACAATTGGTCTAACTGCAATGCTTCGATGTCGCCTTCGGGTTGTGGAGGTCAGACGGCAGTCGCTGAACGGAAAATGTCGAAGTTTAGCCCATATCAGCAGTTAGACTGGTAAAGCGGACCTCAGACACCAAAGCTGAAAAAGCTTCGGATGCGACTGGGATAAACGCTGAGATGATGATGATGAAATGGCATATTAATTGTTGGCAATTGAAGACATGAGAGCAGCGGTGGCCTGGTGGTATCGGCCTGTCTTAGAAGCAAAACTTCGAAGACATGTGACATCTACCAACCCGCACGGTAGGTTACGGCCCACTCCATCCCATCAAGAGGAGGCCTGTGTCTCAGGTGTGGGAAAATTATAAGCTCATCATGATGAATTGGAAATAAGTACATATCTATACTAATATATAAAGCTGAAGAGTTTGTTCGCGCTAATCTCGGAAACTACTGGTCCGATTTGAAAAATTTTGCGTTGGATAGTCCATTCATCCAGGAAGACTTTAGGCTATATAACATCACGCTGCGATCAATAGGAGCGGAGCATATATAAGAAACATATCGAAACCTACGCGGGTGAAACCGTGGGGCGCAGCTAGTCATTAATACTCTTGAGATGCAATAGCAAACCATATACATAAATAAGCTTATAATATCAGACTGTTAGTTTCCATGACACAGTTGGGTTATCAAAGGAATAGGTGCTAGAACTATAAAACATCTCAGTTAAAGATCTATCGTTAAAGTAACAATTGTAATGAGTCTGAGCAGTTGTGTTGCGATGTGTGCCAGGTACGATGCGCCAAATGTTGTGTCGAGAGTTTGGTCGTTGAGGGTCTCCAGATCAATCTCCTTCTAGCGCGGCAACGTTGGTCGTGTTATTGGATTTAACATTGCATCACCTCGCTAAACTGCCGTCTTCCTTCCTATTCAGCATCACTGCTTACCATCAGGCGGGATTGCAGACAAGCACTAGTTTATAATTAATAACAAAAAAACGAGTACGAAACCGAAATTCAAGTTCCAAGTGATATAAATAAATGATCTAACCAAACAATAACATAGTACGGGTTACACGCGATTCTCCAATATGGATCCAATACAGAGAGGAAGACAATAATGGCGTAGTAAAATTACGTACGAAACATCATTCATTACGCCATGGTACGTCACAAATAAAACTTTAATGGCGGAGGAGGTGTATTAGCTAATACTAGGAGAACCGTAAAACAATCGTAAATGAGAGGAATTTGACCTGATGGTACAAAAGTAGCAAAAAATACGAGCCCCTTATTGACAGCGAGTGTTCCTAATCTATGGACAGAGGTTGTGGTCTGTTTAATGTATCGGAGTGTTAACCTTAACTGCAGTTTATTTGGGTATTTTTACGAGTATTGTTGGAAGAGGTAATAAACTTAAATAATTACCCGATACATGTGGTAATAGTAATTTATTATGTTAGTCTAAAAGCTCACCAGCCAAGCTTTTGCCATAAACTAAACAATGGCAAAACTTACTCCGTTAAGAAAATAATTTGTGAACTCCCAAAGCTAGTCAAGCGTCGGTACCTGAAAAAAATCGTTATCCCACATTATGAATCACTTCTGTATCGTGGGTGCGTTTACAAATATTTAAATTCATAACACAAACAGACAGACCCGGAACAACAAACGTAGGCAATACAAATATTTATTCCGTTTGGGAATCGAAACCCAGACACGCAGCGCAACAATCGATCGTTCAGCTACTGCGCCAACCGTATCGCCAAATTGATCTGACTTAAAATATATAAGAAAATTTCTTTTATTATAAAACTTTCAAACTAGCAATTAAAATTAATATCTAACACCGTTGGTTGCAAGAAAGTGAACACTTGCTTTATTGTTAACTGCAGCAATAAAACGATTAATCTTTAAATATAAACAGATGCACGTTAAACGGTGGCGATTAAGAATAGCCAGCCAGCAAAACGTGTTAAAATTAGATATTAATAATAGCAATAAAAAACCTTCTACGAAGAACGTGTGTGCCTAACAGTTCATGAGGACGATTAAAAAGTAAGCAAAAGATCAAGAACGGCACAATTTTGAAGCAAAAGGTGAAAGGAAACGATTGCAGTAGAATGCACACACAGGTTTTAAGTTCGTAAACAACAGCGAAAATGCACAATTATCCAAATCAGACTACAATTTTACTCAAATACAAATATTTTTCTTCCTTCAAAATCCAGTAGACAAGATTATATCTTGTCTACTCATACTACACTACTACATTCAGTACAAGATTATTCACGTGAAGCGTAAAATAAAATGTTCGGCTTCCAGACAATAGTGGAAGCTAAACCCACTTAAGTTACTATAGTCTAGCTTTCCAGACACTATCTACGTGAGCTTTTACTGCCCTGCTGCAATGTATTGTCTGTGCAAAAACTAGACTGGCTGTCTGCAAGGAAATTGCCGGCAATAGGAGGCCCCATTTCCTGGAACCTATTTAATTCATGAGTGGAATGTGGAAATGATTTATGTAACTTCAATGACTTAAAATGATACGTTTGATCGTAAATATCGATCCCTGAAGTAACTGCTTTGTTACTATGAGTGAATTAGAGCAGTTCAAAAAACAGGCTATCTCAAATATTAACCAACTAGATACTAATGGACACAATACACACCCTTTAGATACTCCTTTGAAATTAACATCCGTCAACCGTATTTCTTTTTCATTTTAGGCTGTCCAGCCGTACATTAGCCTGCAAATTGCAGTAAGATCCCATTTGACCCCATCAAACAAAGTGTAATTAGCAAGAGAATCGATACTGAGAGCGTCGAACCTAGCGTAAGGCTTCCAAAGCCCCTTGCAGGTGAGTTCTGATATCCAGTCAACTGTTAAGGCTTCCTTGCAGCCCATTGTGCAATTTATGCAAGGCACAACAATTTTGTCTTGTCTAACTATACATTTTTCAAGTTTTTATAGTTTTTTTAGGTGTAAATATTTGCCTACTTCTTAATTCGTGATAAGGAAGGATGAAGTGTGTTGCTATAATTTACATATCATTGTTTTCTTTCTCTTAATTACACACCTATACAATCCTCATGATTAATGTCACGTAAATTTTTTTTTCTGAAATAATAAATTGAAGTGACCAATGTAATGAAGTATTGTATAGATAATAACATACTGATACTACAAGTTGTAAGAATTCCGAGTGATTTTCTTGTGTACTAGTACAGGTTTAAGGATGCGCATGTCATTGTTAAGCTATAAATAAAGCTTCGACCTTCGCGGAGGTGATCGTCCGTCCACAAAGACCTAGCTGGTGCGTTCTAACCTATCTTTTATTAACCATTAATACTAAAAAGATAAATTTTAATATAGATAGATTTTTTTGCATTTTGATGTATGTTCAAGGTGTAACGGATGACTTTTTAGAGTAGAATAATGATTATGTGATTGAATACGTTCCAAGTTGATATTGGCATAAGTATGTTTATTTTTTTGTGAAAGTATCGTGCTTTCGATATTAATCTTATATTACAATCTAACGGTAGGCATTCGTTTTATTTTTAAAAATTTTATAAAAGCTTCTGTTCGGCGAATTTAAATGGAATGGAATAATGGTTGCACGCACATTTACAAAATGTGCGTGTAACCTTTGTCATACATACATTTGTGTATTCTGAACATATGAACCAGCACACCCACATTCTTGTTTAATTACGAATAACTTTAATTAATTAACAAACGCGACATTATTTGTCTATTTGCAAGTGTACTTTAAATTTTTGAAATAGAAGGTAGACCTGAATGAGTTTTTAATAAAAACGAATAGCGAGATAGTCACATATTTGGAACGTGTCCATGCATATTGATGAGTCGCTAACATAGGTTTAGTATTTTGACACTACCATTCATATGGATGTAACATCACTTAGAAAAAAATATCATGAATGAATTCAATCATCCCTCCAGTCTTGGCAAAGTTGTAAGTTGCCGTGACGGTGGCAGACATACATATAGTGGATAATTGATGACCAAAATGGTTCTACTCATAAAAGATTATAACTCATTGAACTTAAAAACGATTTCGTCTTATGCATTCAACATAAAAAGTAGAAGACAAGAGAAAATGGAGAGAGGCAATACGAGAAAGGCTCGTACCATTTATACATGAACACAATGCGAAAACCTCGGCATTGTGGGATCATCTCACAGTAATTGTCATCGCTTACTTAATGCTCCATGCAACGCAATGAATGAGGCTAAGAAGTACCTTTTATTATGGCTATTATGCTTATTTCTACGTTATTTTGGATGTAAATAGGATGATTGTACAATTTTGAGAATTCAACGTCAATTTTCGTATCCTGCGAAATATGTAACTAAATTTTGCTTTCCTTTTTAATTTCACTTTAAAAAAAAATTTGTTTAATCCGATAATACGGAAAGAATTCGACCAGTTCAAGCGTGCATGGACACAAATATATTGCTCAAAGCTTGACCTAGCCGTTCAAATAAATAAACAAAAATCTACTATATGACAGTTGCTACTTTACATTTGCATGCATGCTAAGGCGAGAAAGAAAGTTAAATCGTATTTGTATTTTCACTATTTATGTATTTTTTCAGTCAAATGTGGATAATAAACAATTTTAATATAAAAGAAATTTTGAATTTTGGACTTATAAGTAATTTTTATTCACAACTTTTTATGCCTTTTGTTTATTATTGACTGGAATATTAATGGTAAATAAAATTAGGGCATATTGTATTTAGGGGTTTAAAGTTTATGGCATGTAATGTGACATTAAGTTCGGTCAAGTTATCATTCGGACTACGGTTAGGTGACTCAATAGACCCGAGGATCTTCCAGTTTTTGTGAGAATCCACAGGACTCGATTAAAAAATAATGTTATTTCTAAGTCCTTGTGTATTTCGTGCATTATCAGATGAAAGTTTGCTTTTTAAATATGTTTTATCATGATAAAAAATTGCGATTAAAATATGTATAATAACGTTGATGGCGGTTGGTTAGGACTGGTGAATGAACTATAAACCTGGCTTATCGTGCGACGACGCGTCGCGGAAACGCTCGGCAATGCAAATATGTATGTTTAGAGTCCTAATCTGTTAAAAAACATATAGGTATTTACACGTTGGAGAATTGTGTTATTTATTTATTAAGGTACACAAATGATTTTATATATTTTATAAGTAAGTAGGTACTATATCTAATAAAAGCCCCGGACGCCAATACAAGTAAACCAGTAATCACGTAAGGCTCTAGAATTTAGAAATTATAGCATAATACTGCTCAAAATTGAATTTCAATACAAACGATACTGAAATCTTGTAGAACCGATTGTTTTTTTTTTTTACGGAATTAAGGAATTTTGGAAGGAATTAGAATGCCTGGGGGCCTAGACAAAATCCTTTTTCTGTAAGCGTTAACGTCAACGCAAAAGTCAAAATGTATGGAGTTGACGTTTGCTTACCAGAGGTCACGTGCCTGCTGCTAAATTGGTAGACAAGTCACTATTTGTTATGTGGAAAGGAACGTCGAAGCGAGCGTGACAGATACAAGTCATAATTGTTCATCAAAATGGTAGACAAAAGCCACTTTTGACAAACGCATATGATATTTCAACGTGTCCGCGGCACGTTACATTAGCGGGAGCTAGGACGCTCACGTTAACCTTATAAATAGTAATTTTTGTTGGTAATTTCATTCAAATTAATTAGTAAAAATGCATACTTTGAGACTATTATGGGCGGCTAATAATGAAGCAGCTTTGTGAAGGCGTCAAAGAAGATTAAATCGCCGTAACATGGAGCAAATTGTTGAGATGTCGGAATTGGAATTTATTCATGGTTTTAGGCTGGATAAACAAAGTTTTTGGCGTCTTTGTGATGATCTTCGGCGTTTAATATCACCGCAAATTAGTGTTCAAATCAAGGTAAGTTCTAAGTTGTGTACTTACTTCCAACCTAAGATAAAAGTGCCCTAATTATCTTTCTCAATTAATTCATCATATTTCAGGTTTTGTGTACATTGGCTACGGCTTCATATCAAAGTCCAAAGAACAGTTACTAGGTGTATACGCCAAGTTGTTGAAGCATTGTGCCATCCTGCTATTGTAAATAAATGGATCGTGTTTCCAAGGTCGCAAGTACAAGGATCCCAAATAAGACTTGAGTAAGTTAATGTATGATAACTAATAATTTTTATTAGTAACATATTCCTAAGTAATTCATATGAAACAATATACCTTCTTTAATGACAATAGGTACTTAGAAAATGGAATATATACACACTTCCAAGTAGTAGTAATAAATCTGTCTACCATAATAAACAAAACATTATTATATTCCCAAAACAACAGGTTTCAGAGGCGGTTTAGACTCCCAGGTATAGTTGGATGCATAGAATATACTCATGTGGCGATTGTCAAACATCAGAAGAAGAGCGTTTATTTTTTAATCGGAAAGGTTACCATTAACGTTGATTCATTGAATGTACAATTGGTAAGTATACATGTGTTTGTGGTTAAACTATGTATTTTTTTTTTTATAAGTTATAAACAAGCGCTTGACCGCAATCCCGCCTGATGGTAAGCAGTGATGCGATCATTGATGGTAAAGCGCGCTAGTTTATTAAGAACCTATTCACTCTAGCCTTGAAGACACTCAAATTGTAATGTGACGGAAACACCGTCGCTGGCAAATTGTTCCAGTCCCTCGATGTACGCGGTATAAAAGAGGAAGCGAAACGCTTCGTCCGGGTCGCAGTGGTATCAACAACGTAAGGGTGGAAACTCGCCGTACGACGGGTCGTCCGATGGTGGAACGGTGATGGGGAATTAAATCATGCAATTCCCTTGCACACTCACCAGAATGCAACCTATAGAAGACCGAAAGGCTGGCTACTCTACGCCTGTGCTCCAGGCTTTGGAGACCGTTTCGAGTTAAGTCTGGGTCGCCAATCAGCCTCTTCGCACGCCTCTCCACTGAATCCAAAGTATCCAGGTGACATTTCGCAGCACCAGCCCAAATGTGGCTGCAGTACTCCACACACGAGCGGACCTGTGCTTTGTACAACATTAGAAGCTGCCCCGGTGTGAAGTACCGCCGGACCTTTGCGATAACGCCAAGTTTTCTAGCAGCCACCCTGGCCTTGGACGCAATGAACCGCCCAAAGTTAAGGTTCGAGGAAATCTCTACTCCCAAAAGCTGAAGGCGGAAGGCCAGGAAGGCTGAAGGGTATAATATTATTATTGCTATAAATGCTTATAGAAACATATTTTATAGGATTATTATGTCATGTTCCATATATCTTTTTCCTTTGTCTACAGGTGTGCGATAGTAATTTAAAAATTATTAATTTCAATTTGAAGTTTGGTGGAGCCAACCATGACTCGTTCATAGGGGCATCTAGCAGAATAGAAAGTTTTATGCAAGAACTGCACCAAAATGGTTATTAGGTAGGTTAACTTTTTCTATGTTATTTATATTTGAGCACATCGATGTACCCTGCCCTACCTTTTTATCTTAATGACTGATATTTGTGTCATTTAAAACACCCATTTTATTTCCAAAACAATCATGTACAAATAATTACTTGTGTTACCAACAATTATTACATAATACTGCTAATATTTATTACATAATACTGCTAATATTTATTTATGTATTTTTAGGTGATTCTGGATATCCTCAACGGAATTGGCTGAGGATTTGCAGTTCCTGGCTCTGTCGAAGATACCTATACCCAGCGATATGTACAAGCAAGGAATTGTATAGAGCGCTATTTTGGATTGCTCAAGTCACGTTGGTGGTGTTTATTAAGACACAGGACCTTGTATTAAAATATTTTATGTAAATAGTAGTTGCCTGTTGTGTTACACAATATTGCTTTAAACTTTAGAGGCCAATTTACCTCCTCCAGCTGTTATGGAAGTAGAAGAGGTGTTAGTGCCTCTAGTAGTCAGAGTGCCTACTCCAAGGCAGGGCTGCACTGAATAAGGTTTTATCCAGAATTGTAACTGACAACTAAAAATATGACTAAGAGTCGTAATTTTAGTACCTAGTCAGTCTTTCTTAGTTATTAATGTGTATGTTAAGTAATTTGTGAATGGAGTGTTTGTTATATTACATTGCTTCCACAAATTAGAAGCTCATTTTCAAAATGAAGGTATATCAAGATGAAAAGTTTAATGTTCTTTAAAATATGTTTCTATTTTATATCCTTTCTTAGTTTTTTATTTATTGAAGTATTGAATCGATTTATAAAAGTGATATAACAATAGCTCATTTCCAAAATATTAAAAGTTGAAGCAATGTTAAAATTAAAGAGTTTTTATGTTCTTTAAAATATGTTTGTATGTTATATTCTTTCTTAGTTTTTAATATATCATGGTATTTAAGTGATTTGTAAAAGTATTGTATCAAGAGCTCAAAATTAAGGTTAAAGCAATATTAAGATTAAAATTAAAGAGTTTTTATGTTCTTTAAAATGTATTTCTGTCATTAAGAGTTTTTTTATTTAAGCATTTTATTAATTCTAATGTCTAAATGAAAGAAGAACTATATAAAAAAATACACTAATAAATCTAATTGAAAACAAATGTTTGTTGACACCACTTCCACCCATCGAATTAAAACCTTTTGTTAACTCCTGCCACAGACGTTCACTCCTTACTTTTCCTTGAAGCCCAGGTTGTGGCCTTGAAAGATCACCATGGCTAAACATTATACCTAATGTTAGTGTGCAGTGAGAATAAAGCCCAATAAATATAAACCCTCTTATTCATAAACAATGTTTAAAGTTAACTAGTGATTAGCGATTCTTTAACCATTCATGTCACTCAAATTTAATCATCGTTTATGAATAAACACACCAGTGTTTAAGAGGTTTGTTCATAAACGATATGTAAAGATAACTTTAAACAACGTTTATGAATAAGGGGGAAAGTTTGCTACCAGCATTTTAATACCGCATCTAACAAACAAGTTTTAAGGTTTAGAATAGAGTTTGTTTATAGAAATAACAAACGTAAGGACCACAATCATTTAAGTGAACCACTTGAGTTTGTTTACGTTCTTCTTCTTCCTCAGCCTATAGATGTCCACTGCTGGACAAAGGCCTCCCCCAAGGCTTTCCACGATGACCGGTCTTGTGCTGCCCGCATCCATCGGCTTCCCGCGACCTTCACCAGGTCATCGGTCCACCTTGTTGGGGGTCTCCCTACGCTGCGTCTTCCAGTACGTGGCCGCCACTCCAGAACCTTGCTGCCCCATCGGCCATCGGTTCTACGAGCAATGTGCCCTGCCCACTGCCACTTAAGTTTAGCGACTCGCAGAGCTATGTCGGTGACTTTGGTTCTTCTGCGGATCTCCTCATTTCTGATTCGATCACTCAGAGAAACTCCTAGCATAGCTCTTTCCATTGCCCTTTGTGTGACTCTGAGCCTTCGTATGAGGCCCATTGTGAGCGACCACGTTTCAGTTCCGTAAGTCATCACTGGCAACACACACTGGTCAAAGACTTTAGTCTTGAGACACTGTGGTATCTTGGACGACGAGAAGATGTAGCGTAGCTTCCCGAACGCTGCCCAACCGAGCTGGATTCGCCGAGACACCTCTTTCTCGAAGTTGGACCTACCTAGTTGGACTGTCTGTCCCAGGTATATATACTCGTCAACAACTTCGAGTGCAGAGCAACCAACTACAATTGGAGTGGGTGCGACATGAGAGTTCGACATGATCTTCGTCTTATCCATGTTCATTTTAGACCCACTTGTTGGGAAGCTCTGCTGAGGTCATTGAGCATTTTGCCCAAGTCTTCCAGGGTCTCAGCCATGATCACGATATCATCTGCGAAACGGAGATTAGTGATGTACTCGCCGTTGATGTTGATGCCAAGTCCTTTCCAGTCCAGGAGCTTGAAGACATCTTCCAACGCAGCAGTGAACAATTTAGGAGATATGACATCTCCTTGTCTCACTCCACGCTGCAGTTGGATCGGTTTCGAGTCCTGATCCTGGAGACGGACTGACATGGTGGCGTTTTTGTACAAACACTTTATCACCTCAATGTATCGATGGTCAATTTGGAACCGCTGGAGAGACTGTAGCACCGCCCAAGTCTCAATCGAATCGAAGGCCTTCTCATAGTCCACAAACGCCAAGCATAGTGGTTTGTTATACTCCTCGGACTTCTGTATAACTTGCCGCAGCGTATGAATGTGGTCTATGGTGCTAAAGCCTTTTCGGAAGCCTGCTTGTTCGGGAGGCTGGAAGTCGTCGAACCTGCGAGCGAGACGATTCGTGATGACCCTAGAAAACAGCTTGTAGACATGGCTCAGGAGGGATATCGGTCTGTAGTTTTTCAGGAGGGTATTGTCACCTTTTTTGAAAAACAAAACCACCACGCTCCTGTGCCACGCCTTAGGCGTTTCGCCTTTAAGAATGACGGAATTAAATAGCTTCTGAAGCGCTTTAAGAACCGGTTTGCCACCCGCTTTCAGAAGCTCAGCCGTAATTCCATCATCTCCAGCCGCCTTATCGTTCTTGAACTGTTTCAGGGCCATACCAATCTCGTACAGGCTGACGTCCGGGATATCGTCGGTGTAGTGTCGGGTTAGTCTGGCTATAGGATCATTAGCCAGGCTTACAACAGGTGCGTGTGTTGATGTGTATAACTCTCCGTAGAATTTCTCCATCTCACCCAAAAGCTCGGGCTTGGAAGTGACGATCCTACCATCCCCAGTCTTCAGCTTCGCAAGTAGACTCTGTCCAACAGACAATTCTCGTGCGAACACTTTGGAGCCTTTGTTCCGCTCGATAGCCTCTTTAATACAATTTGTATTAAATTGGCGTATATCGCGAGTCAGGGACTTTGAGATCTGTCTGTTAAGGCATCTGATGCGCGAAGCGTCATCAGGGGATTTTAAGATCACCTCCCGTCTTTCTTCCATTAGCCGGCGGGTGGGACCGGAGATCTTCTTCTGTCTTTTTGAACGGAGGGTTTTGTAAAACTTAGACCCTTCCGTTTGGAGAGTTTCCACAAACCTGTTGTTGTAGTCGTCACATCTACGCATTCACCGAGGCATTCGAAGCGGTTTTGTAGTTCGATCTGAAAGCTCTCGGGGTTTTGGAGTTGTGTTGACGCTGGACGGAGCGTAGACTTCATAAGTCGAGAGCGTTCGAGCCTAATGTTGAGGTTCAAGATGCCTCTAACAATACGGTGATCACTCCCGGTTTTTACCGCATGGATCACGGAGACATCGTTGAACACTTGCCTTCTCGTTGACATTATGAAGTCTATCTCGTTTTTGGTCTGACCATCGGGGCTGAGCCAGGTCCACTTGCGGTGCAATGGTTTCCTGAAAAAAGAATTCATCGCAAAGAGTCCTTCCCTTTCCATGAAATCCATTAGCATCTGACCTCTGGGATTCCGATTTCCAACTCCAAATTGCCCCACTTTCGTCTCGTCCGCCTCTCGCATGCCCAGTTTTGCGTTAAAGTCCCCCATGACAACGGTGTAGTGGGTTTTGGAGTAATGTATGGCTCTACTGACGTCCTCATACATAGCCTTCACCTCATCGTCAGAGTGTTTAGACGTCGGGGCGTAGACCTGT
This sequence comes from Sesamia nonagrioides, assembly GCA_017933935.1. Classification (NCBI taxonomy): domain Eukaryota; kingdom Metazoa; phylum Arthropoda; class Insecta; order Lepidoptera; family Noctuidae; genus Sesamia; species Sesamia nonagrioides. The sequence goes on from JADWQK010002107.1 coordinate 169,069, forward strand.
ATAACCTTAAACGAATATCGTTTTGTTATTCTCAGTACAAGGTACGCTACCCGAGTCGAAAGGCTCCCGACTTTAACCACGTTGTTCACGAGGGACTTGTGGACAATAAACCCGACACCACCCTGGGACAGCTGGTCGCCTTCCCGGAAATAGAGCAGGTTGCCAGACTTCATGATTATCGAGTCCTCTCCCTCTCTTCGGACTTCAGATAACCCCACAATGTCCCAGCGCAACCGGCTCAGTTCTTCCTCCAGTTCGACAATCTTCTCATCGGTCCGTAGTGTGCGCGTGTTAAATGTTGCCAGGGCCAAAGGTCGTCGTTTGTGATGGTAGCCGGATCTCTGCCGGAGATTCTTAGCACCCCTTGCTCCGCCGTAACCGAGTCCGCTACCGTAGACTGGAATAGCGGAGCTGCCGGGGACTAGGGGCCTGGGCTGTATCGTGTGCATCATTGGGGGGTTTGCCATAATCCCCACGCTTGGCAGGCGGGTTGGGGATCGCAGTGATTTGATATTACACAGGAGAAGCGCTGCTGCCCGCTTCCCTGGTGATTTCCCTTAGTCGCCTCTTACGACACCCACGGGAGGATATGGGTTGGTACAATTCTAGGCCCGGTACCACACGGGGGGGGTGTTTACGTTATGCATTCCATAACCTTAAGTAAGTACCTAGTTCCGATAGTAGTTTAAAATGGGATAGGAATTTGAAATAAATGGTAGAACATCGAAAAAACTTTCCTTTCCATAAATTCTATCAGGAAATTAAATTGGCCGGGACTCGTACGAAGTCTAGATTCCATCTAAAATAAAATGTAATGATTACTCATCGCAATAGGAATAATTGATCTGTTAACAATAGGGGTCATCCATAAAGTACGTCACACATAAAGGGGGGAGGGGGGTGTCGACAAAGTGTGACATGATGTGACAAGGGGTGGGTGGGGTACTATGTTTCGTGACATCACATTTCAAAATCGAATATAGCTAGAGGTAATAATCGCATTAATTGATTTTTCGATGTGAAATTGCAAAACATGTGACGTCACATTGGGGGGGGGGGGGGGTCTCAGAAATGTGAACACCTGTGACAAGGACGGAGGGGGGGCTCAAAAAATCATGAAATTCGTGTGACGTACTTTATGGATGGCCCCATATTAATATACAATGATTTCAAATATAACAATTTAATCACAATCCTTACATTAACTTAAGCCGTTTACTTGCTTTCTTTGTGATAAAACACTATTCAATTACTTTCAACGCACACAACATTCTTGAATATAAGGTTGGCTTAAAGGCCTAGTAACCGAGCTAAAAACTTATAAAAAAATGCGTTTGACAGTGAAAAAATAAACGCAATAGTGTCACTCCGACATTTGCTACATACAATTCATAGACTAATAATAGAGTGTTTCGGTTAACACTCCGGAATGGGCGTTCGACGTTTCATATGTCACTTGTCTACCATTTTTCACACGCTAACGTCAACTCCATAACGCGAAAGGAAAACGTTTGAACGGAAAACGCTTGGATTTTGTCTAGGCCCCCTGATCAGAAACTGCATTAGCCACATATAGATCAAGTATAAATGACGACCTCGAACAAATTCGCATACAATGTACGGATGACAGCAGGTCAAACTACCCGAAACTGTCAAATATTGCCAATCAACCTTGAGCCTTAATCCTTCAAAGTTGAAAATCTAATAAAGAAATCTGACAGATTGTAGTAGCTTGATGTGTATATCTTTTGCACAACGTGATAATTTTTTTATCCAATTACCAAAAAAACAGTAGACCAAACGCATTAACATTTTACAAAAAACAACAACCAAATTGAATATGTACATTACAGTCATTTAAATGACTCGTGACTACTAAACTGAATTGGCGAAATATCTTGCGAGCAGGAAGCCAATCAAGAAACAGAACGGCAGACCAAAATAGGAAATGCTACCCTCGGGAATTGGACGGGTCGTTGGAATATATCTCCAAATGTGTGTTATAATAGTTAGCCTGAATTGGTGATGTCTGTAGCAAGTAGGAAACCGTGGGAGGCGCGCAATTCAGGCAATGACGCGGCTTAATGGAGGTTAAGATGTGTGCCCCCAAGTAACGAGCATCGCGCCTTGTTGGACGCAACTATGTTCGTACAGGCAAATTGGATGAGTTGCTTTATGGTCACGTGACCGGAATGCCGAGGAGAAATATGATTGAATTGAGGTCCATCACGATACATTAATAGATTAGATTCTAAATTCAAAAGACGCTTTTGAAATGAAATGGAAAAAGGTTTCGTTCCACATCCACAATGCAGTACTGCGCATGTGAAATCGTTTGAAGATAAAAACTGTGAATAAAGATATTAAACGATACATACCAGAGATAGTTTACAAAATAATGTGTATAATAATGACGTGGGCCTGTTACTCAACCGAGAGCGATCCTACAAGCATGTGGCTCGCTCCGGAGTTTTTATATCATCAAATTAAAATACCAAAAACTGTAATCAAATGGTGTTCGGCGTCTGGTCAGCATCAAAAGTCTATATATAGCTATAAAATGATACTAATGTACACAATAGCTTACGTGGAATTATTTTTAAATATTTATTTGTGGCTTTCAGAAAGGTGAACAGATCATCGTCCGAAGCCGGCTTGGCAGCCGGTTGCTGAATGGATATTTTCATCAGAAGTGTGTTGACTGCTGTTTAGTTAGTGATATTTGATTGTAAACATACCACATTTCTGTTTTGTGTCAAATTATTTAGGGCTGGCAATAAATCTGAGGGGAAATATATCGTACAAATATTTTGATACAATTTCTTTAAATTCTGTATTAAAATTGATTGCTGAGGTCTATCTATTGTAATTATTACTAATTTTATTACATAAAGAGAAAATACTTAAGCGTGTTTCTGTATGTTTGTTATACTTTCATGTTAAAAAGACTTAACGAATTTGGATGAAATTTAGCAGATGACTAGCCCAGGATCTGGATAAAGGCAAAGGCAGCTTTTCGTTCTGGATCGCAGACGAAGTCACGGGCAACGTCTAGTACAGCAGTAAAAAGCATTTTGCATGAACAAAGTTTTATAAAAGTATCTCGCTGGATAACTCTGGCGCATGTATGTATTTAGTGAGTTGTGAAGAGTACATGCAGACAATACAAAAGAAGCAAGAAGTGGTCGATCGGCCAACAACTATGCTGGCACTTGGAATGCGGTTTCGTCAGTTCAACATAATTGAACTTATTAGAATGTGATTTCTGGACCAAACTAGGCTACAAATACTGCATATGTTTTGATTTTAATTGATAATGATAGAATAAATGAAGGATGGAATCGTATGAGAAAGAACAGGATGGAGAATGATCTAATATCTTTTATTGACGAAGTTATCGATCTTCAATTGTATAAGCTCCTCACAGAGAATACATGATTGAACGAAAAACATACATTGGAACTCAAACTATATCTTCAAACATGCGATTTTTCAAACACTCAGACAAAAAACGTCGGTGAAAGAATTTTTGTGAAATCGTTTTGTGCATCCAGATAAACTTAGATAGTGACGAAATAACATGGAATTCTTTCTACTGCCAGAGGTTAAATTAGATACTATTAGCCAGAGCCAGGACAAGGCTTTAGCGAAGTAAAATAAAAGGAGCCGCGATATTGATCGCAGACTTTAGGTTTACCTGTGTACCCTGTGTTATTTCGGTTTCGCCTAAGGATGGTTCTTCCAAGAAAGGGGGCGTGAATACTGCCTGGCCTGAATACAGCGGCATGTAAGTCAAAAGCTTTTTGTATCATTAGCTATGGAAATATTATTTGATGTAGAATAACGGAAGGTCAGTTTTGAATGTGTTTGTGAGACCAAAATTTTCGCCAAATTTCATACAGAAAAAAAGAAACGGTTATAATAAATGTGCTTTTGAATAGAAATCATGGATTTTAATGTGTATTTAATGTGACTACGATTTACCGATAACCGTCCATTAGTAGCAGTACAGGAGTAAGAACCGACTTTGCTCGGTTAAATATACAAGACTTTTTTTTCAGAAAAATACCCGCTATTTGGAATAAGGGTAAATAATATTGTGATGATGAATTTACGTGTGAGTAAATAATATGTCAAGGTTTACCTGTACTACCTAAATGAAAAACTATCAATATTCACACTTACTTTTTGCTTGGGATGGGAAATCATCAAATGACCTCTCCCGCTCTGGGCGGAGCGGAAGGGTGTGTCAGTTTTTTACTGACTAAAACCCACCAGTGTTCCTCTAAGTGAAGAAAAACCGTCAACAGGATACCGTAGCCACGATATCTCTTTCGGACAATCCGCACCTCTGGCAGGCATTGGTCTTCGTGGACCCCGTCACATATAACTATAGGTACCTACAACTTGTAAGAAATGTGCTTTTCAATAGACCATTTCAGTAGGTACCTATTTGGTAGGTTAGAAGAGCCTAGTCTTTTACAATTTATCGCAAATTTTCTCACACAACTTATGTCTGCTACAAGCTCAGTATGTGATTATAAAATTAAGTTAGTATGTAACACCGCCCTTTGTGGAAGGCGCGGCATCCAGGACGGGTTTGTTGCTAACCGAGTTTATTGTGTGGCTAACATTCTAATGCCCGCTATAAAGCGGGCATTCCCACCGTCCCCATAAGGGAACGGTTTCTTTACCATGCAAAGTGGTGATTAGTGACTTAAAAGTTAGAAGGCTTATGTAGTCCAAAATACTATACACAACGTTATTTTTACTTTAAACGAAACCTGAATACAGTTTGTTCAGAATAAGCAACTGAATCGATTCCAATCATTTTTACACCATGTTATATTTTTTAACAATTACATTTAGAAATTGTTGCAGTGTGGTTACCGAACGCACAACATAGCTGACGGTATATTATAGTACTAGAAGCCCCCTGGGCGCACCGCTGCAGGCTCTGGCGGGCGTGCGTCGACCATATTTTTGTTGGGACAACCATTGATAAAATATTAAACAGATACGATATATTCTAACAAACTGACCAAAAAAAAAATGTGCCGAACACAGCAGCAGCACACATGCATATTTTTATTCGGCATACATTGGTACAGTGTGAGTGAGATGGGGCGCAATAGCATAGATGGCTAGTGTTTGTCGTTTGCGCTGTTAGTGTTTGTCGTTTGTTTTTACGAGTGTATCGAGAGTGACTAAAGCGAGATACAGGACTTACCTCCTTTTGTACGCTTAATTTTTAGTGCGCTAGTGACATATCTACCTTAGTTTAATATTTTATCAATGGGGACAACCAAGTAAGATAACAAGCTCATAACTTAGTGGATTTTCATGATGTCTTTTTGAAATTTTGTACATAGATTCTTTACTTAAAAATACTGGACACGTGTTTCGGGTCACGCATAAATAAAATATAACGTTGTATAAAGTGGCTAGGAATATAAGCTCCAGATCCTATACTGAATGTTTATTTATTACCTGTATGTTAATAAAACCCCATTCTAAATTGTTATATTAATAAAATAAGCACGTAAAACACAAGGAAAATCAAAAGGTTCAAAAGCAAGGGGAAGTCCGATGACAAATGACAATATGTATGTATTTAAGTATAAATACCTTTTTCGATGACGCTATAGAATGGCATGAAGAAATGCGTAATAGCAATATCTAATAACTCTTATTAGAAAAATATAATAGACTTCGTTTGTGGAACATCGGATATTTTGAAAATAATAAATATGCGCCTCCAAGAAGGCGACGTTGTTATAGAAAAACGAGAAAAATACTTGTCTACAGCATAACCTGTTGATTATATAATACTTTATTACGAAGCTGCGACAGCCACAGGGCATGACAAACCAGTTCCCACAGTGAGTCAATATCTGAACTATAAATCAATGCTTTCAATCTATAATGTATAACACGTTGTGATCAAAAAACTAAATTGTTACCAGCGTAGTAATGAAAGATACATTTAAAATACAGAAAAAAATCTTCGCACCAGTATCGAATGAACTGGATTTGTCATAATCAATCTAAATAAACTAATGACTAAAGTAATATAACTAAATTATTGCGAAATCTTGCCAGACCTGTAAGGTCCTTAATGTAGCAAACTTGGAATTTGTTTCTTTAATATAAATATAATTTAATTTCTCTAAATTTAGAGAATTTATTCCGAAAAATTACGTGTGTCACTGTTCTCTCTTTACCTGTGCATCACCAAAGGTTGTTGACTATGCTGGAAGAGGGCCACCTCTGTACGTTTGTATGCTTAGAGTATTTAATAAATAAATAAATGAAGTATACATTGATATCAAACCTAGATATAATAAAGAAATCGTAATTTTTTCTCATTTCGTAAAAACCGAGCGAAGCAGGGGCGGGTAGGTAGCATAATATAATGGGATTAATCAACCACTAGGCTCTATAGTATTTTGTAAAGGAGTAAATCGTTCGTTATCTCTTTATCAGTTGTGTCTCTATGGGTGTCGACGATGTCAAGTCAACAATTGGATTACTGAACTAATCCCATGTTACTACAATGGCATTACCCTGATTATACACAACAAAACAATGAAAACCTAACTATATCTAACTTTTAAGACTTATATACACAATCAAATCTAAATGAAAACAGAATTTGGGAAGAAGGCATAATTTCAGAAGTACATACTGGCAATAATTTCATCTAGCCGCAAATCGTTTGCGGTTTCTGCTACTTTTTGGTATTTAGTATTGTTCCAGTGACCAGAATTTCGGCAATTAATTAAAACCACAATTCTGCATTTCATTTATTCGGTCTCATCAATATTAAGCTGGCAATTCACAGTAATGGACTACACGATCGTGTTATAGATGATATGAAAGCCAATGGAGTGAATGTTAAAAAGAAAACGATTAGGACACGTTGAAGAGCTATTGCAGTGTGGTACATACATGATGTCTCTTTTATAACGAACACAAAAGTAATGCCTAAAAAGCGGAAACAAGCAATAGAAACAACCGACATCTAAAGGCTAGTAAAAGAAGAAACAAGATCTAGCACACAAATAAAGCGATAAACAACGTAATGTGACAAAGCCAAATGAAGTCCAACTTCTTAACTGCATTATATGCTGAAACTCTTATCGTAAACTTCTCCCGAGTTATATTTAGTGAATGCAAGTCTACAACAGCATTCAAGTTTAAATAAACTGGCGCAGGAACTGACAACAAAGTTGGACACGATGTTGTGCAGAAGTTCGGGAATGAAGATATTCACTTTGAATTTCCTCCTTCAGAGATTGTAAGGAAACTTCTGCATTGCCTTATTACTTTGCCGATAAGAGTACGAATGTTTTCACGCGAATGGAATTCATGTGACTTTAATATGGCGTTGCAGTTCTGGCAGATTGGACGTTATAAATAGCCTATTTAAAAATTAAAATAGCATTTTCATTACATAAATTGTGAGCCATTTTAAAAGGTCGCAAAATATTCGTAGCAACTCTACGAAAAGCGTATCAGAAAGTCTTTAATTTAATTTTGTAAAGTTTGTTTGGTTCGATAAAAACCGACGCACTATGGCCACTTCATATCAAAAATAACACAGCCCATTTCCCAAACATTCATTTCACTACTTAGAAAGGTGATAAATATTTATTATCAGTTATTGATAAAAAATAACGGGCAGGCGAAGCAGGGCGCGGCGTTTATTGCACTCCGGTTCAGATAGCAACTAACGCACACAACCACGGTAAGAACGTGTGCAAACAGTAGATATATGGAAACTATGGAGTGGTTCCAACGCTTATTATAGTTTGAATCAACTGAGTGTCAAGTATATTAATAATCCAATAGGTTTAATAGTTATGGCTTCGGTAATGTAAATGTAATAAATAGGTTGGATTCAAAATAAGTGGTTATGGTTTTGAATTGGACGTATTTGTCTAAAGACGAAGTCTACCAAGGAGCAGACAGAATGCTGCGTAATTATTTGAAGTTGTTCTTCTACTCAGCATTTTGTGAAAAGGGAAAATTTCCAACCAGACTTAGAGAGCAGAGCTTAATTGATACTTATTATTGAATTGCGACAACAGTGTTACTATTTTGGTTTCCAAGAAATCAACTCGTGGTTTAGACTTCAAAAATGAAACAGACACATACAAAAATGCGAGGGATGTACCCAAAAATAAAACTTTTGGGTTGCAGGAATAAAACAATTACTCATGAATAGAGCTATCTAATCAAAATTCACGAAATCAAACATTGAAACTTGATTAAAATAAACTGGTCAACAATATTAGTTGTTGGGCGAAGTTGCTAATCTACACTGGTCGTAATTCGCCAGGTGTTCGGGTAACTTATTATAAACATGCTAACATTACCAGTCAATTATTTTTTTTACAACAATTAGTAAACGAAACTAGTTAACTTTATTATTCTCTGCCCTGGAGGCCTCTTTATGAAAAATACGAACCATTCCTGACAAAGAGAACTAGACATACAAAAGATGGTAGGTACACGTAAAAGATGGGATAGACAGTGACAGATTTTCTGCTTTGTTGAAATACAGTGACAGAAAATTTTGTCAGTTTTCTTCTCAGTAGTTTACCTCTAGTTTATTTTGATAAAAAACCGATACTTGGAAGGCCGGGCATGGAAGTTTTGGAGATTTTGGAGCTATGTGATAGAGATCTGGCAAGGACATTGAGGATTAAGGTCATTCTGGGGAGAAGCGTATGAAGGCTAAATAATGGCCAAAGGTCTTGAGGAAACTGGCATATCCTAGAAACAAAAAGATATTTGTCTTCCACCAAGACGAATGGGGTCCGCGTGGAGGATAGTTCAGTCCCTCTCAAAAAGTGGGATGCCTTTGCTCCAGCAGTGGAAACATTAAATGCTGATTATACTACAGCGATATTTTTCAAGAAGCGTTAATGCTGTAGATAAAGCACAGTACTAACAAGTGCTAAGCCCCGGCCCTATAGGCATTGACGACCAACTGATATCGATTACATAGCGTTATCTGTTCGCTATCGGATAAAGTACGATAACTCACCCAGTACCTACAACACTGTTGGGTTATGGTTTAGTAGAGTAACAAAGTGAAAAGTTGATATTTTAGTTGGTGAATGATATTTTGGATTGTATAGCCAGAGCCAAATAGCATAGTTTATTTAAATAAATGTACTAGCTTTAAAACTATGGACTAGTTATGTCTGAAATAAATTATTATTAATCTACCCTTAAGAACGTTCGGTCTGATCTTAATGCCAATTTGTCAAACATACTTCTAATTTTCTACAATTTCGACATTGAGATGATACTGCATATGAATTGAAACGTTTATAAAGTACAAGAATTGACCTCCTGTTTGCTTGTACTCGAAAGCGAATTTTTATTTTTTGGGTGTGAGAAGGTTATTCTGTACCTGTACTTATATATTTTCGCACAAAAATATACAAAGGCTAAGGCCTGAGGCATTCTCTAACAGTCAACCAAGGGTAGTGAAGAGATTAAATGGAAGGTACTTTAGTGGATAGGAAAAAAATATAAACAAAAATAGTTATGTACACATAACAATTATGGGATATAGGTTATATTGGGTATTGGAGTATGTAAATATTTATTTTCACGTTTGGATATACAGTTCGGACATATCATATTCTTTAAGTCATCATTTTTCCAATGGTCTAGGCAGGAATTATACTTAGAACGCGTCTATGATCCTTAAATACTCCTGTTGCTTTGTTTACGTTCATAGGATCGAAAATCGTAATTTTAAGCACGTTCACAGTCACTCAGTCTTGATGTGTCAAAATGACCTTAAATTTTCCTACATTTTTGACATTTGTCGCTTACGTGAGCGACTGCGACTAAATTTTGAACGTTTTTAACTACGGGAATTAGGTAAGATAATATTAAATTAAATGCCCGCCCACCTGCTGCCATCACATACAACTACGTCGACGGCGTGCTTACGTGCCTTCAGTGTGCACGAAGTTTCGCCGCCAAGATAGGCTACATAGGCCATCTTCGGGCGCATGACCGCCAAATCATCGGCTAGGAGTCGGAGTGGTCGCCGTGGCCGAAATCGGTCGGAACATCATCATAATCACCAAAATAATATATACTTATGTGTACCTAAGGTATATTATCTTCCGTGTGGTACCGGGCATGGAATAGTACCTACCAACCCATATCCTCCCGTAGGTGTCGTAAGAGGCGACTAAGGGAACTCTCACCAGGGAAGCGGGCAGCAGCACTTCTACTGTGGAATAACAAATTACTGCGATACCAAACCCGCCTGTCAAACGTAGGGATTTTGGCAATCCCCTCAATGGAATGAGAGCCTTGGGGGAGGCCTTTGTCCAGCAGTGGACCTCTATAGGCTGAGAAGAAGATGAAGAGATAGGTATATTTACATATTATTATTTTTTTTTTTACTCTCCTTTAAGGACAGTTGTACACTGATAAATAAATAAATAAATAAATTATTGCATAACTAGTACTAGTAGTAACTACTCACTAAGTTTGCAAGTCGACCCCAAACATACTTCGCCAGCCTTGCTGGAGGTTGATGACATTGTGTTTCAAGCGATGAAGATTTCATCAATCGTTTCTCGTTACTACTCAAGATAATAAATTAATAATATGAAAACAAGCGAAGTGTCTACTTCAAATGAGGCAATTGACGACTGAAATTAATTTTTAACAGTGGATGGAATAACTTTCAATTAACAGAGTTTAAACAGAATATGTATTGAATTTTAGACATCATTTAGGTTTTGTGTTTGGTGCTCTCAGAATAATGACCGTTTATTCATCCGGTAAATAAAGTCATTAAGAAAATTCTTCGTATTAAATATGTTCCTATATGTATTTATAATGTACTAGCTTTCCACCCGCGGCTTCGCCCGCGTCGAGATCGGTTATATCGCGCTTTTTAGATTTCCCTCGGGAACATCATATTTTTCCGGGATAAAAGGTAGCCTATGTTCTTTCTCAGGGTACAAAGATTGTCTGTGCCAAATTTCATCAAAATCGGTTGAGAGGTTTAAGCGGGAAAGCGTAACAGACAGACAGACAGACAGACAGACAGACAGACAGACAGACAGACAGACAGAGTTACTTTCGCATTTATAATATTAGTATGGATAACCAAATCCCCCCGACACCTCTGTCTGTCTGAGAGCGATTACCTCGAAAGTTACCGATTGGAGTTTCATACGGTTTTCACCAAAGGATGGAGTCATTCTTGAAGAAGGTTTAGATTTTTGTAGAAAAACATACTACAAAGCTGGCGGCTTTACTGGTGTCGGTGCCGCGTTTACCAGTTCCCGTGGGGTATTTTTCGACCTCCAAGCAAAGCTCTGGGCAAATGGTATTTCAAAACAAACTACTTATACAATTTTTAGCATAAGATTAAAAACTTTCGAATATTAAACTGGACCGACCGATTTTCGAGTTCAATAACTTAATATAAAACCCGTTTAGCTGATAAATCGAAGATGCGATCGATCGTCATAACACTTGAATGTTGATTTGAAACAATATGTCCGACCTTGATACCAATCTACGTGGTGTCATCGGACAATTGGCTCAGTCATCGTCAATAGATTCCAATAAGAAAGAGGTTTAGTACTCCTGAATACGATTCAATCGAGCATATTAATACTGTTGATTTCTATTGTTGCTTGTCATTGTATTAAACAGTTCAAAATGAACGGGAATGCGATTAGTTCAGTTGGTAAGGTTGACCTTTGGAATTGAAGTTGCGAGTATGTAAAGCAGTGTTGCCAACGCAAATTTTGAGGCGGCCGTGTATCTATGGTAAAAAAAGCCGTGTTCATAAGGAAAAACATCGACTGTCAGCCGTGTCATTGCCAAATTTTTGTGGAGAAAATAAAATGACCTTTATATTGAAGGTGGTGGGCTGATAAGAGCCATTTTTCGGCCAACATACACTCAAAAAAAAGATTAAGTGGCATTCGGAATGTTCGGATACACACTCGAAATATTTGTAAAATCGTTGTCCACTCTAAAAGTTTCGATAAATAAATGAATTCCTGTAGAACTTGCGAAAAATGGGAAAATGTCGAAGTTTAGCCAAAATCAGTAGTTAGACTGGTAAAGCGGACCCTAGACTCCAAAGCTGAAAAAGCTTCGGATGCGACTGGGATTAACGCTGAGATGATGATGATGATGTAGAACTTGCGAAAAGCCGTAAATTCTGCTACGGCCTCAAGGTGAAGGCCGTAGCCCGTAGATTTACGACCTAAAAGCCATAGTACACGGTGATTGCCGTAGCAATGGCAACACTGATGTGAAGCCAAATATTGGCCCCGAATCGCTTATTCACAAACTAAACTAAACTTTAAGTCCAGTGCATCCCTTTCTCTCTATTTCATTAAGAAAAGGACAGAGCATTATATGTCAGTTTCGACCTGTTAAATTAGCCCGCGCCTGACGTAAATTGAAGTATTTTTGGTCGCCCTGTTTATAATCGCGTCTAAACTGTCTATAGAATATTTTACTTTGACAGGATTAAACTAAATGTTATCTTCTATCCTTTTTTTAATGAAATGGAAAGAAATAGATGCACTTAACTTAAAATTAATTTAGATTGTGAACAAGAGAATTGGCGCCATTAAATTTTAGAACGTATGTAAGAAGACCTCGTACGTGACGAGGGATGTAAAATTACGGTTGACATTGTGGCGATATCTATCATATGTCTAGCATCTATCTACTATCTACTTATACAGCAGAAGAGGTTGTTTAAACAACCCTAGCAAAACCGAAATAATAGCTCGGAAGAACAACGCAAGCGCCGGAAAAAAAAATGTGGCTGTTATTTTAAAACATTGTGTACCTATCTCACGACTTCTAAGTACATGAAGGAAGTCGCGGGCTGACTCTAGTGTTCTTACAAGGGCAACATTTAGATATGTTTAAAATTTATCACAAGCAACAACTGACACGATTCTGCAAACCTAATGAATCAAGATAAAGTCCATGTTGAAACATGACCATGGCCCAATTTTGAACACGAAAATTTGTGGTAAGTACTGTAAAAATTAAGTGCCGCATCTAATCTGAAAACAAATAATGAAGGGCGATAGCTGCAGCAAACAGTTTCGTAATCTAGGCTGGTTATCTTTGTGTAATATGGGGCCTTGTATTTTTATTATAGAATTTATATGCTTGATGAAATATTTGTAATGCAGGCTGCATCATAGAGTAAAAAAAAAAAAAATAGATATGCATTAGACCGTCGTCTTAGAAAAGAACCATAATTGTGAAATAATTTTATGTCTGTAAGCAGGTTCATACAAACACTTTTCCAAGTCAATTACATTTTAAAAACTATGTGGATTAGGAAGGAATTGGAGAAATTTGATTTGATTTGGAAGCCAATACAAATTCAGAGGTAAGTTCAGCTTAGAACTTGAAGGCTTAAACCTAAACCAATTATAATTGTCTAGGTTTTATACTGTATGAAATTAAATGAATACCTTTCTATTACTTACACAACATATAAGCATGGGATCCTAAAAGTAGGTAGTAAAACTACATTTAAACGTACCGTCAAAATGGTGTTGTCACTTTTTTTTATATTACCGAATTTCGCGGAAATTAGAATTAATTCGCGGGAAAAACAGATTATTTTAAAATTCATTAGTATTGTTACTATGATGATTGCGTAAAATTTTATATTATATTTGGTCATGTATTTACCTAACCTTTATTATCCTTATGGGTCGGACAGGGTTTTCTTTACATATTGTATAGATAAAACATCCAAGACCCAGGCCAATCAGGAAAGGATCGTTGTTCCATCATGACCTGGCCGGGGATCGAACCCGGGGCCTCCACGTCGCAAGCAGGAGTGTTGACCGCTGCGCCACGGAGGATGACATGGCAAAATACTCTTCAATATATATTGGATTATATCAACATATATCATAGATTTGATTAAAGCCCTAAGTAGCAGGCATGGTTTCGTCATTTACCCTGTATTCGATACCGGCCAGTTACTATTTATTTACAAGAACTTTTAACTATGGAAAAAAAAAAAGTGATAATAAACTAAATTTCGTCTTTAATTTTTTTCCTATTATTTTTTTCAACAAATTACATACTCATGCAAATTCATCAAGAAATTGACTTCAATAGAGAGACAGGGCGTGGACTTAAGGTCATAATAGGCTATTTGACAGATTTATAATTTTTATCTTGAATTACTTGGTTGCGGTTAAGAAGTTCACCCAAAGTATTTTTTTTAATTTTAAATACGTATTTCGTAAGAAATATGCAAATAAAAATTCAAAATTCAAATAAGCCGCGAAAACGATATAATCAGCAATATGGCGTTGCGCCTGGTAAGTGACGTCACAAGCGGTTTTCGGTTCTCAGTGGTGTTTGTTTTTAATTATTATTTGCTGTTGTTATCTAATAAAATGGTTTACAAGTGGTGTACTGTACTGGGTTGTACAAATAAATCGATAAAAACCCCCGAAAAACAGTTTATAAGTTTGCCGAAAACAAGCGTATGACGTCATCGCGACATTAGCCAATCCGGATCGTTTCACAATGTGTGGCGCGAGAAACAAAAAGCCAAACATATTTTTGTGTTTTGGATATAATAATTGTTATTATTTTTTATTAAAACTCTTGTAAATGATATAAAGAACCCTCATTTTATGCAATTAAAGCAAAAAATCACAAATAATTGAATACTGTCAAATAGCCTATTCATAATAACCTGACCTTGCTGAATAATGATTGCACATACCCATTGGACATGCTTACTTTTGATTCAATACAAAAATTAGTAACACATGAAACATTAATCTTTGAAAGAATATTGATGAGAGAGAAATAGGTAATTCTAAAACTAATAATAGGGACAGAGTAGTATTTATTTAATATGAAGAAATGCGTCATAATTATTCATTGTAGTAACCATTGAGGATTCTTTATGTCATAAAGTAAATACATACTAGATTTAGTCATCATTTGCTGAGGTTAGCAAATAAAATAAACAAGAGTTCAACATTGTATATAATGTTTATTTTGACGGTATATAAACATAAAGCTTTGGTATGCAAAGATTCCTGTGGACTTTGGACTTTGGTGGCAAGGGCCAGCCAGGGTTTGTGGAAGTCCAAGTGTGGGAAGAGAACACTGGAGTAGTTTTCAGTCTGAGTCCAAAAGACTGCTATAAGCATCTATCGGAGTAGCGAGTATTAATGAGGATTTCTCTGCTTATAATTTTGTTTTAAAAGGTAATGCATAAGCATGCATTAAGCATGTTTATATTATTTTCAAGTTGTATTCTTATTTAGGTTTTTTATTTTGAACTAGCCATTGCACAATCTTTGACTAAGATCCAGGATGAATAGTAACCTATGCCCTTCTTCAAGACATGGTATATGCCATACCCATGTACAGTCAGAAGCAAAAATATGTATACATTGCCAAGGCTCCAAAAATATGTAAACATCTTCGACTTTAAGACGAAGTGCTCAACTTGATGAGCAGAAAATTGTAGGCACCGGTTCACATCATAAATATGTATACGCTCATTGCTTCATTAATTTATAAACCAACGCGTGAATACATGCTTTGATGGACGCGTGCATACATAGTATTGATCCTTTCGTGGTGGGCATAATTTAATGAAGCAATAAGCGTATACATATTTATGATGTGAACCGGTGGCTACAATTTTATGCTCTTCAAGTTGAGCACTTCGTCTTAAAGTCGAAGATGTTTACATATTTTTGGAGCCTTGGCAATGTATACATATTTTTGCTTCTGACTGTACTAGCATAACAAACGGAAAATTAAACAAAGTTTAACCCTTCTACTATTTGTTAGAATTCTCAAGGTTTTTTAGTTAGTGCAGCAACAGGACAGGACAATACAAATTTTAATAAATTGTTATAAAATGCTTAACCTCTCGTATGCCGTCCGTTTATACATATATTTAAATGACATTTTTTATTCACACGTTCATAATCTGAATGATTGTATGCGTTCAAACTGATTTAAGACTCAGTTCTACCCAGAAAGTTAATTTTCAATATTGCATATTTTTGCACAGATATACGCTTCAGCAGACTACGATCATTCATTTTGAACATAGATCTACGCTACGGCATACAACAGGTTAATTAAATCTCATATGTATACAATCATGTATGTTTGATATTGTCAGTTTAAATGTGTTCTTGGTGAAAAGTTAAAAGTTTACATTTAGTATTTGAAGAATATATTTCTTTTCCTAATCATGTTTCATACAAAATATACAAGATTATGTCACTATTAATTTACAATCCAACTTTTCCTGTGAAAATATTTATTGTGACGGAGGCTGGTACTCAAGAATATTTAAAAACGAATGATTGCTTTATTGATTTTATGTTGATAGTCATATTTGCAGTTTAATAACTTAATATAACGTACTTGACAATATCAGTCTAAATTACAAATTCCATTTTAAGTTTTTTTTTCATACATCTTGAATATCACTGTTTACACTATTTTAAGTACCTACCTATTTTATCTAAGAAAAAGGGTGTCACAGATAATACTGGCAAAGTGGCAAAGACAATTGTTTTGAAGAACTTAAAAGATTCCAAGCACATTCCTGTGCTGATAAGCTTCAGACAGGCCTGTTATCAAACTAATGACACAA
Source organism: Sesamia nonagrioides (assembly GCA_017933935.1). Lineage (NCBI taxonomy): Eukaryota > Metazoa > Arthropoda > Insecta > Lepidoptera > Noctuidae > Sesamia > Sesamia nonagrioides. The sequence goes on from JADWQK010002107.1 coordinate 185,771, forward strand.
TGCATTACTGAAGTACCAGCAAACATTATAGAGGATATTCAATACCAGTGTTATTTTTCAAAACAAATTGTTTGTTATGTCAGGCCACAGATTGAAAGTTAAAAACCAATTTTTTAATTGAACTTTCTCAGCAGACCTATCTGTGAAGTGCAAACAAATGACTACATGCTAGGTACATACCTTGCGGAATGCAAACAGTTCGTTTTGAAGTTTCTGCCTCTCAGCAGAGGGCTGCTGCCCCTTGCCGCGTATGAACTTTAACATCCTGCCGGCCTGCAACAAAACAAGCACTTAGCACTCTTCACACACGACACAACAAACAAACAGACAGACAACACACTACCCCACCATTATAATTTCATGCTTAGACGCGCGAAGAAACGAACACTAGTACACCGACCGGCATCGAAAAGCCGACTGAGTTCTATAGGCTGTTTGCTCATACCCACCGATACGGTTGCCTAGCCCCCGCACCGAGATAATAACACAAGCTTCACTTGAAATCGCAAGATAACCGGCTCCAAGATAACACGATCGATAGTCGAATATTACGAAAAACCCCAAATTTAAAGCGTCTTTAGCGTAATTCCCTATTATGGCCACTGGCCGCAGACAACGCCTGCCGGACAGGTTACACGTATATCAATAATACGATGTTTTGGGTAACCTATGAATGAGCGTCAGGTGATAAATAAAGTTTACATACCCAAAGACGACAGTTTGAAGGGTTTTAGTGATAAAATCCAAAACTAGAGAGATGACAGGCAAGTCACAAAACGGCGTCAGAAATACATACAAACACGAAAAAGCACTCACAAATTCATAAACGCACGCACGCACAACGCACCCACACTAACGTCGCAAAGTGACGTGACTGGTTTTGTGTGTTGCCACCAACTGTATTCAATTACCCCAGAACAAGCTAATTAAGTTATAGTATTTCTTTTTATTTTCATGAAATCTGTTTGCATAGTAAGATTTTTGTGAGTGTAGGTGATTAGACACTTTATGCTCAGATGTAAATTATATTTTGTATGCAAGTTCTGGTTAATAATGCTTGCAAGCTTAATGTTTATATTTTGCTACACATGGCACTCTGGACCTCAATAGTAAATAATGACTAAATCAATAATTAGCAGACCTTACAAATCGTAAAGCTTTTTAAAATTAGAACAAGTCGTTTTGAAAGAAAGTGCAATATTTTTATTTTTTTGTAGTTGCAACATTTGCTCGCTGCGCGTTCAAAACCTTGATCAAATTAAAGATAGAGATTTCACTTTCTCAAAGAATGCTTTAACAAATAATTTTTAATAACAAATAAATTGTACTTTAAAAGTTAATTTGTTTCAATTGATATTTAAATATATTTTTTTTTTTCAATTCTTTCAACAAACATCACGTGGAATATTTTTTTCAGCAGATGTTTTGATTTTTTTAATGATACTGCCACAGCTTATGTAATAATATGTATTGCCAATTATTTTAAATCGAAAAAGGAGTTATAATAATACATAATATTTTCCTTATTAGATTTCAAATTATGATTAGCTTAGCACTACGCGCTTATAATTATGCTCTTGGTGAAATGAATGCGACAAATAAAACAAAGCGTTGAAGCGTGTGATGACATCAGTTTAATGAAAGTGGCCTATTGCTTTTATTTTTTACCAGGCGTTTTTATAAAAAACACGGAATAAATAAATCAATGTTTACTGTACAGCACAGGTTCTGTCGTGGCGGGTCCAATTTGCATTTTTATTCCACTCACACTCGCACAAATTGCAATTCTCATGGTGTGCGATCATCACAGCATTTTTATAACCAAAAATTGTTGCAAAAAGCATGAAAATAACACTTGTTTAGTCAAACGCACCGAAGGTTGTTCTTCCAGAGATGTCACACTCATTTTATTTTTGTTATAAAAAAGGAATCGACGAAGTCTCTCTCGACACATGTACTCAGTAGGTACTAGCAATCGATGGCAGCCGGCATAATCCTCCCTATTTAGTCTGTGGTTACCACCCTCTGCAAATATCGAGGGGTGGGTTTTTCTTTTTTTTTTGCTTCGTACTGTAGCCTTTTGAGGGCTTGCTTATACTTCTTTTTTTATAAGTTATAAACTAGCGCTTGACCACAATCCCGCCTGATGGTAAGCAGTGATGCGATCATTGATGGTAAAGCGCGCTAGTTTAATAAGAGCCTATTCACTCTAGCCTTGAAGACGCTCAAATTGTAATGTGACGGAAACACCGTCGCCGGCAAATTGTTCCAGTCCCTCGATTTACCTAAGCGGTATAAAAGACCAGGCGAAACACTTCGTCCGGATCATGTTGGTGTCAAGAAGGTAAGGGTGGATACTCATGGGACGAAGATGGGGTAATTAAGTCATTCAATTCTCTCGCAAACTCTCCAAAAGAGCACCGACAGCTGGCTACTCTACGCCTGAGCTAATACAAGCTTTGGTTTTGAACCAAGTCTGAGTCGCCAATTAACCTTTTCGCAGTATAAAAGAGCGGTATAAAAGAGGAAGCGAAACGCTTCGTCCGGGTCGCAGTGGTGTCAACAACGTAGTACGTTATGTAAGTTTAAATTCAATAAAAATTGTGTTATGGATTTATGAATAAGCGCTAGGCTTGTAGCAAGTCTTGCGCTTGGCGAAAAAAGTAGATTTGAAGGTTGTAGGCACCGGCGGGCGAGTGGTGCGTTGCTACAACAAGCTTATAACTTTGTGGTTATTCATGATATCTTTTTGGAATTTTGTACATAGATTGTTTACTTACTTACACTACGACAGCCTCCGTGGCGTAGCAGTAGCGGACGCGGCCGCTGCGCAAGGTGGCGCGGGTTCGATCCCCGCACAGTGCAAGTATTTGTATGCATGATTATGATTATTTGCACTGGTCTGGTCGTGCCTCGGAAAGCACGTTAAGCCGTTGGTCCCGGTTGCCATATGAATATCTAGTGGCAATCGTTACGGGTTGTTGGAGCCCTCAAAAATCCAACAATTGGTCTAACTGCAATGCTTCGATGTCGCCTTCGGGTTGTGGAGGTCAGACGGCAGTCGCTTCACGGAAAACGTCGAAGTTTAGCCATATCAGCAGTTGGACTGGTAAAGCGGACCCCGGACTCCAAAGCTGAAAAGGCTTCGGATGCGACTGGGATTAACGCTGGGATGATGATGATTGTTTACTTACATAAAGAATCCAAACTCGTATAAATACAAGTAAACAAAAAATTATAGCCTAGAAAAGCAACCAACTACCTAATACGAGTTTGGATTCTTTTCTAGACCTCTCAGCTGTAATTTTTTGTTTACTAGTTAGGTTGTATTTATTAATTAGGTATAAATACAGATAGAGGGGATTCACTACACATAGTAAGCAGTGATGCAATGGTTGATGGGAAAGCGGCATTTGCGCCTTGGGACAAGTCTAATTTTTAGAGTCGGTTATCTTTGTGCGCTATTAGTCGGTTGCGGTTTTTTGGGAATTTCACCGTACATTTTGTTAGTGTCTACTGCGTGCTTTATTTAAAAGTTACAGATAAGTCCTCGTTTATATTTTGTTTAGTCATTAGGGGTGTTCATACATGTTCTGCGAGATTTACAGGGGGGGCAGCTGCCCCCACCTGGGTACGGCCATTGAAAACGCACTAATTCAGTAAGAGCATATTCACTCTAGCCTTGAAGACACTTATATTTTAGTCAGACGGAAACACCGCCGCTGGCAAATTGTTCAAGTCCCTCAATTTACCTAAGCGGTATAAAAGACCAGGCGAAACACTTCGTCCGGATCATGTTGGTGTCAAGAAGGTAAGGGTGGATACTCATGGGACGAAGATGGGGTAATTAAGTCATTCAATTCTCTCGCAAACTCTCCAAAAGAGCACCGACAGCTGGCTACTCTACGCCTGAGCTAATACAAGCTTTGGTTTTGAACCAAGTCTGAGTCGCCAATTAACCTTTTCGCACGCCTTTCCACCGCATCCAAAGTTGACAGGTGGCCTTTTGCAGCACCAGCCCAAATGCTGCTGTTGTACTTCTCACACGAACGGACCTGTGCTTTGTATAACATAGAAGCCGTCCTGATGTGAAGTACCGCCGGACTTTTGCAATAACGCCAAGTTTCCGGGCAGCCACCTTGGCTTGGGACTTCATGAAACGCCCAAAGCTTAGGTTCGTGGAAATCTCAACTCCCAAAAGCTGAACTTACTTTGTTGTCCCAACAAAAATATGACCAAAGCACCGCTCGCCCGCTCGCGCCTGTAGCGGTGCGGCGCGGGGCGCGGGCTGTTTCACTGTGCTAGTACTATGTTCAATCTCCAGCTGTGCCGTGCGTACGGTAACCACACTGTAACAATTTCTATATGTGTTTGGGAAAAAATATAACATGATGTAAAATGATTGAAATCGATTCAGTTGCTTATTCTGGACAAACTATATTCAGGTTTTCTATTATATACATAGTACCTATGCAGAATAATAAGAAAACGAAAATTATATCGACTAACTGAAAACAAGGTTCGAAAACAAAACAAGACGTACACTGAAGCTGAAATAGAAACATTTTGGACTGTATTTGAAGATTACGTTTATTAGACGTCCTCCGTGACGCAGCGGTCAACACGCTTGCCTGCGACGTGGAGGCCCCGGGTTCGGTGCCCGGCCAGGTCATGATGGAAAACGATCTTTTCCTGATTGGCCTGGGTCTTGGATGTTTATCTATATATGTATCTATTATAAATATAGTATCGTTGAGTTAGTATCCCATAACACAAGTCTCGAACTTACTTTGGGGCTAGTTCATCATCATCATCATCATCAGCCCCTACTCGTCCACTGCTGGACATAGGCCTCCTTCATGGCACGCCAACAAGCTCGATCCTGAGCAGTTCTCCGCCAGCCACTACCAGCCACCGTTTTGATGTCGTCGCTCCATCTAGCCCAAGGGCGTCCCACGCTACGTTTGCCGAGCCGCGGTCTCCACTCGACGACTCGTTTACCCCAAAGGTTGTCGGTCCTGCGGCATATGTGACCAGCCCATTGTCACTTCAGCTTGCTAATCCTCTCAGCTATGTCGGTGACTCTGGTCCTCTGTCGGATCACCTCATTTTTGATGCGGTCCTTCAGAGAGACGCCCAACATAGCCCGCTCCATAGCTCGCTGAGTGACTTTAAACTTATGGACTAGTCTGACCGTTAGTGTCCACGTCTCGGCTCCGTAAGTCATGACGGGTAGGACGCACTGTTTGAAGATTTTTGTCTTCAAACATTGGGGTATGGGCGACGAAAATACCCGACGAAGTTTACCAAACGCTGCCCATCCCAGCTGGATCCTTCTATTTGCCTCCTTCTCGAAGTTGTTTTTCCCTAATTGCAACGTTTGCCCGAGGTACACATATTCTGAAACAACTTCGAGCGGCATTCCGTTTACGGCAACCGGTCCCGGAGTGACCCGTTCATTGAACATAATTTTGGTTTTATCTAAGTTCATCCGGAGACCGATGCGTTGGGAGGAGTCAGCTAAGCTGGCCAGCATTTGTTCCAGCTCTTGCTGCGTTTCCGCCATGATGACGATATCGTCCGCAAATCGCAAGTGTGAGATGTACTCGCCATTGATGTTAATGCCCCGACCCTGCCAATCCATATGTCTAGTCTGCTGGTTCTGGACTTGGACGGACATTGTGGTGGCGTCGTAGAGACTCCTCATCACTTGGATATATCGCCAATCGACTTGGCATCGCTGCAAAGATTCAAGAACAGCCCAGGTCTCGATGGAGTCAAAGGCCTTCTCATAGTCCACAAATGCTAGACACAGGGGCTGATTATACTCTTCGGTCTTCTGTATAATCTGCCTCACTGTGTGTATGTGGTCTATGGTACTAAATCCTCCTCGAAACCCGGCCTGCTCAGGCGGCTGGAATTCGTCGAGTCTACGCGCTAGTCGGTTCGTGATCACTCTCGAAAACAGCTTGTAGACATGGCTCAAAAGGGAAATGGGTCTATAGCTCTTCAGTAAGGTTTTGTCACCTTTCCTGAAAAACAGAACCACTACGCTCTCGTTCCATGCCTTTGGAGTTCTCCCCGAAAAGAGAGCATAATTAAATATACGCTGAAGCTCTTTTAGCACAGGCGTACCTGCAGCTTTCAAGAGCTCCGAGGTAATCTCGTCTTCTCCCGGGGCCTTCTCATTTTTAAGCTGTCCAAGAGCTACCACGATCTCGGCTAGGCTGATCTCAGGGAGGTCTTCGGTGTAGTGCCGTGTGAGAGTGGCTCTGGAATCTTCAGTGCGGGGTACTGGTTTAGGCGCTTGCGAGGTATACAGCTGACTAAAGGTTTCAACCTCCGCAAGTACCTCCGGCTTCAAAGTAACGACTCTCCCATCCGATGTCGTCAGCTTCGTCAGATGGCTCCTCCCAAGCTTTTGCACGAAGACTTTCGACCCCCGGTTTAGCTTTATCGCTTCCTCTATGGAGCGTGTGTTGAAGCTCCGGAGGTCTCGCCTTACCGCTTTTGAGATGTTCTTATTGAGGGCCCTGAGTTCTGACGAGGTTGATGGTGGGTTTTCTCCTCGATCCTTCATAAGCCGGAGAGTCTCTTGCGAAAGTTTAGACCCTCTGCCAGTTGGTTTCATCCCGCTGAAATTGGGGCCTTCTTCCCGCAAGATTCCAACTACCCGATCGAGGTCCCGGTCAATGTCAACGTCGATTGTGGTTTCCAAGGCTGCGAATCGGTTCTCCAGTTTTAGCTGGAAAGCTTCAGATCGAGCAATGGTTTGGTTCAGGTTGGGTCGGAGCGTGGACCTCATCAGACGGAGACGTTCAAGCTTCAAGTTGATATTCAGAGTGCCTCGAACTAATCGGTGATAACTTCCGGTTTTAAACCTGTTGATCACAGAGACATCTCTGACTATCCGCCTTTTGTCCGTCATGATGAAGTCGATCTTATTTTTGGTCATAGCGTCGGGGCTCTGCCACGTCCACTTTCGCTGGGGCCGCTTCTTGAAGAACGAATTCATCAAGAAAAGACCCTCTTTTTCAAGAAAGTCGACGAGCATTTGCCCCCTATGATTTCTGATACCGAAACCATGTGATCCTACTACCGATTCGCCGCAAGTCTGTACTCCCACTTTAGCGTTGAAATCTCCCATGACAACGTTGAAGTGGGTCTTTGTGGTGTTGTGCAAGGCCTTGGATATGTCCTCTTAAATATCTTCTACTACCTCATCCGAGTGTGTCGACGTTGGTGCGTATACTTGTATCACCTTCAGGGTATACCTTTTGGTTAGCTTCAGCACAAGGTACGCTACCCTCTTCGACACACTCGAGATATCTACAACGTTGTCACAGATAGATTTGTTGACCAGAAATCCTATACCTCCCTGTGATGGCTGATCTCCCTCCCTGAAATACATAAGATGGCCTGAGTCCAATGTGACCGTATTCTCCCCCTCTCTTCGGATTTCGGACAATCCCAGGATATGCCATTCTATGTACTTCAGTTCCTCCTCTAACTGCTCGAGGTGGGCATCGAGCCGCAGCGTGCGTCCGTTATACGTTGCCAGGGTCAGTTGGTCTTGGGTTTGGCGGCCTGCCGTAACCCGGGGATCCCTAGCACCCCCTGCCCTGACGTTACCATGGCCGCCGCCTTGGCCAGGGATATCAAGGCCGCCGGGAACTGGGGGCAGTGACGGATTAAGACTACTTGATGCCCTAAGCAATCCACGCCTGTGGGCCCCCCTATCCGTATGTCAAGGTCAACTAGAATCTGTCTTTAAACCTTTACCACCTAAAACATTCGTTTTTTGTAAAATAAGATGATGAGATGTTTTTCTTTCTTTTTTTTTTTTTTTTGTTGGTATGGGAAATCATCAAATGACTTCTCCCGCTCTGGGCGGAGCGGAAGGGCGTGTCAAATTTTTACTGACTAAAACCCACCCGTGTTTCTTCATTTGCCTGTGCGATGGCCACGGCCACGGTTTCTTGTTTAACCAACCCGCAACCCTGACCCAGGAGGCATCGGTCTTTGTAGACCCCGTCACGATGTGCTGACATCTCTTTGAGGCGCACGTGAAACACAACGCGCCGTCGACTCGGGCCTGGTCCTTACTGGGCGGCGAGCTGCCCACTGCTCACCGCCCGCAGGCCCGCGCCCACGGTGGCTGGGAGTTCGGTGTGGTCTCCCGACTATGGCGTCTCCTGCGGCGGCTAGTGGCGTGAGGGCGCTGGGATTCCCGCTGTCTCACGCGCTCCGCCTCCTCCTTTGCCAGCATCACTGCTTCGCAGAAGGAGGTGACGGCCTGCCATGCACTCTCGCTCCGGACCATGGCCTGGACCAGGGTCGGACGCGAGAGATCGCCACCGATCGCCGCTACGAGGACACGGCGGTGCTCTACCCAAGCCGGGCAGACCTCCACCGTATGCTCCACCGTGTCCTCATGGCGATCCACACAATGGTGACACCCTGGCGTTTCCTCCCGCCTAATACGGAACAGGAACCTCCTGAAACAACCGTGTCCGGTGAGGACCTGCGTCAGGCGGAAGGCTAGGGCGCCGTGGCGTCTCTCTAGCCACTCCTCAAAGAGGGGACTTACCGCCGCTATTGTGGCGTGCCCAGATGTAACGTACCTTAGAAGTAGAGTAGGCGCGACAACAATAAAAACCAATTGAAGCATAATTTATTTATTTATTGAAATGCGCCTTGCGGCTTTTTCGGGTATTGGATTCACGCAAGATAGTAGTAACGTGTAATGTTTTTATCATATCGGACTCTATGTATAATATCGATAAACAATCGAGCCTTTCTTGTATCATCTTTGTCCTTTTTTAATAATTTTAATTTTGTAAAAGAACGCTCCGCTGAGCAATTTGAACTCATAAGCGATAAAAATATACGCAGGGATCTGTTTCCATATTAGGGAAAGCTGATTCAATTTTATCATCATGTATTATTTTATACACCTGATCGAGACCTGGGCTGTACTGCAGTCTCTCCAGCGGTGCCAAATAGACTATCGGTATATTAAGCGCTGAAGGGTTTGTACGAAAACGCCACCATGTCAGTCCGAATACAGGACCAGACCTCGAAACCAATACCTCTGCAGCGTGGTGTCAGACAGGGAGATGTTATCTCCCCGAAACTGTTCACCGCTGCATTGGAGGATGTCTTCAAGGTTCTGGACTGGAAAGGACTGGGCATCAACGTCAATAGCGAGTATATGACACACCTTCGGTTTGCTGATGATATCGTAGCCATGGCTGAGACCACGGAGGACCTGAGTACAATGCTCGAAGACCTCAGTAGAGCCTTCGAGCGAGTCGGTCTTAAAATGAACATGGACAAGACCAGTCATGTCTAACGCCCATGTTGTACCGACTCCTATAAAGATTGGAGACTCTGTTCTCGAAGTTGTTGACAGTTACGTGTACCTTTATTTTATGTTTTTCCGGTGTGGAAATCCTCAATGGATGTCCGCCGCCCTGGGGTAGGCGACGGGATCTGTCAGACTCTTACTGACTAAAACCACCCCGGTGTCTCTTCTATCACGAGCGCGCGTGGGGCCGCGGGAGTCTAAATTCTTCCACGGCCCAAAGAATCAAAGTCGCACCGCATATTCCGGTACATTCGAATTGCCGAATGCACTAGCGGGCAGCGAGTGGGCAAGCGGGTGCGGGGTTATGACTCTAGGTCGGACTCTATGTCAACTTAAAACGCGCGAATTTTCAAATTAGTCCTAGAAACTTTTTTGGTGTAGTTTTTGGTGACGTGAGAGTGAGGACGTGATTCGTGATGCCCTCAGGATGGACTTTTTTGTGCTTGTTCTGGTGCCCCCCCAGACGTGATGCCCTAGGCAATTGCTTAATTTGATTACGGGTTAATCCGTCACTGACTGGGGGCCATCGCTTTGTCGTGCCTGTCATAAAGGGTCCTACTACTACCACGTTGGCCAGACGGGTTGGTAGAGGGTTTTGTTTCGAGTTTTCCTTCTCTCGCACAGATGTTAGGTGCGTGCGTCGCACAGATGTTAGGTGCGTCGCACAGATGTTAGGTGCGGTAATAATTTAGATTTAAGATTACCATGATCACCCATGTTTTACATTATCCCAGTTCTCTATATCTATTTTAGCTTTATTTATTGAACAATCTGAAATGGTCAATAGGTAGGACTAGTCCTATGCAGATAATTGGTCTATGTATACCAGTAACGGGATTTTTCTTTTTTTTTTTAAAAAAAATCATTTTTACGTTCGGGCGACAGCAGGTCAACCTACCCGAAACCGTCAAAAGTTCCCAATCTACCTTGAGCCTGATTAAGTTGAAAATCTAGTAAAAAAATCTGACAGGTTGTAGTAGCTTGTTGTGCTGTCGTCTGTATGTATCTAACAGACTTTTTAATCAAAAACCGTAAGTAACAAATTTTCTGTCATTTTTTCATTTTCTTTGCACTTACTTCTTTATGATAGTTTTTACTACAAAAATATAAGTGGCTTGCTTTTATTAGACAGTAAATAAATAAATAAATATATACGGACAAATCACGCAGATTGAGCAAGCCCCAAAGCAAGTTTGAGACTTGTGTTAAGGGATACTAACTCAACGATACTATATTTATTATAGATACATATATAGATAAACACCCAAGACCCAGGCCACTCAGGAAAAGATCGTTTTTCCATCATGACCTGAACGGGTATCGAACCCGGGGCCTCCACGTCGCAGGCAGGCGTGTTGACCGCTGCCTCACGGAGCCAGTGCCATTAATTGAATACTTTACCCTATTCGGGGGAAAATTAAACTCCGTGAATTGTTTTGAAAGAAGCTTAAACCGTGTAGATATTATAAAACAACCATTACTACTATATTTAATTAATTACTGCAGCTCAGACAGTCTTAGCGCAAGAGAGACGAAGCTTTTTATTTAAGAATGGATCGATAACCACCCTACCAGTTAGCTATGGATAGATGCAAAGAATCGTCTCAGGTAATTACTTTGAGGTCAGGACTCTCTGTTGCTTCCTCCCTTTCGTACGCAATCCCCCTTATTCATAAACGTTGCTTAAAGTTAACTAGTGATTAGCGGTTCTTTATCCATACATTTTTGACCTCTTCATCATCATCATCAACCTCTATTCGTCCACTGCTGGACATAGGCCACCGCCATGGCACGGCAATAAGCTCGATCCTGAACAGTTCTCCGTCAGCCACTACCAGCCATCTTTTTGATGTCGACGCTCCATCTCGCCCAAGGGCGTCTTACGCTACGTTTACCGAGACGCGGTCTCCATTCGAGGACTCGTTTACCCCAACGGTTGTCGGACGTTTTGTTGTTGACCTTTTAATGTCAACAACAAAACACCACAGTGTTTAAGGGTTTTATTCTTAAACGATGATTAAAGTTAAATGACGTGCATATATCTAAAATATATATATATATATATATTCTAAAATATATCGCTAATCACTAGTTAACTTTAAGCAACATTTATGGATAAGTGTGCAAACTGTTTCATAGAGAGTCCAATTTTTACAGAATACAACCGTGGACAGGGCCATGAAACTCCAAAATTGTCTAAGTTGTCGTGAGCCTGAAATATTTAATCGTTTTAGTAACTTAATTACCCAATTGATGAACCAAGATGATGGGTAAAAAATAAATAAATAAGAAAGGCCTGTTCTAAAATTAAAAAAAAATTGAATGCAAGAAAAAGCAAAACAACTTTAAAAGTTCGGGAATTTGATCACTGCGCTCGTTTGTAAGGTTCGAAAGGCTGTTTTTTTGTTCTCTATGTGAAATCATCAAATGACATATCCCGGTCTGTGCAGAGCGGAAGGGTGTATCAGACTTTTGCTGACTAAAACCCACCCGTGCTTCTTCATTTGCCTGTGCGCCAGGACCACGGTTTCTTTTTTAACCAACACGCAACCTTGGCCCTCAGCCCGGTCCTCGTGGACCCCGTCACGATAGGCTGACAACTCTTTGAGACGCGCGTGAAACACAACGCGCCGTCGCGGTGTCGATTCTGGCCTGGTCGGCGAGCTGCCCACTGCTCACCGCCCGCAAGCCCGCGCCTATGACCAGGGCATCTCCTGTGGCGGCTAGAGGCTTGAGGGAGCTGGGATTCAGAAAAAGGTCAGAAAGGATCCTGAGCAAATGACCTTGAGCAAGGTCATTTGTGCATTTGTAGAGATGGGCCTCTACAATACTTCGTAAAATATCACTAGCGCCGTCTGGTTAACGAAGTATTTGGTATTGAAGACGTTATATGTTATAAACCGTTTCGCAGAAGATCCTCGAAAATTACTTTTAAAGAAGACTACTTTAAGTGGGAGTGCATAGTTAAATTTACTTTTATTTATCTAAGTACCTATAAATCAGAATCATTTGCGTCTATTTACCCTACACACTACACTACAAATACCCAATTTTTATATAGATATGCTTGTGTAGTTTGTAGGACAAAATAGCAGGGACGAAATGACCCTAAAAATCAGACTTGACCCCTAGGCCAGAAGCTGGATACGTTTATGCCTGAAGGACTTTTTATTGCTGTTGAACTTGAATACACCCTAATATCATAGAATAAAGAGGGGAAGTAGGTTATCTGCGACCCAATCCGCGATTTAATTGCCTACTGTCTTAGGGTTGACGACTGTCCGCGCTTCGTCGGTTACGGTTGTCGCCCAAACCGCTAACAAATATTTATAGACTAAGTCTTAGTCTATAAATATTTGTAAATAATTGAAACATAAGCTGTTAGTCACTAAGAGCTTATGTTTCAATTATTTGCTTAGTATTTAGTTTACATATACTAGTCAGTTTTTTTTTTGTAATTTTTATTTTTAGTTTTGTACACATAAAGAACCATATTTATTTTTATTTTTAATTAATACAAATATAAATAATACAAACATAACATCTATTGAATCACACATTTAATACAAAATTACAAATTAGCTACAGAAAAATACCTACTTTCTTCGGTTTCGACTATTACGAAACGCGTTGTTATTAAACTTTAATGTGTAATATATCCGTATCCTTGTAAATAACTTTTAGAAATATAATTTGAAAAATATAAGTCTTTTATTTGTTCATAAATAGACATACCAACTTTGCAGTTTATGTGATCATTTTTTAAAAGCTAATGTGCCGAAAAGCCGTGACGCGCGAACCTCGTTCCGTGCTAGCCGCGACTAGCGCAGTCATAGGTAGAGTTGTTCAAAACGGCTATAAAAAAATAGCACGCTACAGACTATAAACTATTAATTTATAGCGCGCTATTAAATGCGCTATGTTATAGCGCGCTATAAATAAGAAAGCACGTGGACGTCCAGCAGGCGCGATAATTCTTGCAACACGCTACACTTCGTAGCGTGTTACTTTACATAGCGTTCTTCGATACATAGACCGCATGCTATAACGGAACGCTAATAAAAGCAATATAAAAAGATATCAATGAACTCTCTTTCATACTTTTCAGGCTTAGGACTGTCTATAATTGGTAAAGGTTATTCTAACATTAATTTTAATAAATCGTAAATCAAATATAGGCGTATTTAAAAGTTCATTGATTGTATATATACAAAAAAACAACTATTTACATTATACACAGATATATACAGTGGTTCTTCTTTAATTTATATTTTATTTACATATAAAAACATTAGTTGAACTACTTTTGTAGTAGACAACCGTGTTCCTCGATTACTGATAATATATCCTGATTTCGAAAAAATAAATTTAAAGGACAACTGTCAGTGACAATAATTACAAATAGCAGTCTTGCTGCCGTCTGCAGATTTTTCAAAAAAGTTCCAGATTGGCAAACCACCACCTTTGCGATTAGACATTTTTACATAGAGTACACACTAAATAATATCCAGTAGCTCGTTTTGCAACAGAATTATATATTAATATTTACACACACTAATAATACCTTTGCAGACACTAAATAATCGTCACTAGTTCGTTTTTCAACAGAACTTTATACTAATATTTACACTAACAATTAAGATCGCGCGCGATGAAAATAGCGTGCTCCGACAACAAACATACATTTATAGTCCACAGCGCTCACGCGATTACTGACTGCCCGTATAGCGCATAGCGCCATTCTATAGCACGCTATTTTTTCATAGCGCATAGCGCAGATAGCGCGCAGCGCCCGCGGAGAGCAGGCGCGCGCTGTGCGAGTCGTTAGATCAATTTCATTCATAGCGTAAATAGCGTTATAGCGTCATAGCGTCATAGCGTCTTAACGTCCACCTACATAGCGTGCGCTATGCGCTATGAAAAAATAGCGTGCTATAGAATGGCGCTATGCGCTATATTAACCACCTCTAGTCATAGGCACTCTAATATTGTGTTTAGGTGTGCGTGCGGCGACGCATAGATACTATGGCGCAAACATACAAGCCGCGCGCGGTCCGTTTGTATGAAGATAACGTACTTCCCTCTCTTTATTCTATGCTAATATCTCACTAATATGCCATTAGAAACAACTTCTATTTATCTAAGTACCTATAAATCAGAATCTTTTGCGTCTATTTGCCCTACACACTACACTAGAAATACCCAATTTTTATTTATATATGCTTGTGTAGTTTGTAGGACAAAATAGCGGGGTCGAAATGACCCCAAAAATCAGACTTGACCCTAGGCCAGAAGCTGGATACGCTTATGCGTATTTATTATTAAAACACCCTATTATCTCATTAATATGCCATTGGAAATAAAATACTTATTCAGCGAATCATAACAAACACATTTACATAATACTGTGCTTAAAATTAAGTCGGTATCGCTACGGTTTTGTTCTTGCATTTGAATATTTGCGACCACATTTCAAGTTGGTTCATTCTTGATCATAATTAATTATTTATGAAGGACGTTTATCTAGCCAAAGTACAGACTAAGAACAGTAAAATAATAGTTTCATTATTAAAAATATGTCTGTGCCAAAGCCCAACACTGCGGCACAAAAAAAAAAAAATGATATGAGAAAAATTTACCTTAGTTCGGTAACTGAGCAGTTCTGATTCAAGTTACAGGTTAATTACGTAACACAGTATCGGTAGCAATGGGTTTCATTTTGACAGTTAAACCACAATCATTGCGTTATTTACTTTGTTGAGCAGACACATTTTCAAACACATTTGCGTCTATTCGCCCTACACACTACACTACAAATACCCAATTTTTATATAGATATGCTTGTGTAGTTTGTAGGACAAAATAGCGGGGACGAAATGATCCCAAAAATCAGACTTGACCCCTAGGCCAGAAGCTGGATACGCTTATGCCTGAAGGACTTTTTATTGCTGTTGAACTTGAATACACCCTATTATCTCATTAATATGCCATTAGAAACAAAATACTTATTCAGCGAATCATAACAAACACATTTACATAATACTTGTAATGTTATGTACATATTCAGATATACTTACACTTATTATTTATACTCATATTCATACTTATATATGTATCATTCATTTCCACGGTCCATAATATGCATTCCATTATTATGAGGCTCTGTTTTGATCATATTCCACTACACCAGGACTCATTTTTCTGTTCACAGACTCAGTCCTCAACTTTAGGCCTAAGTTTCGGCGACTTAGTGACCCCTTAGCGTAGGAAGCCGTACCTATGCAGGACTGTATCACTTTTTCCTATCAAACACTGCACTTTTTAATTTAATACCATTTATATTTACATTGTTACAGAACATTTTCATTATTTTGACATTTTTTGACAACATTGTTGATGATGTATCTATGACAACCTTCTCATCAAAATTCTTGTTGGTCTGCTATTTTTATTTTATAATTGTTATTCGAACTCTTTTATGGTAAAATTATTTACCGTTCCTCGTCCATATTTTCGAATATTTTAAATTTCGACCTCCAACCGTTCTGCGAGGTTTCTTTAGGAATCATCGCAGAGCAGTGGTCAGTCGAGCTCTGGCTTCCAAACAAGCCTCTTAAAAGTAGGTCTCTAGTAAACGCTGCCTCGAGAGCCCTTCTAGGGTGTTTCCTGCTGTGCCAGTCTCTATATAACTGGTGCGCCTGGAGCTGCCTGGCCCTTTGCCGCCGGAGCCCTCGACTGCTGCCGGCCTTGTGACGCCGGGGCAGTCCCTCTTCTGTAGCTGCCGCCGGTCTACCAGGGCCGTTCTTCTGTAGCTGACGCCGGTCCACCAGGGCCGCTCCTCCGTAGCTGCCGCCGGTCCACCAGGGCCGCTCCTCTGCAGCTGCCGCCGGTCCACCAGGGCCGCTCCTCTGCAGCTGCCGCCGGTCCACCAGGGCCGCTCCTCTGCAGCTGCCGCCGGTCCACCAGGGCCGCTCCTCTGCAGCTGCCGCCGGTCCACCAGGGCCGCTCGTCCGTTGCTGTCGCCGGTCCACCAGGGCCGCTCGTCCGTTGCTGTCGCCGGTCCACCAGGGCCGCTCGTCCGTTGCTGTCGCCGGTCCACCAGGGCCGCTCGTCCGTTGCTGTCGCCGGTCCACCAGGGCCGCTCGTCCGTTGCTGTCGCCGGTCCACCAGGGCCGCTCGTCCGTTGCTGTCGCCGGTCCACCAGGGCCGCTCGTCCGTTGCTGTCGCCGGTCCACCAGGGCCGCTCGTCTGTTGCTGTCGCCGGTCCGCCAGGGCCGCTCGTCTGTTGCTGTCGCCGGTCCGCCAGGGCCGCTCGTCTGTTGCTGTCGCCGGTCCGCCAGGGCCGCTCGTCTGTTGCTGTCGCCGGTCCGCCAACTGCCGCCGGTCCACCAGGGGCCGCCCTTCACCATCACCCATCAATCATTCATCTACATTATTCATTTTTATACTTCCATCTTGTCTTTTCTGTATACTTAATAAATACTGTCTCCCTCTAAAGTCTTTTCTTGTCGTTACACGACATACTGTGCTAAAATTAAGTCGGTATCGCTACGGTTTTGTTCTTGCATTTGAATATTTGCGACCACATTTCAAGTTGGTTCATTCTTGATCATAATTAATTATTTATAAAGGACGTTTATCTAGCCAAAGTACAGACTAAGAACAGTAAAATAGAAATGTTTTTTTTTTAAACCAGTGTTGCCAGCTTAATCTGAGGGAGAAAAATGTGGGTGTTATAGATGCCGTCTATATCAACAAAAAATATTATTGAAAAAAATATTATTTGATATTGACTTATCAAGGAAATAAAGCGGTTACAAAATAATGCGTTCATTTATCCTTACCCCAAGTGACGGAAGATTACACTATTCTCCTCCGACGTAATAGGCCAGTTTAGGAAGAATTGCGAACAATTTAATACGCTTTGTCCGATTGAAACGTTGCGAATTTCAAGACCCATGATACCTAAGTGGTACGGTACCTTTATACACACACTAGCTGTCCCCTGCGGTTTCACCCGCGTAGGTTTCGATGGTTTTTTATAGGCTTCGCTCTTATTGGGCGCAGCGTGATGTTATACAATATGTAAAGAAAACCCTGTCCGATCCGTAAAGGTATTGTTAGGTATCGATAACATCGATAATATCGGTATCGATTCTACTAATGCCCACAAAGCAGCGCTAAACTGAAAAAAAAACCCCTAAAATAATAAATAGGTACTATTTCGAAAAAGCGAGGTAACTTAATGCATGTGCGGTAGGCAACTCTTTAGGCACACATGCGCGGGTAAAGGGAGGCAGGGTAGGCGGCACGTGATCGCATCGCTATTCGCTCCGTCACAAATGTTATAATCTTTTTAAAAATTACCAAATTTCGGGGAAGTTGGAATTAAATCGCGGGAAAAAAAGATTATTTCAAAATTCATTAGTATTGTTACTATGATGATTAAGTTAAATTTCATATTTTATTTGGTCATGTGTTTACGTAACCTTTATTATCCTTATGGGTCGGACGGGGTTTTCTTTACATATTGTATAGCCTAAAGCCTGCCTGGATTAATGGGCTAACGCAGAAAGAATTTTTCAAATCGGATTGGAAAATTCTTCAAATGCGCGTTCAAACAAACAAACTCTTCAGCTTTATATATTAGTAAGTAAAGATAACTCTACGCCTTCTACCCATTGGGTCAAGCAGAAACTACAGGCAATCTATTAAGGCGAACAATAAGCCACTGCTTTATCAGATAGCTTTTATCTGTTTTGGACTGTCTAGCTTGGTGAAACACTTCTTATGTAGGTGTCTCGGTTCATCCTGATGGATCTTTCTTGCAGAGTAGGACACTGTGTCTTTTCAGTCTTCTATGCTGCCTTTATTTTATCAGTCCAAAGGAGGGATGGATTTATATATCATTATTTTGTGTATGCGAAACCCGACACACATGTCCCCTATTTTTAAGTAAAGAATCTATGTACAAAATTTCAAAAAGAGATCATGAAAAAAAAAGTCCGAGTAAAGTTCTGCCTAAATTGCTGCCACCTTTTTGTGATTAATGCCATGAGATATTATAGAATGTTACTTGATCATACACCAGTTTCTGTCGTTGTAAACTAATATCGCCTGTGGATGGTGATTCCATCAAGAAATCCGTACTGTGGGGGAACGATACAAGGGTGGAATACCAAAAGGAGAAGAATACCAATACCAAAATAGCAAAAGGTCATTTTTGGCTGCTTTTGGAGATTAAGTTTTTTTTTTTTATATGTATACTTTAGAAAGAAAACACCATAGACACATTTATAGTGTTTTCTTTCTAAAGTATACATAAGATGGGTGGACCATGGATGGCCACTCTAACGAGTAAATACTTTTAATTCGTTTATTTATTGGATAAATGAAGAAAACAAATTATTAAGTAATGTTTTGTTTTATTGTCCACCGTATAAAATCTTTTTTTTTTACCTAACTTTAAACAACATTTATTAAATTTAAGTTTTGTAAAGCTCTTCCAAATGGCTTTGCACGGAACACGACTCCAAACAAGGCCAATATTATACATCTGTCGTTAAACTTAAAAATAGAGTTGTAACAATAAATATATCCGCTTTTACTAAAACTACATAATAAGGTCTATTATTTAAGCGAAGCATTAAATGCTCAATGTATTTTTATCATCTATAAAAAACTCTACGAACATTACTTGAACACCATTCTATAACTAAGAATCTATTAATATAAATTATTTAAAAATATTAGTAATGAGTATTATATTGGCCTTAAATAACTTACCATCACGTTTTATTATTAAATTACAATTTTTTTTTAAAAATCAAAAATGGCCTTCTTATGGGTCTGTTTTTTGTAAGGCCAAAATTGATAATTATGACTATAACTTTGTCCTAATAATTATAATAAATAAAAGATACTACAAACTACTATAATTATAACAATTTCTCATTATTTATAACCATAAAGTAAGGTCCGTATTACAGAACGTCACTCAAGCATTGATCTCTGCATAAGCATTACTTAAAACTAGTTTCAACCAATCAAAAGGCTTGAAACGAGACTTAAGTAGAGCTTGAGTTTGAGTGACGTTCTGTAATACGCACCTAAGTGTTCATTTGTTCAGGATTTGTGAATGTTCCTTGTGGTTCCTTGCACCATAGCAAGGCCAACCGTCAAATTTTTGATTGGCCTTATAAGGAACCACCGGCTTTCCTAGGAACACTGCCAATATTTTAATGTAAATTGAGGCAAAGCTATGATTTTTTTCTTTAGTACCATAAACATGTACTAATATGACAATTCACAGTAAAAAAACATGAAATAATAATAGGCTATTGACTAAAAAATTACGGTTTGTTGTGCGAGCGAATAACAATTGTAACGTCGACGACCGAAGTCTACGAAACGTTGGATCGCACTGCCACAATAGCGACACGATCGACACGCTGCCACGTTTGTGGCCTTTACTTTGCAGGATCTTACTGTGTAGTGTGTAGTAGCAGGAATATGTATTTAAATGTCAATAACTACGATTTTTTAATAGTTGGCCTTCAAAGGAGCATGGCCTTCCATGGTCCACCCACCTTATTTAATATCTCAAAAAGTAAAGCTGATACATGAAAATGGTTTTCATTTTCACAGTCAAAATACCAAATACCTACAGAAAAGCTACTCACTTCTCCGGAAAAAAAGTTTTGAAAATTATGTGACAAAAAAAAGACTGCAAAGTATCAACTCCCAAAAGCTGAAGGCGGTCGGTGCACTCCAAGGATACATTCCAAAAAGTAAGAGCCAAGGTGAAGAAGCTTCTTTTGGCGGTGAAATGACACGCCTGTGTTTTGGCGGCATTGAATGCTACAAGATTGGAAATCATCAAATAATCTCTTCCGCTCTGGGCAGAGCGGTAGGGCATGTAAGACTTTTATTGAGTAAAACCTACCCGTGTTCCTACACTTGTCTGTGCGCCAGGACCAAGGTTTCTTTTTTAGCGAACCCGCAACCCTGACCCAGGAGGCATCGGTCTTCGTCGACCCCGTCACGATGTGGCCGCGTTTAAACAAACAAACTCTTCAGCTTTATATATTAAAAAAAGTATAGAGTATAGATTTTGTTGATTTCAGACTGGCTAGCATTAATAATCATACAAACATAATCATACGTTTATTTGCTAGAGATACTCCTATTTCTTCTTCTTCAGCCTATAGAGGTCCACTGCTGGACAAATGCCTCCCTCAAGGCTTTCCACAATGATCGGTCTTGTGCTGCCCGCATCCATCGGCTTCCCGCGACCTTCACCAGGTCATCGGTCCACCTTGTTGGGGGCCTCTCTACGTTGCGTCTTCCGGTACGTAGGCCCCATCGGCCATCGGCTCTGCTAGAGATACATTCATTGTATAAAGGCAAATTCTTAAGACCTAAAGGTTATAGTACTCTGCAAATGTTTAATGTTACAATAATTATTCCTTTATACTTACAGTTTATGTCTAAAATTTTATTTATTCAAATTAAACTTTCTTTTTTCTTTTTATAAATTATAAACTAGCGCTTGACTGCAATCCCGCCTGATGGTAAGTAGTGACGCAATTGATAATGGTAAATCGCACTACTTTAATAAGAGCCTATTCACCCTCAATTCAAACATTTTCATTTTTATGTTCCAAAAATATATAATAAGTCTTAAAAATGTTTGAAACTGAGCTTTAGAGTGTAGAGATTAAAGTTGTTTATCCAAAAGCTCGTATTTGAAATCACGAACGGTGATAAGGGTAGGTCTTCTGCCACCTTTCTGCTCGGTGTTTTAGTTTCAGTAAACGAGAGTTTCGTGTGGTGATACCGCAGGTATTGTATTAATTTGAAACGTAGGTATTCTCGCGTTGTGTTAACTAATCTGTGAAATAAATTAAATGCCTAAAGGAAACATGAAACGTTTGTGGAATTTTAATTCAGGCTCAATTTATTTTATTTGGGTAGGTATCTTCTTGGCAAATAATAAGATGTAACCAGCTAGGTTTACTGCAGAGTAGGCAGTGCTGCGGTAAAAACCTTTTTTCCAAATAAAGACTGGTTATTACGGATTTTTCTTTTTTTAAACGGAATTCTTATTTCTGAAGCGACAAGAATTCATATAGATAATATACTTATATCATCATCATCATCATTAACCTTTTATCGTCCCACTGCTGGGCACAGGTCTCCTCTCATCAGAGAAAGATTGAGCGTAATCACCACGCTTGCTTAATGCGGGTTGGCGATTTCAGACTTGGAAAGTCCAGGTTTCCTCAAGATGTTTTCTTTCACCTTCAGTCATTGATGTCCAAGATATACCTACTTAGAAAGTACATATAACTTTAGAAAAGTTACATAGGTATTTGCCTGACCTGGAATCGAACCCGCACACTCATACTTGAGAGGCTGGTGTTTTAACCACTTGGCCACCACGACTATATAATTATATGTTTTAACCTATTAACATATTTTTGTAGATAATCTCCATTTCCACTCCATTCGCTCATAATTATGATCCTGTTAAAGTAATTTCATTTCCCTTTATGTAAATAATTTAATAGTTTCATTATTCAAAATATGTCTGTGTCAAAGCCCAACACAGCGGCACAACAAAAAAAATTGATATGAGGAAAATTTACCTTATTTCGGTAACTGAGCAGTTCTGATTCAACTTACAGGCTAATTACGTAACACAGTATCGGTAGCAATGGGTTTCATTTTGACAGTTAAACCACAATCATTGCGTTATTTACTTTGTTGAGCAGACACATTTTCAAACACATGGTGCAATGGATTAGCAAATTATTTTGAAATTATTCTAACTGATAGATAGTAATAGTGTGTTCCGCAATTGTAAAAAAATATATTTAATTAATTGTAAAAAAATGCAAACTGTGGAAGATGACAATTACGCATCCCCGAGGGGTATGTGGGACTCCCCGGAAGATAGATAGCCTCCCGGTATACCCACTAAAAACCACAGCGGCACACCGACCGACGTCGCCTTAGTGGCGGGGTCATGGGAATCCGGCAGAGCCTGCGCTACCAATCTGGCCCTCATTAGTTCCTCCATAGGGAGGGGCCGGGCTGGGTACCTCTTCTTGTGCGAGAAGACGCAGCATCCAAGGGTTTTTAAGCGAGGTGTCCTTCCACTTAGCCCCACTCGCTTGCACGCATGCAAGCGGGGCCCCCAACTCCTCTCAGTGAGGAGTCCGGGTTGTCCGACGGCGACCCGGAGTTAGGGTCGTGTCAGGTCACCTGGAGTGGTGGTCCGCGCCGGGAAACCGGTAACCCCCATTTCTGGGGGCCGTTCCCCTATCCGCCACCCGGGGACGCGTCCGATGGCAGGCCAGAAACTGCACACGGAATCATCATCTAACCTAGCCTATCTCCAACTGTGTTAGGGTCGGCTTCCAGTTTAACCGGATTTAGCTGAATAATATTTACTGGGAAATTAAGAACCTATTGTGTGTTAAAACGCTTGTGTCAAATACATGGGCGTACCCAGCTTCTGGCCTAGGGGTGGGCAAGTCAGGCCTAGGGGTGGCCAAGTCCGGCCTTGGGTAAATAATTATGTACACTAGAAGATAATGGACAATGTAATTTTTAATAATAGGACTACAGGTAATATTTACAAACTTATAAAACTAAATAAACTAAAAATGATTAAATAAGATAATTACACAAACTTAATATACATTCATTATACTTGTACTATAGTAAGGTACTTAATACCTTCTCTCATGGTAAATTAATTAATTATCTGTTCCCTCAGCAAGTGTCCTCCAAATAGCTACCTACATAGTTTTGTTTGAAGGCAACTACAACCACGACCCCTATGTTTCGAAGGGAGATAAACAAACTGTCGCTCCCTCAAATATAAAAGAAAATGGTAGAAATGAAGAGGAAGTTTTGCAATGAACGTTGGCTAGGAAACAACTTTCATGTTTGTAAACACACACTCAACAGATTTTATCAATCATGATTGAAAAATGAAATCGAATTTATCGAATCATTTTAAAGAATAATATGCTAATGCATTGCTTTATATGTTAGGAAAACATGTCTGCGCAACAACGTAGTGCTTAAAATATAACGCAATGAATGTTGTTATACTGTTAGATTGAAACCCATGTGATCTACATAAATATACAAAGATCTTTCAGAAAACAATTAGAAGTTACCACCCACCAGACAAAGTCTTGCCGCCAAGCGATTCGTCGTGTTCCGGCATGATGTCTGGTGAAGCCGTACGGAGGACGGGTCTGAGCAGTTGTGATGCGATGTATGGCGGGTACGATGCGCCAAATGTTGTTGTGTCGGGAGTTTGGTCGTGGAGAGTCTCCAGATCAATCTCCATCTAGCGCAGCATCGTTTTGGTCGTGTTGGTCTTGGGTTTAACATTGCATCACCTCGCTCAACTGCCATCATGGTCCTATTCCTAAGTTTTTTAAGTGAATAGGCATAATAAACTAGTGGGCTTTACCATCAACGATTGCATCACTGCTTACCATCAGGCGGGATTGCAGTGAAGCACTAGTTTATTATTACTAAATAAAAAATAATAGAATAGTCTCCATTTTGTATTGTCATGGTTACAAAATTATACTACACAAGCGGACCCTGGGCTCCAACGCGAAAGCCGCGGATACAACCGCGATTATACGCTGAGATGACGATGATGATGATGATAAAATTATACTACTATTAACTATTATGAAAGTGGTTTTTCTGCTCGCGTCACCCGCGACAACAATTATTAATTGAAGCTTTTTTAAGTGTCCCTTAACTTCTTTTTACTACTTTTTAAATAATTGGCTCACGTCTATGGATTAAGTTTAAAAAGTCTGTTAAATTGACATTTCCCGTGACCCATGGGCTGGTTTTTATCATGGTCAGACACTAAACATTTAATTGCCATTTTGCCAATTTGGATACGACAGAAACGGTATCGATTAGAATAGTTTAGATAACTTTTACAGTGACATATCTTTCAAGAGTTCATCAGCGGGTCCCGTTCCCAGAATGCCTATAGAACGTCCAAATCAATCAATGCATTGCCATTAAAATGGCAAAGGCCAAACACTTTACATAGGGTCGCCGCGAACCGAACAAGGGCCATGCTGTAGACAGCCTTGTTTTAGGTTCTTATTAGTTTTAGTTTAGTTTTTTTTAATAATTATAGGTACACTACTTACTAAATATTATATAAAAAATGAATGCCGACCTCTTGCACATACGCTTCAACATCGCGAGATCGTTGGGCGCTAGCATTGTCGTCCATAAGAATCTAGTCTTCACCTAGAGCGGCCAATGCGGTTTGTGCATGAGAAATTATAACTTCCGTTATGTATCGATGTCCAGTCAGTGAGCTGTTTTCAATGAAGACTAACTCTGTACGATCCATTGAATTTATTCCTGCCCAAAATATAACAAAACATCACACCATAAGTTGTGATTTCTTTGAAACATACCTCTGCATAGCGTTCTCCGACGTCGATCTTCACCGAACAGAGATATCCTGGCTTCATCAGAGAACGAAACCCTATTCCAATCTTCTTGAGTTCATAATTCACAATTCCTAGCGAACCTAAGCCTGTCAACTCTGTGCTCACGGAGTAATTTGGGGCCGCGGACTGTGACTGCGTATATTGGCAACGAGAAGTCTCCTCCTGACCGTCCATAGACTAATATGCATATTTCTTACTTCTTGGAGGTTGTTCTTATGATCCACATACGAAGATTTGCGATTTCTCAATGCGCGACTCACAGGAAAACGATCATCCCGTGGTTGGGTACATGGTTTTCTTCTAGAACCAGGCCGTCTCTCGACGGAATCAGTATCCTGATATCGCTGCCAGGTCCTTTGGACCGTCGATCGACTAACATTTAGCACTTTTACCAGTTTATCTACCATTTTTGACACAGCCAAATAGTAATTAATAAAACTTTGACAGTCAAGGTTATGAAATTAATCGATAAAAATTGAATAGAAGTTATGACAGTCGATGTTAACTTCTGGAACTACGCGCCAAAAATGTAGGATTAAAAGGAGTTTTCTGTAAAAATAAGCATCAAATGAAAATTTGAATTTAGAACGTAGTTTTTTAAATATCACGGCATTTTTAAAACCGACCTGTAACGTGTACAAAGTGTACCAACGAACGAACGTAAGTGTACAAACGATTGATTGAAACCTTTTTTGTATTGCATCATACTGCCTGACCGCCATTAGACCTCATGACACCGAGAATCTTGACCCCGCAATTCCGAAATGTGACGTAATATGACATCGCCATCTGATGTTATCTGGAGGTAATTCTGTAGTGTTCCTTCTTATAGTAATAGGTGGCGCTGGTGGATGAAAAAAAGGTTTGCTACAATATTATTTTTATAATACATTTCCTGGTACCTAGTATTATTTCCTCAATATCGGTTTCTATAAGAAAATCGACCATTTCAATACTCATATTTTAAAACGAAGTACACTCTCGTACACGTTTCCCGAAGATAGTAAAATTCTTATTGCAAATTAGATCAATTCAATTCAATTCAATTCAATGTATTTATTTGCTTACTAAGTGTACATTAGTGGTCTTATATATTATGTAACAATTAGTCCTTACAACTTAGCGGCCTTTTTCAGGCATTGCAAAATTTGAGTTTAGTAAGGCTTACAATATTTTAATTTCAACATTTATAATTATAATTTATATTAACAATACTTTTTATACATCAAAGTAGTCATTATTTTTATGATCGCCGTATTAATTTTATAAATGTGGGTAGGTGTATTTTGGTCGGTGCCTTCATTATTCAATTATGTTGTAGTATTGTAGTGTTGCTAAGTAGTAACATTTATATAAGTGTAGGTATATATTGTCAAACGTTGTGTATGATCGTGTATCTGTGTGAGAGAGAGAGCGAAAGAGCACAACTACGTGTGCGTGTGAGGGAGATAATGTGTGTGCGTGGATTAAATTATCAAGGTTTCTGATTTAGGTATTCTTCAATAGAGTAATAGCAGTTTTTTAGTAAAAAGGATTTTAATTTATTATTAAATGGGACAATTCTGGTTTCGTCTTTAATTGCTTGCGGCAATTTGTTATATATTTTAATTGCCATGTATTTTGGACTGTGGTATAACATTTTTATTTTAGATGGGGGTTGGTATAATTTATTTTTATTTCTAGTATTACAGTTATGGATATCTTTATTTCTGGTAAATCCATCAATGTTTTTAAAAACAAACATACAAATGTCATGTAGATATATGCAAGGTAGTGTGAGTAGGTTAAATTTTAAGAAATAGGGTTTACAGCTTTGTCTGTTATTTATTTGGGCTATGATTCTAACACATTTTTTTTGTAATACGAACAGTTGCTGCATATTAACGCTATTTCCCCACAACATGATGCCATAGCTTAGCCACGAGTAGGCATAAGCATAATAAGCTTGTAGAGCTGTTTTTGTGTTAGTGCAATGTTTTAGTTGGAATAGTGCGTAGGTAAATTTTGACAGTTTGGTTTCTAGTTCTTCCACGTGACATTTCCAGTTGATATGTGTATCAATTTGTATTCCGAGTAGCTTAAAAGTGTCTACTAGTTCTATTTGCGCATTTTGAAATGTAAAGGTAATTTGTTCAGAAGGTGTTTTGTAAGATCTAAATTGCATTATTTTTGTTTTGCTGTAGTTTATTTCTAAGTTATGGTCATGGAGCCAATGTGTGACTGTTTTTAATGTTTCTTCTAGGATATTATTGATGTTTTCTGTGTTTTCACGTCTGATTAATAGTGATATGTCATCTGCAAATAGAACAGGTAGGATTTGTTTTGTATTGAGGCACTTAGGCAGGTCATTTATGTATATTAAAAATAATATACATCCTAATACACTTCCTTGGGGAATAGAGCAGGATAGAGTTCGAGTTTTAGATTGTATGGTTTCTATATTGTGGGTTTTATTATTGTGGTAGTTTATTTGTACTATTTGTTTTCGGTTGTTTAGGTACGATTTAAACCAGTTGTATGCGGGTCCACGTATTCCTGAACCATAGAGTTTACCTAACAGGATATTGTAAGACACTTTATCATACGCTTTCGTCATATCTAAAAGTATTCCTAGAGCTGCTTTCTTGTCATTTATATGTTGGAGGGCCATTTGAACATACTTATAAACTGCGGTTGTAGTTGATCTGCATTTTCTAAATCCATTTTGGGAGTCATCTAATATTTTATATTTTTCCAAGAAACTATATAGCCGATTACACATTGCTTTCTCAAAAATTTTTGAGAAGGTAACTAAAAGAGCTACAGGTCTGTAATTACTTGGGGTGGTTGTGTCATCTTTTTTATGTATGGGTTTTACTAATGACGTTTTGAGTAAATCTGGAAATATGCCGTCTCGAAAGCTTTGATTTATTAGAAGTGTGAGAGCTTCAGAGAGTTCTACCGCACATTGTTTTACTAAGATGGGTGGCACTTCATCGATTCCATAGCTATGTTTGTTTTTCATGTTTTGGATTACCCTAATGATCTCTTTTCGATCTACTGGTCGTAGGTACATCGAATAAGATGGAGTATTTATCACCGGTTGTCCGAATTTCTTTGTTTGGGATCCAGTCTCGCCAACTGTAGCGAAGAAATCATTAAAAGTATTGCTGATGGTTTTGGGGCAGTTTACTATGTTATTATTTATTTGAAGTGTTATATTTTTGTGTTGTCTAGGTTTTATTTTTCTAGTTTTTGTGTTTATAATTTTCCACATTGTTTTTGTTTTGTTATCTGATTTGTCCATTAGTCGTATAAATTCTAGCTTTTTTGATAGTTTTACGCTGCGTTTTAATATAGTGTCATATAAGTTATAGTACGTTTTTAGAATTTCGTTGTTTTTTGATTCGTTTATTAATATTTTAAGTGTTATTTTATGTTTACATGAGTTTCTTAGACCCGTTGTCAGCCATCCTTTAATATGTGTATTTTTTATTTTTATGATTTGAGTGGGTATATGTTTATTTAGCAATTCATTTATTTGTAAAGAGAATCCATTGTAATTTTCGTTTATATTTTTATCTGGGTTTATTATTGTATCCCAGTTAATTTCTTGTAACGCTTTTTTAAAATTAATCATTTTGGTTTGTGTAAATATTCTTTTCCTTGTTCGCCACATTTTGTTATCTGTTAATATATTTTCTGTTAGGTTTAGTTTAACATTTGTAGACTTATGGTCAGAGAGGCCATAGTCGTGTACATAAGTTTTGTTTATTATTTGTTTATTGTTTGCAAATATGAGGTCTATGCAAGTAGATGTAGTTTTTGTTACTCTTGTTGGTTTCTTAACTGTTTGACAAAGGTTGAACGAGTGCATGAAGTTTAATAGTTCTTTACACCGAGAGTTTTTCAATAGAATATTTATATTAAAATCGCCTCCTATTATGACGTTTTTATTTTTTGTTTTTAAACTATTTAATATTTTCTCCATTTGTTCATAAAAAATATTAATATGGCGATCAGCTCTATATAATCCTATAATAATACAATTAATCCTAGGTATTTCAATTGCACATAATTCAATTATAAATTCTTTAGAGTAGTTAACAATATCTTTCCTTTCCTTATATTCTAGGTTATCCTTAACTAATAAACAAACTCCTCCTCCTTCACGGTTTTTGCGGCAGAATGAAGATGCCATTTTATATCCCGGTAGATGTATTGCTTCACAATAAGATGATGTTTTCCATATCTCTGATAGTGATAATATTGTAATATTAGACTCTGACAGTGTTTGTTCAAGTATATCCATTTTATTACCAATATTTTGTATATTTTGAAACGATAATGTTAGATCAGTAGCGAAATGTCTGTTTCAGTTTTTGTTTTTCAGTTGATTTTGTGGGGCTGTCTGGATGTGGGGTGATCAAATCGGTGGGTGTTTGTTGTGTGTCGTGTAATATGCTCTCATTTCCGCGTGTTAAGTCGTGTGTGGTTGGTATTTGTTTTTCTATGTATGTCCGTTCATTATAGTCCTCGCTTTCCTTTCCGTTTATATATAATTTGTTATTTTTTATATATGCTCTTTGGCCATTTTTTCTAGCAAGATTGACTTTTTTTCTTAGTTCATTTCGATGTTGTAGTTCTTTCCTATCCAAAAATTTACCAACTGAAAGCCCTGTATTTTTAAAAGCTCTTCCGTTTTCCGTTATATATTTAGCCATTCTTTTGCTTATCAGGTCAATTTGCAATGGTC
This sequence comes from Sesamia nonagrioides, assembly GCA_017933935.1. Classification (NCBI taxonomy): domain Eukaryota; kingdom Metazoa; phylum Arthropoda; class Insecta; order Lepidoptera; family Noctuidae; genus Sesamia; species Sesamia nonagrioides. The sequence continues at coordinate 215,397 of JADWQK010002107.1, forward strand.
TTTTTTCTCCTCGCTTGCCGATACGCTTTATTTCTTCTATATACGGGTTAATATCTATATTCATTATTTCGTAGAACGCTCTTGAGACGCGGTCATAGAGGTCGTTATCTGTTTCATAATATTCTTCTTGAAGTCCATACAGAACTATTTTGTTTCCGTTTTCTAGTATCTGAAGTTGTTGTTCAATAGTATCGATTTTATTATTTAATGTACATATTTTTTCTTTTAAGGTGGATTGTTCTGTGGCTAGTATGCTTTTGCTTTGAATTAAATCATTTTGGAGTTTATTTATTGCGTTGGTGAATTCAGCTTGGATTGTGTTTTTTACATTTTGAATTATAGAAATCTTCATACATTCCAGCTTAGTATCTAATAGTTGGCTAAATTTTTCTAATATTATAGAATCGCTGTTATTTAATGTGCCAATATGGTTTTCGTTTATAAGATGTAATGATTGACTTATTTGTGTATCTCCTATGATGTCATCTGGTGAGAGTTCAGTCGTAACATCGTTACTTTTTAGTTTTCTTCTTAAGGTTACGTTCAAATTGTTTGGGGTGGTACAGGTGGGTTCACAATAGGTCTGCCTTACTGGGGTATTAGTATTATCTCTTTTTGGCATGCTACATACGCATGCTTGGCATTTCCATTCGTTTTTGTTCCGAGTCGTCATGGAATTAAATTGGATTTTATTAATATTTGTGCATTCCAGATCATAAGCACTTTGACAGATATGGCATACCAGATATTGCTCTTCTAGAAGATCACTATTACATCCTGCGCATTTAGCCATTTTTAATTTTTAATTAATGATCTTCGGAATAATTTTATCAGTTATAGTTTGTTGTGATACTACTAGTGGCCTCTATCGGCTAATTAGTTTACTATTGTTGTTCTTGTGCATCAAGATCAATGCAAAAAAAAACAATAATAAAAATTTTGAGGGTAGTAGCCGTGTTGGTACAGTAGTTCAAATTTTTTTTGACAGATGGCGCTATTCTATGTTCAGCTATTAGAGGTTAATGATTCAGCAAAATTTAAAAAAAAAATAACGAGTTTTTGTTTTACTTTTTATACTGAATTTAACACTTTTTATTGTTTGGAATAGTTATCTCGGCACTGCCTTGCGTTTCACTTGAGAAATAGATATTGCTATAGCTTATTTTTGTTGTCTATTTTAGTTTATTGACTATTCATTATTCACCGAGTCGTTGTTACACTATCTTTTAACAAAAGCACTTTTGCACTGTATTGTTTACGATGTCACTTTCGTCACCTATTTGATTCACTTGTGGCTTTAATTATACAATATTTCACTGTAATATTTACACTGCAACTATTTTTATTATTTTTTATTCACGAGCTGTTAACGGATTCGTGTTGACATTATCAGCAGATTGTACCAGATATGATCACGATGGCAGAAGACATTGTTTTAGATTTCCCAGAGCATTGTATTGAAAATGGAGTCATCATGGGATTTGAGTATACTGAAGTGGAAACAGAATGCCAGGATTTCACAATGAAGGCCAAATGAGTTTTGGGTAGGTATACAATCGACACGAGAACGACACGAGAAGAAGAGAAATAACCGTTCATTTAACTGTATTTCTGGTAAATTGTTAATATGTATTGGTATTTAGACAATCTTTTATAAGTATTGCAAATCTGAGATCAAGTCAAACAGGTTTAGCATAAAACAATGTGGTTACCAGATGGAAAATTGAAAAAGCCTGGAAAAAAGCCCAATTTTCCTACGTAATAACTCTGTGGAAAAATTAGTTTGTACACATAAGTTGATTGTAGGTCTAAAAACTAAAGAGGATAAAAGAACATATTTATGTGTTTAAATTGCGGTAATTTGTGATGATCTAAAGAAGAAATACTTATGAAACGTTTTTCTATGAAGTGACTAGCTGCGCCTCATGTATGACCCGTAGCAGTAAATAAAAAATAGATACAAACATATTTTCAGGCCTAACGAAAGTGTATAAGAATTTTATTAAAATCGGTTCAGCCCTTTTGGAGGAGTTCCAGGACAAGCACCGTGATAGGAGAATTTTATATATTAGAAGATTATAACTTTCCCATGAAAAAAAAGTGAAATCAAAAGCGAAAAAATTAGTTCAGAAGATAATTATGGTAAATCGGTGTGTGCTTGGTCATTGTATGCTAAATTGAAGAATTTGTGCATCGTAATACACGTATTTGTTAACCTTACAGTCTGCAACCTAATTGCGTAACACACTATTAGGTGCTATCAGTTAGAATCATTTCGAAGCACATTGCTAAAACATTGCTTCAGTTGGAATCATTTCGAAGCACATTGCTAAAACATTGCTTCAGTTGGAATCATTTCGAAGCACATTGCTAATACATTGCTCCAGTTGGAATCATTTCGAAGCACATTGCTAAAACATTGCTCCAGTTGGAATAATTTTGAAGCACATTGCTAATACATTGCTCCAGTTGGAATCATTTCGAAGCACATTGCTAATACATTGCTCCAGTTGGAATCATTTCCAAGCACATTGTTAATACATTGCTCCATGTGTTCGAAAATGTGTCTGCTCAACAACGTAAATAACGCAATGAATGTTTTTGAACTGTCAAAATGCCCATTGCTACTGATAGTGTGTTACCCATGGAGCAAATATAGAGAGGAGGTGTTGTAATTAGATTTCTTCAAGAAACAACGCGTGACAATTTGCGGGATGAGGGGTGCAAAAAGTGGGCGGGATTTTGTTAGATCCTGCCCCCTTTTTTGTTTTCCATCTACCGGTCAAAAGCAAAACTGCTTGCTTCTTTTTGAATTTGATGTTACTACGTAGTTTAACTACTTCACACTAGATGTCATAACATCTACTACTACAGGGACGTACTCAGAATTTTGGTACCATTACCTATTATGTAAACAAGTAATACTTTCCTTAATCAAAAGTAGCATGATGCGAATGAAGCTGTGTGTGTGTGTGTATGGTCAAGTAATGTTAATTTCAGAGGCAGAACAAATATTAAACAAATTATATCGAAATAAATTTTATTGACAAACACTATTATGTAGGAATATACTACAGATGGCGCGTGCAGTGCTATTTACACGGAGCGCCATGTACCGAAAACATGGAATCCTCACCCCCCAACTGTGACGGAACCTATCTCATATAAATATGTAGGTAGATAGTTGAGGATATACAACTATAAATTCCATTTAGGTACACGGGCCTGTGAGCGTCTAAATTTTATACCAGTACTTATTTGATTTACCTAAAGCAAAATATTTAAATCAAATCAAATAGTTTATTTGTGATACACAGGTACATATCATAGGTCTTACAAATACAAATGTTGTGTTGTACATTCATAACGTTTATTTTTAACTAGTTATAAGAATGCAGATTATTGACTAATGCAGTAACCTGATCGTTAACTGTATTTAGTTTTATGAATGATATTAAAGGACTAAGTTAGATTATGGTTTGATTAGACTCAGGTTATTGATATTGTTGCGGAGATTTAACTTATGTATAACAATGTTTTTTTCAATTTTACTTATTTTTATCAATGTTTTCTGTTCTTTTAAGTTTTCGTACTAGACACTTACGCAGGCTCTCGCTACAAAAAACAATAATTACGAAGTTGTTCTATTTCTTGCTTTAACTTTTTCTTTCGAGGCCAATCATGAAGTATCAAAAGTTCATATAAATCACTTGAAATTTTCTTTTAAGCTATAACATAAAGAAGAAAACAAAAGAATATTAAATTAATTCATTCTCCCAAAATAATTGAAACTGGTAAATACAAACAACATTGAAACGAACCGATATATCTAGTTTTATACAAGATAATGTTCCCTTCTTTTATTTTCGAAGTCCTTTTTTGTCACCAAGAAGTCTTCATCATTAAAATGGCAAGAACAAATCTTTGTATATTTTGTCGGAGTCCAGTCTTATCTATTGATTTTAGTGATTCACTGCTGTTTAAGTATCTCTTCGAATAGAAATCTAAAACATACATAATTTAAACAAAAACTTTTATGATGGTTGTCTCACGAAGTGGAAGTACTTTCGATAATGTAGATTAAATAGAGAATAGTGTATTTAATTTAAAGGAGGTTTATTTTCATTTCCTGTGTATTAAATATTTTATTAAAAATACTTTCCATAGCCGTGGAACACTCTGTAAAATAATTGGATTCTAATTACGACCCTGTCATTTTGTTAAATTCAAGGGATGACGATAGATGGCGGGCATGTTTAAAAATGTTTATAAAAACTGTAAAAAATATATATTAGCGGCTAAAAAGTCTTTAGGTATGTCAGTAGAACAAATTTCAGTACGTATGATTATTAAAGTATATTAATACTGCTCTAATTACCTATTTATTTTAATTTCTATGACATAAAGTGTCGCCATCTATGGTCAAGTAGAATAAGTATAATTGAACACGCCCACAAGATATGAGATTTTTCTAGAACTATTCTTTTAAATTATGAATAAAATTACTTGCACGTGAAATGTGATGTCTTTCGTAGCACCAGAACGTCTGTCCGAGCAATTTTTACAAGATAAAACACAACATTTCATCCTTTTTTACTTAATAATATGAAAATAACACGAAAAACCTCCGTTGTGCACAGAACGAAAAACTACAGTACACTGAATAAAGGCCACGCCCACTATGATGACGTCAGGGCCTACTGAGAATCACAGTGCACAGTTACTTAGGCCGCCTCCTCTCTATATTTGCTCCATGGTGTTACCCATAGATGTAGGATTTTTTTGCTACGCAAAAGATACACAATGCGTGTGAGCGAGAGATCCCGATCCAGTTGATTTCAGAGGAGAAAGAAAGAGACAAAAATAAATTGCAATTGAGACATTGTTTTCACAAGAAAGGGCCCCTAGAGTCAATGAGTGCTTTGCGGCGTGGTGTATTTTGTGATTATTTTAAAAATCCCTTAATAAAAGAACAAAAAAGATTTAAGCTCAGCTATGGTGTCTTGTTCTGTGTGTGAATGTGATGTGACAAAAAGAAATAACCCGAATCAATACACTTTTCACAGATAAATACGATTTTGTCATCACAAGTTTCCGAAACATATTTTGTCAAATTTATGCAATTATATCGATGAGAAAAAAGTAATTTCAATGTATTACTTATTCCCATTGTTGTATGTAAGTATATTTTGTAATTTTAAATAGAATTTATGAAAATATTGTGTAAAAATTAAAATTGTTTGTTTACGCTAGTGCTTGACAAAGCGGTTACGTCACAAGTATCGATAAAATGTAACTTAGTTTTAAAGACACCGTAACTGGATTACCATACTACATATTTAACCAAATTATATCTAGAAATTACTAAAGGAAGAAAGTACTGGAACTCACTAGCGCCCGGTTTTTAATTTCTTTTTACTAAATAATAGTTAATAAGATTTTCTTGAGTTTTTATTCTTTCAATATATAATAACAATTATATTGAAAGTGGTCGTAGTTATTTCTAGTAAATTTTGCTTCAGTTCTGCGAATTGACCACTTACTTATAGCAAATTTATCAAATATAACTATACTACAATAAATTTACAAGTCATCATCATCGCTTAATTTAAAATTTTATTGCAGCGTACAAAAGATTAATTTGTCACACTAAAATCAAAATAAGTGAAAGTGGCAATTGCTTAGAACTAGTGAAAATAGCAGTTTTATCTACTAACACTATGTCAACAGTAGCTAAAATTAATAATTCTTTAAATTATAATAAATTTTATAAAGAATTGATGCAAGACAGTAACGAAAACGAAGAAACTGATTTCGGCGATGAAATTTTACTGATAGATTATACTGTTTCTCTTTCTCAAATGTCTATGATGATTGTTTCACATATATCGGGGTTTGTGGTAAAAAAAAAATTCTAACAAGATTAAGTGTGACTATTGCGTTCAAAGTTTGATATCGAAATCAGCCGATACATTATATAATTGTTTGATAATCAAAAAGGATTTTTCAAAAACAAATAAAGGCTATCTTACTTACCCATCAAATGACGTAATTAAATTGTGTTGTGGTGCTAAAACTTATTTTAGAGAAAACATGAAGAAAAAAATTATGTCTGAAGTCATTTTTGCGAAATGTGTGCCGAAAATTTTACGGACCGCAGAATCTCTATTCTATAATTTGCAATACCATGTTTTGGATCAAGACCCATTAGATAGCCATAGGTATTTATTTATGAAAGCTATTGTTGAAAGTTATTTTGATCTTCGCTTAAAACATGAAAGCAAAATGTTAAAATTTGATAGAAAAACATTACGGACACACTTAAACAGAATTGCTTATATGTCAAATTTAGGTTTCACAAAGAGTCGTTCGACTACAGATGCGGGTATTGGTCTACTGAAACACATATTTAATGCATGGGAGAGGTCGCAAAATCCTATTGGAATTTTTTGTGAACTCTCCAAAGCCTTTGATTGTGTGCACCATGATACACTTTTGCGTAAACTACGCCATTGCGGTGTCCCAAATTCCAGTGTGTAGATATTAATGGTGTGAAATCTTCCGGGCTACCAGTTCAGTTAGGTGTACCGCAAGGCTCAATACTGGGTCCATTCTTGTTTTTAGTATATATTAATGATTTACCATTTTATTTGAAAGGCATCTGTGACGTTGTGCTGTTTGCAGATGATACTTCTCTTATTTTTAAAGTAGACAGGAATAGACAAAATTTTGGCGAAGATAACAGTGCACTCTCAATAGTAACAGATTGGTTTACGTCAAATAACCTAGTACTAAATACTAAGAAAACGAAATGTGTAAAGTTCGCCTTGCCAAACGTTAGAAATTTGCGACCCTATATCGTTTTAGACAAAGAAGTGAAACTGTGGGCTCGGCAGTTTTTCTGGGAATCACAGTAGATGCCAAACTTCAGTGGGGACCACACATATCAACCCTAGCAGGAAGTCTTAGTTCGGCCGCCTATGCCGTCAGGAAAGCAAGACAATACACTGACGTTGACAATACACTAACTTGCTTATAGCTTGTTTAGTCTATTTTAGTTATTTCCACAGCGTTATGACCTACGGTATTCTACTGTGGAGCAAAGCTTCTGACATACAAAATATATTTGTTCTCCAAAAACGTCCTGTCCGAGCAATTTACCAGCTCGGTGTAAGAGTTTCTTTAAGAGATTCCTTTAAAGATATTGGCATTCTCACGGTTGCTTCGCAATTTGTCTTAGCCAACACCTTATATCTTAGGCAAAATATTCACATGCACACCAAAAACAGTGAGATCCATAATGTTAACACCCGAAATAAGGAAAAACTACGAGCCCCTTTTCACTGACTTCAAAAGGTTCATAACTTTTTTGTTGGGCTTGGTATAACTTTTTATAACAAGATACCCTCTGCTCTGCAAGACTTGCCTCACAATGCAGTTAAAGCAAAAATCAAATCCAAGCTTTATTCAAAGGCATATTATTCTGTAAATGACTATTGATAAGAATAGCTGGTCGCTCTGATTAACTCGAGACAATGTTTGTGTTCCTTATCCAGAATTAGCTTACTGACATATTATACGAGTTCATATAATTTGCGTTTTTACTTATTTACATTTCCATTTTAATGATATTTTATTTTTGTTTTTGCTTTTCTGGTATTTTGGCGTGGCTAGCTGGCATATGATAAATAAATTCATTTTTGTTGTTTTTTTTTCTCTTGTATTACTGTACCTACATAGTATTGTATAAACTAATATGTTTTTTTCTAAATGAACAGATAGCTGTGCTGCTGGGAGTTTTTTCTGCCACTTCTTCCCAGCGAAAGCACTAAGGACTGTCGATAGGTGGGCGTTTTGGGGGACTGTCTTATGCAATCATCATCATCAACCTCTTTTTTATCATCGCACTGCTGGGCACAGGTCTTCTCTCATACAGAGAAGGATTGAGCGTAATCACCACGCTTGCTCAATGCGGATTGGCGATTTCAGACTTAAGGTCCAGGTTTCTTCAAGATGTTTTCCTTCACCTTCAGTCATTGGTATCCAAGGTATACTTAGAAAGTACATATAACTTTAGAAAAGTTACATTGGTACTTGCCTGACCTGGAATCGAACCCGCGCACTCATACTTGAGAGGCTGGTGTTTTAACCACTAGGCCACTACGACATATTTACGACTCGACACGACATAATTATCTTATATTCTTATGTAATATTGACGTTCAAAAAGTGCTGATTCTCAGCCTAATTTGAATAAATGACTTTTGATTTTGATTGTATATAATAGTATCATGTTTTTACTTATTTACATTTCTATTTTAATGATGTTTTAATAAATTTTTTGCTTTACTGGTTTTTTGGTGTAGTTAGTTACCATATGGTCAATCATTTCATTGTTGTAGTTATTTTCTTGTGTTCATTACTATACATAGTATTGTATAAAGTCATGTGTATTTTTTTTTATTAAACAGACAGCTGTACTTCTGGGGAGTTTGTTCCGTCACTTCTTCCCAGCGAAAGCACTAGGAAGTGGCGAAAGGCGGACGTTTAATATTGACGTTCAAGTGCTGATTCTCAGCCTAATTTGAATAAAATATTTTTGATTTGTTTTTTGATTGGAAGTCGTGGTGGCCTAGTGGTTAAAACACCAGCCTCTCAAGTATGAGTGCGCGGGTTCGATTCCAGGTCAGGCAAGTACTTACCAATGTAACTTTTCTAAAGTTATATGTACTTTCTAAGTATATCTTGGACACCAATGACTGAAGGTGAAGGAAAACATCTTGAGGAAACCTGGACTTTGGGTCTGAAATCGCCAACCCGCATTGAGCAAGCGTGGTGATTACGCTCAATCCTTTTCTGTATGAGAGGAGACCTGTGCCCAGCAGTGGGACGATAAATAGGTTGATGATGATGATTTTTGATTTTGGAATAAATAATTAATTAAAAATAAAGTGCTTTTATTCCTGTACTACAATTTCAATCAGTATTGCGCCTGAAATAACTTGTAAATATCTGAAATTAGCGGAAAATGGTTTTTATTAAATAAATAATCGATAATGAAATATTTATCGTAAGCCATCCTGGACAACACTAGTTTTCACTCAAACATTGTCATTTACGCACACATGTGTATATATTTTTTTGACTCAGTATCGAGTCGTTTATGTGTATCTTTTACTTCCTATATCTATGGTGTTACCCAATTACCCTGCTGATTTAAGTCAATCTGACAGAAACCCTTTATTTCTTTTAATTTTCGTAACACTTTTTTTGACATTAATTGTCGCTGTACGCGATTTTTGACTTTTTTAGTTCTGAAAAGAGTTTTGACGGGAAAGCTGAGTGTCACGCGTATTTTTCATTGGACTTTAAAAATTATTTACAGTGTCGTTTACTAAATAAAAGCGCGTGATTTATGTAGTAAAAAGTGCATTCAGTAAATAATTCATAAAGAACATTGAAATATCGCAGCATAGTGGCCACATCATGACTTTGCCTGAAACCTCCCTCGTAGACGGTGCACGCGGCTGTCTTTTTCAACTGTCATTGGCGATATCCGCCATTGTTGTGAAATAAAATTTTCAAAGAATTTCTTTAATTTGTTACACGTGTTATTGGCAAAATTGTGTTATCTATTCCACAGAGGCCATTGATCAAGAGTCGAGGTGGAGGTTAGTTACGAAAACTGGCCTTCTGGAGTATACACGATTCCCCATCGGATATTGTTAATAGAGATTGTTAAGCATTATTGCTACTATTGTTAAGCTCGAGAGCTACACTGAAGATTGTGTTTTAGTAGGCATGTTCATTGTTACAGTTTAATTAATGGACTTGATTAGATCAGTACTAGATTATCTGTCCAGATAATGCCTGGATATAGAGCTCATAATTGAATGTCAATCATTCATTGTATGTTGTCTATTGATTGTTCGACTCACATTGTGCTCTGGACCATTTGTGGGGTCATGTTGCGAAGGCTTTGTCCTATTGAGAGATAGTCGATGCATCGCAACGGATATTGCCGTTGAGTCTCTTGTTCACTAACAACTTGTACTGTACAAATTTAAGTTCAGAACTTATTTTTCTTTCAATTTCATTTAGAATAAGAAGATACAATACACAGTTTATACGTTAAGTTTTATGTAACTTTTTTCTCGGTGGTAGGCCATAACATCGGCTCACACCGGCAGAACTTACCACCCGCCAGACAAAGTCGTCGTCGACAAAGTTGCCGCCAAGCGATTCGTCGTTTTCCGGCATGACGTCTGGTGAAGCCGTACGGAGGACGGGTCTGAGCAGTTCTGTTGCGATGTGTGCCGGGTACGATGTGCCAAATGTTGTTGTGACGAGAGTTTGGTCGTGGAGGGTGTCCAGATCAATCTCCCTCTGGCGCAACATCGTTGATCGTGTTGTTGGGTTTAACATTGCATCACCTCGCTCAACTGCCGTCTTCCTTCCTATTCACTAAGTTTTTTAAGTGAATAGGCTTAATAAACTAGCGCGCTTTACCATCAACGATTGCATCACTGCTTACTTACTATCAGGCGAAAAAAAGAACGTGGCGACCGATACGTCAGGTACTGACTACTTTCATAGGACTAAAGTAATTTTATCTTCTGTCCTTTCCTTAATGCACTGAACTTAATTTTATTTAGTTTTTGAACAAAGGAATCGGGCTCATCCATATAGATATATGCCCAAACAACTTTGGATCTAATGCTTTGGATGTGCCTGTCTGTGTCTATGTACCTACTACCTACCTATGTATATAATAATATGAACATGATTAGTACGTACAGACGACAGCACGTCAAGCTACTACAATCTATCAGATTTCCTTATTAGATTTTCAACTTTATCTCTAAAGTATAAGACTCAATGTTGATTGGGAATATCTGACAGTTTGGGGTAGCTTGCCCTGCTGTCGTCCTCGGCCTATTTGGGAATAGTCATCTCTTCAATATTGAGTAATTAATGTTATTTCTAAATTCAGATGTTTTTAGGTACGCATTTGTTTCACTCTTATAAAAACGAGGTTAACTACAAAATGAATAGAAAAATGTTGATTATTTGTGCGATACGGGTGTACTTGTAGATACTATCCTTGTATTTACTCACTTCCACCTCAGCCTAGTCCATCGCGCAATATATGCGTTAAGATATTATCCATCATCGATTGCATCACTGCTTATCATCAGGGTGGATGGCGATCAAGCAATATTTTATAATAATAAAAAAAAACCCAAAGGATGATATACTTACAGAACTTATGAAGATACAATGTAATTAAGCGTTTCGCTTCGTCTTTTACATCGCGTACATCGAAGGACTGGAACAATTTGCCTAGGGTGGTCTTCCCGTCCGATTACAATTTAAGCTCTTAATAAAGTACCCTTTACCATCAATGATTGCATCACTGACCATCAGGCAGGGCCGCGGTCAAGCACTGGCTTGACCGCGGAATAATGTTAAAAAAAACGTTAGAACTTTATAAACACTGGTTTATAATGTTAAAAAAAAACGTCAGAACTTTCCACGCCTTCTTCTATACAACATGTTACATAAAGGGTATATACATACCAAGGGCATGGCATCTTTAGATGATATCAAACGATATCGGAATGGTTTCAACTCAAAATAAAATACTCAAAAAATTGATACCAAATTTTCGGTTTCGTGTGTTTCTTAAAATTAAATCATAACGAACGTGGCACTACACGACATACGTTAATAACTACTCGTTACCCGTCACGCTACTTGCCAAAATCCGACAAACCTCTTCAATATCTCTGTGCGACTAGTATGATAGTAGCCTATCACGGGCGGTGTTTTTCCTCATAACTTCCTAACATAAAGAGATAGGATTAAAAAACCCTTCCAATATCGTTTAATATCATATAAAGATTCCATGCCTTTGTTATGTATATACCCTTTATGTTACACGTTGTATACACACCTACTAGATACGTAGTTAAAATCCATCAGCAAGTATAAGGCATATCCTACCTTCTAAAGATTGACTGCATAGTGCATTTGGCGGTCAGATCCATACAGAGACAAGTCAAATAAACAATGTCGTCACAGCCAGGGCAAAACTTTGAAAGTGAGGGTCCTATCATCTGTGTGTAGTATGCCAATTTTGCATGGGCACAAATATGGTTTTTATATCGTACGACCGACAATCGTGTGGCGACGACGTGCTAAATCGGTACCTCTATTAGATCGAAAAGAACATAAGAGTCATTGCTGTTTGTTCTTTAAATACAACGTTTTTTTTTTGTTTATGCGAATCTTGAATATAGTTTGTTCAAGATAAGCAACTGAATCGATTCCAATCATTTTTACACCATGTTATATTTTTTCCCAAATACGTTTAGATTTTGTTGCAGTGTAGTTACCGAGTGCACAACTCAGCTGGACTGACTTAGACCACCCCCCGCGCCACGCCGTTGCAGGCCCGGGTGAGCTATCGATGCGTTGACCATAATTTTGTTGAGGCAACCAGATAAGATAACAAGCTCGTAACGTTGTGATTTTTAATGATATCTTTTTGAAATTTTGTACATAGATTCTTTATTTAAAAATACTGGACACGTCTTTCGGGTTTTGCACATACAAAAAATTTTGTATATTAGCGGTGAATACTTATACGAATCCCGCACCTTTGACCATCGGTGAAAGACCGCGGTGGTTTTAGCCGGTTAGAGTCATACCCCTCTGTCACCCTTGTAATAGAGAATCTATGAGAATTTCCACCTCGAAACCAAAAGAAGAAAAGAAAAAGAAAATTAATAGACTCGTGGCTAAATGAAAAAAGCCGCAAGAGTCCATCGAAGGTTAAGCTCGCTTGCCGGGGTAAGTTCGCGGATTCATCCATTACAAATCTTAACCCTTCTGGGCCTCGGAAAGGTAAAGTCCTTATTGCAGTTTTTTCTGGCTGTACATATGTATGTGAGAAATTGATGTCAGGAACTAATAGAGTGAACTACTCCTTTTAAATTATCCAATTTGATTTGAGACTAGAATTTAATCCTAAGTAAGTTCTTCGTTGATCGGAAATCTGTTGTTCAGGATATTGTCGTGAAAACGTCTATGTAGTTGTTGTCTATTTATAGTTGGTGGCCATATCGACCTCTAATTTAGGTGTGTAAAGATAAGTTCGCATGATGAATGGGTTAACTGGATTTTCCAGTCTTGATGGACGTGGGTAAGAAGGTAGACAGGCAACTTCCGCGCAATATTCAAGGTCGGAATAGGTGAAAGTGTATTAAAACTACATAGTTGTGGTGCGTGATGCTGTTTTTAAAGGTACATACGTTGCGATACTTGGATTGTATGGTTCTACAGGCGCGTCTCCTGTATGTCTTCTGTCATCTATCATCATTATCAATAACTTCAGCTATAGCATATTTCTCGGTGGGAGTCCGCCTGCTCAACTCCTCACCGCTGACGATGCGCATGCTGATACACTCAGCGTCAGCTCCAAGTGCGCTCTGGCATCTGGCTCGCCTCATAGCAGCGGTCCTGCACGTTTAATTTGTGAAGTACATTGTATCCAATTTTATAGGGGTTTTCTAATCGTTCATGTGTCCGCCCCCCGGCCCCCCACTTATTAGATAGTCAATACAAACAACAAATTCATTTTTATGCTATTTATGATGATTTCAAAGTGAATAGCATTATTTAAAAGTCTTAAAAATCAGTGAAGCTGTAGCGTAATCTGAATTCTATTTTTTAAGACTTTATTGCTTATATATTTGGCAAGTTAATCGTGAACGAGATTACAGTACTTACTTGTATCACGGGTAGCGTGTCGGATAAAATATCATCTTATATCGCCAAGCGGTTAGTCGACGCTTGCGGGCTGGCCTGTTTCTAGGCCAATTTAGCTTCTTTATCATCATCATAATCATGTCAGCAACAGGAAGTCCACTATTGGACACAGGCCTCCCAAGGATTTACAAAAAAACCGGTTGGACGCGGCTTGCATTCAGCGCTTCCCTGCGATTTTGGTCAGGTTATCCGACCACCTGGTCGGCGGGCGTCCGAAGTTGCGCATACGGTACGTGATCGCAACTAAAGATCTTTTCTGCCCCTTCGACCGTCTAGCATCTCTATAGAACGCGGCAATTCTATCAATCTTTTGGGTATAGATCCTATTACGACCGGCCCGGAAGATTTTTCGATGCTCTGTGATATTTTTATTTATTTATTTTATTTTTTATGTACACATAATACAATACATAAGGATGTGTCAAAATGAAGAATGTAGAAAAGTGAATATTAAATTAACCTATAATCATTACACAAATATACTTAAATAAATACATAATACTAAAATATGTAAATATATAACAAGTTCTCACAATATAGTAGAAAGGGTTCTCACTAGCCCATATATGATTTTTTCGCATCTAAATGTTAGGTTATTTTCTTATGTTGTTTTATAAACTATATACTTATTCAAAACCATAAAAAATCCATATAAAGTTAAAGCACATTACCGCAAATATTTCTACCCTATTTCTCTTGAAAAATCGTATCTCAGATCGCCGCAAAATCGTAGAATATAAAGGTCTCGTCTGGTTGTGGGCTGGCCGCCGTTACCATGGTTACCCACATCGATTGCCGCCGGGCGCATCTTGCACCGTGCACAACACAACCTAATAAGGCTTTGTCGGAAAGGGAAGAGAGTAGGAAGGGACGTTGGCATTGCCCCGTTATATGTCTATATAGATTGTTATATAATGGGCTATCGTTTGTCTGTTGAATATGGCCGTTTTGTAATTATACTTAATCACGTTGCGGTAGTAGGTATCGTCTGTTAGATAGAAATTGTGGTACCTAAATGTTGAAACCGTTTTTTCGAAGGTTTACGAAACTGGGGTTTTCAACGCTCGTATCTTATTTAATATGCAGTCTAATCAATCACGAAGGATTTGATTTGTTGATCAGATTAACGTTTTTTTAAGTAAAAATACTTTCAAATTATGTTCTCGCCCGTTAGATATCAATTTTTTGACTTTGAACAAACGTTTTTCTTTGAAAACGAACGTTTTCTTTTGTTCTTATTGTAAAAAACTACAGTTTAATTACCGTGCGTAGGCGTTAGGTTTGTTATAATTATAACTCTGCAATAAAATCTTATTCAGCGTAGAATGTTCGCTCTGCTAGGACACAGGCCTTCGCCCTGTGGGAGGTAGTGGGCCGTGATCCAGCAAGCGGGCCCGGTGAGGTTGGTAGATGTCGCCATAATATTAGGTATACAAATAAGTTTTCGCCGTTTATCAAAAGATGTCCTCACTAAGAGGTTTCGTTGAAATTGTCAATTGTGAAATGTGATATCGTAAGTTTGGACATCTGGTAATAACATACACTTAGAGTATTAGTGACTCTGTATCGGTATCACATATTTATTTTTGTGCAAAAATGTCAAGTTTTGTGCCGAATAATCGTCATTTGCGGGAACTTCTTGAATTTGAATAAATCTGCAGCTGAGGCCCATCGATTGTTTGTAGAAGCTTATGGTGAAGCTGCTTTAATAGAGAAAGAAGTTGTCGTGAGTGGTTCAAAAGTTTAGAAACTGTCAAGAACGTAGTGGAGGACCGAAATCGTACAAAGACACGGAATTGAAAGCATTATTGGAGGAAAATAGAAGGAAGAGGAAAAGCACGCCCGTTACTACTCCAGATATGACAAAATTATTCTCTTACATGATAATGCTCGTTCGCATGTTCAAAAAACGGCGGAAACTTATTTGTACACCTATTATTAGGCTGATTGGTGACCCTGATCTAACTCGAGTTGGTCTCCAAAGCCTAGAGCACAGGCGTAGAATAGCCAGCCTTTCGGTGTTCTATAGGATGCATTTCGGGGAGTGTGCGAGGAATTGCATGATTTAATTCCCCCATCTCCGTTCCACCAGCGGACGACCCGTCGTACGGCTGGTTTCCACCCTTACGTTGTTAACACCACTACGATCCGGACGAAGCGTTTCGCCTCCTCCTTTATACCGCGTACATCGAGGGACTGGAACAATTTGCCAGCGGCGGTGTTTCCGTCGGACTACAATTTGAATGTCTTCAAGGGTAGAGTGAATAGGCTCTTAATAAACTAGTGCGCTTTACCATCAACGATTGCGTCACTGCTTACCATCAGGCAGGATTGCGGTCAAGCGCTAGTTTATAATATGTAAAAAAAAAAATATAATAATACTTATATGGTAGACGCGGCGCCTGTACTGTAGGGTCCATAATGGAAGCTTGTTGACGGATACGTTTTTTTATGGCGCGGTTGAACCGGATCGTAAGAAACAGTCACCCTTATTACGTAACTAGCTGCGGCCGGCGGTCTTACCCGGTAAGATTTCGATCTCGTGGGAACTTCTGGTTAAAAATCCTTATCTTATACCAGTATGCCTAGTATGTGTTAGCGAGCAGAAGTTGTATTTATTAAACAAACAAATCAGGACGTTCCAATGTTCGTGTATTATTCATTTAAATTACAACCAGAACTTATTAAATAAGGTAGGAACACAATAATAATCACTGAGCACACAACAATATGTCAAAAAATAGCCAGCAGCTCTTAATTAATATAGGAAATATAGGTCTCACAGAGTTTGTATGATGTTACCAGTCTGAGTGTCCGTTGTCCAAAGAGAGGCAGGGCTTTTTTTTACATGGCATCTCGTAGTTGATCTTGAGAGGTCGCGACTACTTATCGGACTATCCCGTGGCTGCCTTAAATGAATTTAAATCCTCCAGCCAGGGCAAGAGACAGAAGCGGGTAGGCAGCGCCTTTTATAGTGAGCTTGGGGTGGGGCGCCGGTACTCGCTAACATATGAGTTTTCATTAACGAGACTCGATCGTCGATATCGAGGACGTTTGGCGCGCTCATTGGTTGAGAGTTCTTACAACCGTGAAGCGGGCCAATCGATGAGTCAAACGAGCTCAATATCGACATTCGAGTTTCGTATTGAAAACTCATCCTAGGCCTACTGCCATGGTGCCCTAGTCTGCTATTTTTATAAATTTGTCATTCCAACACGATTCCTCTGTCATTGTGCTAAAGGTTCGTTATCTGCTAAATTCATAATAATCGATCAATTAATTATCAGTCGTCTCATAAAGGAATTGTGATAGAATGACATTGCCGTATTGCCAATATTATAAAACCCATCGGTAAAAATAATTTTCTAAAAACTATTTCTCAAATTGAACATTTATTGATATGCAATGGAGTTTCGCCAACCCGCATTGAGCAAGCGTGGTGATTACGCTCAATCTATCTCTGTATGAGAGGAGACTTGTGCCCAGCAGTGGAATGTTAAAAAGGTTGATGATGATGATGAAGGGAATGTCAGTAATTGACCACTAGAAAGTCATGATGACGCCATTTTGTTAGTAGTTTAAGAACCTTGTCAAAATCAAACATTATGCGATCACTGATCGACTATTCTGACTCTATTGTAAGATCAGACAAGAGCCCCTGGTTATGACTATCTGTGTGCCATATTTCATTCCAATCTGTTGAGTGGTTTTTGCATGAAAGGGTAACGAACGTCCATCCATCTTAAAAAAAAATCTCGTTTATAATATTTTTAGTATAAACTTATAATCTCAATCTGCATCACATTGACAAATACACAATCCACTACTTCTTAAGTTCGAAAAATTTGCCTGTTCGACGACGTAAATAACGCAATGAATGTTGTTGAACTGTTAAAAGTAAAATTATTGATACGCAATTACCCTGTGTGTCGTCTACAAAGAGTTTCACCAGTAGCTACCTATATTATGACTAGAGACAAAATAAGTAGTCATTCAGTCAGTGCCAAAGCACTTAGCTAAGCCTCGTTTGGCACAGAGTGAGTTAAATAAATGGTTGTACTTAATTTAAAAAGAGAATTAAGTAAAAGCATTGCAAATGCTCTTCCGTAACCGCCCACAAGCAACCCTATTTCTTTTTCCCTGCTATCTTAACCTCCTTTCAATACAAAGTATTAGGAAGTGGGGTAAAGCTATATAGAAAACGTGTTTACTGACTTTCACCCCACTTTTGGATGAAATATATTCATTTTAGGTAACTAACCGAAAAGGTGTAGCGAAAAATTTTGATTTAATTTTACCGGATTGTGCAAAGGCATTTTTTTTATTCAGCCTCCTCGTCGAAGACCTCGGTGTTGCCCTGTCGGAATTTAATTTCGTTGGCTTGTGACCCTGTGGATGTTTTGAATAATTCGCTGAAAGGAAATGGTATTTAGTCAAGCTTAAAATAATTATTAACCGAATTATGAATATTAGCTTTGGAAATAGCGGACATTTTGCCGATTTTTCGGTACATAGATTAGATAAGTTTTTTTTTCTTCTAGGAAGTACCCGGAGGCTTTCCAGCTTACAGCCTATAAACTGATTACAGTAAGTCTATATTTGCTATTTTGGATATATCATCATCATCATCCACCTTTTTTTTGTCGTCCCACTGCTATCAGGCACAGGTCTCTTCTCATACAGAGAAGGATTGAGCGAAATGCCGGTCGGCGATTTTAGACTTAAAGTCCAGGTTTCCTCAATATGTTTTCATTCACCTTTTTTATTCAGTTATTGGTGTCCAAGATATACTTAGAAAGTAGATGTAACTTAGAAAAGTTACATTGGTATTTGAACTCGCGCACTCATACTTGAGAGGCTGGTGTTTTGTTGGATATATGTATATCGTTTATAGTTATTATTTTTTAGAGAATTTTGAGTATGAATGTCGATGGCTATAAAAGTAGGGGAAAACATAAGAAACGATGGATGAAAAGTGTGCATGATAATTGTTTAGAAGGCTAGAATGGGGGTGCTTGGCGAGATGACGTCTAGGTAATAGAGAGGTCTTCAGGGGCAGAGCATATGCCGCCGCCGTTGACTCTGCCCCCCGCAGAGTTCATTGAGGATACCGTAGAAGCTGATGCTAATGAAGATGACATTGTACCCGAAGTGACCCAAACAGAGCTGAAAGCCGGGGTGCTGCGGCTACAAGCCCAAAACACCGCCCCGGGTCCGGATGGCATACCGGGCCGTGCACTAGCATTATCTATGCGGGCTCTTTGGCCGCGATTCGCAGGCCTTTTTAGTGCATGCCTCGAACGGGGTCAGTTTCCACGGCGGTGGAAAGTTGGCAAACTGGTCCTGTTAAGGAAACAGGGGCGCCCTGCAGAATCTCCGTCAGCATACAGGCCCATTGTGCTCTTGGACGAGACGAGCAAGCTATTTGAGAGAATAGTCGCTGACCGCCTCGTTCGGCACCTGAGCGGCGTAGGACCAGATTTGTCAGATAACCAGTTTGGTTTTCGCCGGGGGCGATCCACCGTGGATGCTATTATGCGTGTAAAGGCTGCAGCAGAAGAAGCAGTTACCCAGGGCACGGTCGTTTTGGCGGTATCACTGGATATCGCCAACGCTTTTAACACCTTGCCGTGGAGCTGCATAAGAGAAGCGCTCGTATACCATCGTGTGCCTGCCTACCTTCGTCGCATTATCGGGAACTACTTAGCGGAAAGAGCCGTGGTCTACCCGGGTCGGGAGGGATGGAACCGACGAGAGACGTCCTGTGGTGTTCCGCAGGGTTCGGTCTTGGGGCCGTTGCTGTGGAACATTGGTTATGACTGGGTGTTGCGCGGTGCACTGCCTCATGGTGTCAGCATCACATGCTACGCCGATGACACTCTGGTGACAGCCAGGGGGCCAACGCATCGGCAATCAGTCATGCTTGCCACGGCGGGTGTTGCGCAGATTGTTGGAAGGATTCGGCGTTTGGGTCTCGAGGTGGCTTTGCACAAATCTGAGGCTCTGTGTTTCCATGGGCCTCGGAACAAGCCACCACGAGATTTACACATAGTGATAGGAGGCGTCCGCATCGGTGTCGAGTCGACGATGAAATATCTTGGACTTGTCCTCGACAGCCGATGGGACTTCGGGTCGCACATTCAGCTGTTGGTCCCAAGGTTAATGAGCGTTGCAGCTGCCCTTGCTCGACTTCTACCTAATTTAGGGGGACCCAATGCCTCCTGCCGGAGATTGTATATGGGAATTGTGCGGTCCATGGCCCTATATGGTGCGCCAGTATGGGCGGACACCCTGACGGCCAGTAACATTGCAATATTGCGAAGGCCACAGAGAGCGATGGCTGTCAGGGTGATAAGAGGATACCGTACGATCTCTTACGAGGCAGCAACTCTCCTAGCTGGGTCAACGCCCTGGGATCTGGATGCGAAAATCCTTGCATCCCTATATCGTTGGCGGAAGGCGGAACTCATGAGTGGTCAACCCCCGGTTCCCCGGGCATTCAAAGCGCGAAAAACCGAACTCCGTCAGTTTCTAGTGGCTGAATGGAGGGAGCGACTGGCGCAACCCAGGTGGGGCCTCGCCACAATAGTGGCATTAAGGCCTGTTATGGAGGAATGGCTGGAGAGGCTGCATGGTGCCCTCAGTTTTCGACTGACGCAGGTGCTTACTGGACATGGATGTTTCGGTAAATACCTGCGTCGCATAGGTCGGGAGCGGACGCCCGTATGTCATCACTGCACGAATTGCCACGAGGATACGGCGCAACATACGCTGGAAGAATGCTCAGCTTGGGCCCAACGGCGCTGTGCCCTCGTCGCGAAACTCGGTGCGGGTGATCTCTCGCTTCCAGTCGTGGTACAGTCCATGGTCGGAAGCGAAGAATCGTGGGATGCTGTGGCCTCTTTTTGCGAGGAGGTGATGCATGCAAAGGAGGCTGCGGAGAGGGAGAGAGAACATGCTTCTCACTCCACTCGCACCAGAAGAGTAGCCGGGCGTCGAGGGGCGCTTAATGATCTCCGGCCACCATAGGAAATACCATGCGGATGACGAAATTGGGGCCGTGACGTCGCTCGAGCGCTAAGGCTCATGGAGGGGACATGCGTATGTGCGTCTTAAAGGTGGTCTGTGCGGTCGTAGTATCTGGTGCACTTGGTGATGGCGCCCGCTAGGGATGGTGGGCTCATACCAGACGGGGGTGCGGCGAATGCAGTAGTATATCCCGGGCCCTCGTCCCATGGTACTCGAAGGGATAGTGGGGTTTTAGTCGGTAGGAGTCCGACATAACCTTCCGTTATTCCCAGGCGGAGGGTATCCATGAGGATTTCCCCACTAAAAAAAAAAAAGGTAATAGAGAGGTATGGAAGAACAAGACATGTTGCGCCGACCTCAAATAAATGAACGTTTATATGTACAGATAACAGCACATCAAGCTAACAACAATCTGTCAGATTTTTATTAGATTTTCAACTTTACCTCCAAAGTATTAAGGCTCAAGATTGATTGAGATTATTTGACAGTTTTGGGTAGTTTGACCTGGAATTCCCGTAATTACTCTAATAACTAGACGGAATCTCATCTCGGCGACAACAAATGTCATAAACTTGTCATAAATGTGGGGAAAGTTCAAGTGTTTTTGACAGGCTAAGACTGACAAACGACTTATTATTATAATACTATCTTTACTGTCAAAACAAAAACAAACTAAATCATATAAAAGACAACATCCGTTGGTAAAAATAAAATAAAATTCAAAAACAAAGTAAAAGTACAAAAAATGAAATTAGGTAAATATTAAATAATAATAACCACACTACATGCAACTGCAGCCACCTCCACAAAAGGAACGAATGTTCATTTGTTCGTTAGAATAGAATACTCTTTAATATACTTATATACAGTGCAAGTATTTGTATGCATGATTATGAATATTTGCATTGGTCTGGTCGTGCCTCGGAAAGCCCGTTAAGCCGTTGGTCCCGGTTGCCATACGAACATCTAATGGCAGCCGTTACGGGTTGTTGAAGCCCTCAAAAGTCCAACAATTGGTCTAACTGCAATGCTTCGATGTTGCCTTCGGGTTGTGGAGGTCAGACGGCAGTCGCTTCACGGAAAATGTCGAAGAATAGCCATATCAGCAGTTGGACTGGTAAAGCGGACCCCAGACTCCAAAGCTGAAAAAGGCTTCGGATGCGACTGGATTAACGCTGTGATGATGATGACTCTTTATTATATACACAATATGATTTGCAGAACATAAATATAAACATTTTACAAAGGATGACGCAATGGGCGGTCTTAACGCTAAGAGTGGTCTTTTACAGACAACCTTTGGATGGAATACTAAGGTAAAGGAGAGAGAAATAATGCAGGTAAACTATAGTGCACTATTTACATAGATTATACAATAAATAAGTACGTAAAGTGTAAGATACTAGTTTCGTAATTCCTTCAACGCTCTTAAAATGACGAAAACTACCCCTCTGCTGTAAATGAGGACAGTATACTGCTAAAGGAGTACCTACTTACCTCACCAATGATATAAAACCCTGATTTAAAAAACCCCGACCTATTTTATCAAGGAAGTTTATAAAATGCATTCTTACATATTTATTTAAATTTCCCAAGGATTTCCAATATGTGTGCTGTGATCGTTAAAAGTTTTCACGGCAAATTTATGGTCGGGCGACTAGTTATTGTCATCGAAGTGGCTTGCAGTAAAATGTGGGTAGTACCCAACGTTTTCGAGACGTTTCAGATATCACGATAAAAGATTAAGAGTCGCATAGACCCTCCTCATAGAGACTCCTGCAAGAAAGTCGCCTGCACTGGTACGGTCACGTCTTACGTAAACCGGCAGGTTACGTGGGTAACAAATGTCTTGCCATGGCGCCTCCAAAGGCGCGACCAAAGAAGTGCTGGCTTGACGTTGTAAGAGATGACATGCGTGCCAACAAGCTCTTACCACAGGATGCTAAAGATCGTGCGAAATGGAGGAGAATGTGCAGGAAAGCGGACCCCGGGCTCCAACGCGAAAGCCGCGGATGCGACCGGGACAAACGCTGAGATGACGATGATGATGAGTCGCATAGACGCTGTAGTGTTATAATAGTAGGGCCGGAAAGAGCTGATTGTTACTTGTTCAAAATTATATGGGGTAAAATGGTTTTCGGGGTATTTGAATGATTTGCAGAAGTAATCTGTAGTGTTAGGGTGGCCATGGATTTTATTTGCCCTGCATCATAACAAAAATTCATGGAAGAAACTAGCAGTGAAAAGATGCAGGCTGACTGGAATAGATACCACAATAAGACGGCAGCGTGAACCGTCTATAAGCTCCCTCATAGACGGTTCACGCTGCCGTCTTTTTCAACTGTCATTGTCTATCCGACATTATTAAGAAATAAAATTTTCAAAGAATTTCTATAATTTGTTACACGTGTTATTGGCAAAATTGTGGTATCTATTCCACACAGCCATTGATCAAGAGTTGAGGTTGAATCTCACCTTTAAAGAAAAAAGAAGAAGATGAAGTAGAGTGAGTTGTCAATACTGTTAAACCCTAGTATTAGTTGGAATGACAGCTCATTCTACGGTCACTTATATACAATATGTAAAGAAAACCCTGTCCGATCCGTGAAGGTATTGGTAGGTATCGATAAGTGATTCTACTAATGCCTACAAAGCCGGGCTAAACTTTAAAAAAAAATCCCCCTAAAAAATGAATATTATTTCGCAAAAAGAGGCAATTTAAAACATGTGCGGTAGGCCCTACAGGCACGGGCGAAGAGGGGCAGGGCACGCGACACGCGGTCGCATCGCTATTCGCTCAGAATTATACCGCCAAAAACAATGTTGTCAATTTTTAAAAATTACCAAATTTTGGGGAAGTTGGAATTAATTCGCGGGAAAAAAAGATTATTTCAAAATTCACTAGTATTCTTACTATGATGATTATGTAAAATTTAATATGTTATTTGGTCATGTGTTTACCTAACCTTTACTATCCTTACGGGTCGGACAGGGTTTTCTTAACATATTGTATATATAACATCACGCTGCGACCAATAGGAGGGGAGCATAACTATCTTCACGCGAACGAAGTCGCTGGCGGCTGCTAGTTTGACATATTGTAGTAGCTGGATGTGATGTTACACTCTAAGCCATCGACATATACTATGTCTATATGATCGACATATACTGTCGGCGCATGACGTATGCGCGGGATTGGCCAAGGGGACGGCGCGGGGTGAGGGGGAGCGAGCTCGGTACGCGCCGCCGGCGCGGTCGTCGCGCCTCGCCACTAGCTCACAGACGCGCTCCGCCACGGGCATTTCCATCGTTCTTTATTGTTAATTGCACAAATACACCTATTTTTAATACAGTCTGCTTATCTTATTGCACCACTGAGCCCATCCATATAATGTCTATGCTCTAAGCTCACTTTATCTAACTTTTTATTATGCTGAGATAGGAGCCTTTTGGCCTCGTAAGAGTAATTCAGATTTTTTGTTACTTTTTTTTGTATATATTTAGTTTCTGTTCTTAATTGTGTTTAATTTATGTTCATGACCTTCCTGTACGAGTCACAATAAATAATTTTTCTGTCTTAAAAATTATTTAAGTATATCAACATGAAAATGTACCTTATTAATTATGGGGTCTGACTTCTAGCGTCAACATCGTTACGGGATGTGTTTAATGGTGTCCCATTTCTTGATAAAACATAGACACAAACAGCCTGTATGACCCCATTAATTATTCAAAACAATACGAAAGCTTTCACAGGTAGTTAAATACACGTAAATTAAGTGCCCCTAAGGCTGGCATCCCAGATAGCATACGAATTAGTTGCCAAACGCAAAATAATGATTGCAAAGTTTTCGAAGTATGAAATAAAGCCGTCCTGTGTTCACCCCGACCCAGAACCCGTAACTTTAGGGGTGGAGGGGTTTAACCCCCACAAGTTTAGGCATTCACCTCGGGTCTTTGTGACCGGACTTCTGATCCGCTACCGTTTTTAACTATGCTTTTTATGGAGCTATTGTATGCACGTTATAAGGTTTCTGTATAAGTTTCCTTTTGTCAGTTTCGTTATTTATTAAGTAGATACTTACTTAAACTCTATTTGAAATAAGATTAAATATTCAAATATTTGGTCGTGCCTCGGAAAGCACGTTAAGCCGTTGGTCCCGGTTGCTATACGAAGTATGAACATCTAGTGGCAGTCGTTACGGGTTGTTGGGGCCCTCAAAAGTCGAACAATTGTTCTAACTGAAATGCTTAGATATCGCCTTCGGGTTGTGGAGGTCAGACGGTGGGTAGTTGCATCACGGAAAATATCGAAGTTTAGTCAAAATCAGCGGTTAGACTGGTAAAGCGGACCCCAGACTCCAAAGCTGAAAAAGCTGCGGATGCGACTTGAGTTAACACTGAGATGATGATGATGATGATTAAATATTCAAATATATCTTTGTTATTGTCTGCTCAACCAATTATTGACTGATAATAATACACATACATATAAACCAATGATTGATGATATGACAAATGAATGCTGACGTTAAAAGTGGCATTGTAAACACTTTTTTTAACGGATTTCCAAAAAGGACGACGTTTTTGAAATCGCCTTGTTTTTATGTTTTTTGTGTCATTCTTATGTCTACAGAATAGAAGTCAAAATCGTTTGAACGAACTATATCAAAGGTTTGTTGGATTATCTAATCATATTCCTAATGGCGGTTAGGTACTTATATAGAATGACCGTTGCTAAATCGAAAATATTTGAGGAAAGCTGCAAATGAATGCTGACGTTAAAAGTTGACATTGTAAACACTTTTTTTAACGGATTTCAAAAAAGGAGGACGTTTTCAAATCGCCTTGTTTTTATGTTTTTTGTGTCATTCTTATGTCTACAGAATAGAAGTCAAAATCGTTTAAACGAACTGTAACAAAGGTTTGTTGGATTATCTAATCATATTCCTAATGGCGGTTAGGTACTTATATAGAATGACCGTTGTTATATCGAAAATATTTGAGGAAAGGTGCCTCATTGGCTTAGTGACCGCAAGCGCTACTGCTGGGCATGACGTCTTGGGTATAGTTCCCAGATCGGACAAAGTCTAATTTTTTCATTAGGAATTTCCCAGTAACATCAAAAACCATAATCTAGGTTTTTACCCTGGTTGATGGAAATAGGCCGGACCCCATTATATGAGGCTTAACCATAAGTGGTGTACGAGTCAGCCATCGTACCTACATGACACGCGCACATTACCTACATAGATCAGCACTATTCCGTCGCCTTGCAAAAATTATACTGTAAGGCGAGAGTACACGATCAGCGTTCAAAGACTATACTCATTTACACATCCATGTATTGTTAGTTACGAGTTAGTTAAATATTCAATAAAGTATCATCTTTGACTATCCTTGACTATCATTCAAGTTAATAGCCAAGGTTTGTGCGAAACATTCAGTAGTTCAGGCATACACAAGTGTTAACCTCTGTCTAATCCTTCGGGGACTAGAGATGCAATGTTATGAAGGTATTTATTATTTATATACACACTGTCAAATATATGTATAGGGATATGATTATACCAGGGTGGTCTGAAAAGTTCCCGACCTCAACGTGAATATGGCAGCATTCCTCAATAAAAGTCAGGTTAGGTGCATCTTTTAACAGCCACGCAACAAAGTCATTTTGGGCGCGCAGTTTTTATTCGACAGCCGTTTGAGTGAGTTGATGTATTTTTGTCAAAGATATTTAAGATATACAGGGTGTATCTGACATCGCAACGCAAACTTCGCGAAAAGGCTAGACCGCATGCCACTAATAACATTATGATAGTCATTTATGTCGTTAATGAACGGTTACAGAATACACACTGTTTAAAAAAAGTGTCGGCTTGGCTTTTGAACGTTGCAAGCGTGCCGCCGTGCGGGTTTGTAGGTATGACGTTGATCTCTGATGTGAACTCTATTAAATCAGCTGATAAGATAGTTTTTCGGGTTTTGTTTTCATTGCGCTTTTTTATGTAATTAACGAATTATTTAATTTTTACTTTAAAATATTATTGGGTTATAAAAGTATAGCAATTGTGAACGGTCTGAAGTGAAAAAAAACACATATATTTTTTTAAATCATGAAAAAGTTGACGAAAAATTCCACCACTGGGGGGCTCAGAATCATGTACTGGATCCATGGTACTCGTTTGTGCGTCGATGTCAGATACACCCTTTATGAAATATAATGTCTTTAATTTTTGAGAAAATGGAAGAAAATCGAATATCGTGCTGTCATAAAATATTTGTTTTTGAAAGAATATGCCTACTCAAATCAAAGATGAGTTAGACCCCGTGTATGAGGACTGTTCAACGACATTTACCACAATGAAAGTTTCGGCCACGTTTCAATTCGAAAACTGCATTCGAAAACTACAGCTATTCAAAATCATTTAGAGGTATGAAGAACAGGGTGTAAAGTTAACTCATCCTACATAGAAAAGATAGGATCCTCCGACCAGACGGGTGTTGACCCTGGCAGGCATTTGCCCAACGGTTGATGTGGCGAAGTTTTTTTTTAAATAATTGTATACTAGTGCTTGACTGCAATCCCGCCTGATGGTAAACAGTGATGGCATCGTTGATGGCAAAGCGCACTAGTTTATTAAGCCTATTCACTTAAAAAAAACTGAGGAATAGGAAGGATGACGGCAGTTGAGCGAGGTGATGCAATGTTAAACCCAAGACCAACACGACCAAACAATGCTGCGCTAGAGGGAGATTGATCTGGAGACTCTCCACGACCAAACACCCGACACAACAACATTTGACGCATTGTACCCGCCAGACATCGCAACACAACTGCTCAGACCCGTCCTCCGTACGGCTTCACTAGACATCATGCCGGAACACGACGAATCGCTTGGCGCCAAGACTTTGTCTGGTGGGTGATAACTTCTGTCGGCAGCTGATGTTATGGCCTACCACCGAGTAAAGTTTTATAAGCAGTAAAGCGCTAGCCTCACAGAACAAATACAACGTTATTTATAAGCAGTAAAGCGCTTGCCTCACAGAACAAATACAACGTTATTTATAAGCAGTAAAGCGCTTGCCTCACAGAACAAATACAACGTTATTTATAAGCAGTAAAGCGCTTGGCTCACAGAACAAATACAACGTTATTTATAAGCAGTAAAGCGCTTGCCTCACAGAACAAATACAACGTTATTTTTTGTTTATGCTGTTGGAGTAGCAATGTCACATCATTTATAGTCTGTAGTTTGATTCTAGATTTGTAAGCTGTGGGAGCTCGGCTTTTGTTTTTGTGAGACGCGATGTTCTTTTGGTGATGGCAGAGTAAAATAAAAATTTGTTCTCAACTGGTTCCTTCCCTGACTCATATCCAACATCAGGTTATGGGCCCAGAGGCGCGGAAGTAAACGAGAAGTTTTAGGTACGGTCGGCGGAGCAGCACGTACTGGGGCCGGTAAAGGCAAGTGACAGCGGCAGGCGAGGTTTATAAGTTCGAGAAGAAGGTCAGTTTGGAGCGAGAATGGACGGTCGAGAGAGCAGACTTGTTGTGCTGAACGGGAAGAATTGGGCACCGTGGAAGTTCCAGCTAAAGGTAGTGCTCAAGGCGAAGAAATTGTATGGAGTGGTTAGCGGTGAGGAGCAGCAACCCTCAAAAGAAGCCACAGAGAAGGAGCTGACTGCGTGGCTGGATAGAGATTGTAAGGCGCAGGAAATCATTGTTACCAAAGTCGACGAGCAAGTCCTGACATATCTGTCAACTTGTGACACTAGCAACGAAATGTGGAAGCGATTATTTACCCTTTATGAAGCATCATCACAGGTCAGTGTGCACCTTATTCAACAAAAATTCTTTAATGCGACATTTGAAGAACCAATAATGAAATTTATAACAAGTTTAGAGGAAATTGTCAATCAGTTGAAAAACTTAGACGAGGCGCCATCGGACAAAATGGTTATAACAAAGATACTGATGTCATTACCTGACAAATACAGACATTTTGTGAGGTGCCTGGGAATCAGTGCCAGAAAGTAAACAGAACTTAAAAGAGCTGACTTCACGACTTTTAGTGGAAGAGGAGCGGAGTGGGTCATCTGAGCCAACTACTTCTGCGGCATTCTACAGCAAGGTTGACAGCAAAGGAAAGTTCAGTAGAAGCCCACAAAAGTGCTTTCATTGCGGTAAAACTGGACACATTAAAAGTGAATGTAAAAGCAGAAAGTGTTTTAGGTGTGGTGAATTAGGTCATCTGTCAAATTACTGTAATAAAGAAGTGAAATGCTATCAGTGCGGTAAGACTGGGCATATAGCCAAAGACTGTGGTACGTCAAAAGGCAAAAATTCTAAACATGCGTTTATAGCGACTCTGCCTGAATTTCATAATAAGTTTATAATGGATTCGGGTGCTAGTGACCATATGACAAATAACAAATTGTTTCTAATAAATTTCAGGCCTATCTCAAAAGAGATTGTAATTGGAGATGGCGGTAAATTAGATGCCGAAGGTATTGGAGATATTCCGATACAGGCCTACAATGGCTCCAAGTATATACCAGTGACAATGAAAAATGTTCTGTATGTACCAAAATTAAAAGCAAATTTGTTCTCATATATTTGTGCTGTTGATAATGGCTGCACAGTAAAGTCCTGTAAACAGTATTGTACATTTTTGAGTGACAATTCAGTTGTAGCATTAGCTAAACGAGTAGGCAGAATATATGCAATGGATTTCAAAATTGAATCTAACCCTGCTGTTGATAATAGTTCGGCGCTAATAAGTTTAACCACTTGGCATGAAAGTCAACACGTGAAAGAAATTTTAAATAATAATAATGTAAAATATGAAGGGCTGACTAATAATAAATGCAAATATTGTATTCAAGGAAAGCAACATAGGTTACCTTTTCAAAACAGTGAAAGTCGCGCAGCACATCCAGGGGAGCTGGTTCATGCAGACTTGTGCGGGCCGATGGAACCAGCATCATTAGGTGGGTCTACATATTTCTTGCTGATCAAAGACGACTATAGCAGTTTTCGGTACATATATTTCCTTCAACACAAATCTGAGACAAAAGGTAAGATTTTGGAGTTTTTGGAGCAGTTTGAAAATGAGTTTGGTTGCAAGATAAAGAGGTTTAGGTCAGATGGTGGAGGAGAGTTTATGAACAAACATTTGAAAGAGATATTTAGAAAGAAAGGGATAGTGCATGAGACTACTGTAGCATATTCGCCAAAGCAGAATGGTAGGATAGAAAGAGAGATGAGGACGGTTGTGGAGGCAGCACGAACAATGATTATAGATGCGAAAGTTGGAAAGGAACTGTGGGCTGAAGCATGCAGTAATGCAATATTTACAATAAATAGGACAGGTTCTTCTAGTCAGAAAGGGAAGACTCCATATGAATTGTTGTACAAGAAAGGGTTTGATATAAACTTGTTAAGAACATTTGGAACTGAAGTGTCAATTCATATTCCTAAACAAAAGAGACGAAAGTGGGATCCGAAAGGAAAGCTGGGAAGGTTTGTGGGCTATGAAACAAGCACAAAAGGATACAGAGTTTGGTTTGAGCAAGAAGGAAGTGTTGAGATCCATAGGGATATCATTTTTCTGGAGAATAGTAAGGATGACAGAATGAAAGCTAAAGAACCGAGTAAGGGTGGAATAAAAGGTGATGAGGAGGATATAATAAGGTCAGAGGAAGAGTCGAATGAAGAAGTTGAAGAAGCTGAAGATGAAAAAGGGAAGAAAGGGGTAGAGAATGAGATGATTGGAAATGCAGAGAATGTCTTAGTTGAGGAGGAGGAGAGAGAGGAAAGTCAAACAGTAGAAGTCGAGTGCGAACATCAAATTTATGGAAGTAAAGAAGAGACGAGAAGTGAAGAAGAGTATCTTGATGAAGAATGGCTGAGTGCAGATAAGTCAGGATCGAAGGAAGGGGAATCTAGAAGAGAATTAGGGAAAAGACGTATCAAGAAGCCGAAGTGGATGGATGATTATGTGCTTTTAGCACAAGATGTGGAGGAATTGACTTACAGGAAAGCTGTTACAGGAAAAGAGAAAGAAAAATGGCAAGAGGCAATAAACAAAGAGTTAGAAGCTTCAGAGAAAAATAAAACATGGGTGGAAGTGGAGTTACCTGTAGGAAAGAAAACAATAGATAGCAAATGGCCTTTTAAAGTGAAGAGGGATGGAGATTCAGAAATTTATAAAGCACGTCTAGTAGCACGGGGTTTTAAGCATGAGAAGGATGGGAAAGTGTTGAGATTGACAAAGTCATTATATGGACTCTAGAAGTCACTGAGATATTGGAATGAGGCATTTGATAAAGTTTTGATGCAGGAAGGGTTTCGGCGAAGTAAATGTGAATATTGTTTATATTTCAAACAAGGGATGAAATTTTATGTTTTATTGTACGTTGATGATATAATTTTAGTTTGTGATGATACGATGAAGATAGAGGAACTCAAGAAGAAGATGAGAGAAAGTTTTGAAATGAGAGATGTTAAAGGAAAGTATTTAGGTATTAATATACAGAAGGAAGCAGGAGTAATTAAAATTGATCAAGAAGATTATTTGAAGAAAATACTTATAGAGTATAATATGGAAGATTGTAAGCCAGTAAGTACACCGATGGATCCTGGTTTGAACATTGAGAAAAATAATGAGATGAATGAAGATTTGATAAGAAGATGTAGGCGATTGATTGGAAGGTTGATGTATGTAATGTTGGGTACTCGTCCTGACATTTGTTATTCATTGAGTTATTTAAGCAGATTTCAGTCATGTGCGAACGAAAATGTATGGAAGGGTTTAAAAAGAGTGTTAAGGTACCTTAAAGGTACTTTGAAACTTAAACTAATCTATAGGAAAGGAGATGATGTTCCAGTTATGGGATACTGCGATGCAGATTGGGGAGGTGACCATGCAGATCGTAAGTCCACGTCTGGCTACGTAATAAAGGTATTCGGTTGTTTAGTTTCTTGGTCGTCTGGTAAACAGCAGTCAGTAGCGTTATCTTCAACGGAGGCGGAGTATGTGGCTTTAGCTAAAGGTATTTCGGAGGGATGTTGGTTTAGGAATTTATTAAATGAAGTTAACCTTGAATGCAAAAGTATTATAATATTTGAAGATAATCAGTCAGCTATTCACATTGCGAAGAACCCTGAGCATCATAAAAGGTTAAAGCACATTGACTTGAAATATCATTATTTATGAGAGAAAGTTCAAGAAAATATTGTTGTTTTAAGATATGTTGAGAGTGAGAAGCAGGTAGCAGACATTTGTACTAAGGCATTGTGTAAACCTAAATTTGAAAAATTAAGAGATGTTGTTTTAGAAGTCTAGTCATACTATTGAGTGTATGAGGTTAGTTGAGAGAAATAAGTTCTGAGGGAAATGTTTTGTTGTTTCTTTAAGTATTGGTGATGATGTTTTTGTTTATGTTTAGATGTTTTTGTGTTATCGTTTGTGTTTAGGTGTGATGATGCGACATTGAGGAAGGGTGTTGGAGTAGCAATGTCACATCATTTATAGTCTGTGGTTTGATTCTAGATTTGTAAGCTGTGGGAGCTCGGCTTTTGTTTTTGTGAGACGCGATGTTCTTTTGGTGATGGCAGAGTAAAATAAAAATTTGTTCTCAACTGGTTCCTTCCCTGACTCATATGCAACATCATATGCGATACCTGAATATACCTAGTTTGTTTAGAAGAAGCAACTGAATCGATTCCAATCACTTTTACACCATGTTATATTTTTTCCCAAATATATTTAGAGTGAGATCGCAGAGTGGTTACCGAGCGGTTACGATAGATCCCAGCTGACGCCAGAGGTCAACACCCGCGCTAGCCCGCCTGTACGGATCTATGACCATATTTTTGTTGGGACAACCAAGTAGAATAGCAAGCTCATAACTTGATGGTTTTACGTTATATCTTTTTGAAATTCTGTACATAGATTCTGTACTTAAAAATACTGGACACGTGTTTCGGGTTTCGCATAAACAAAAAATAATGTTGTATATGTAGTTATGCTGTGATTACGCTCAATCTGTACTTGATTGTATGACGGTGGTCTTTTCGGTTTTGGAGAAATAAAAGACTGTTTCGCGCTCCCGAATTACTGTAATTTATCACTCCACAATATACAGGTTATCGTGCAAACAATATCACTATCACACTAAAGAAAAAGCTTTTTTTTTTTGATATGGCATCTCGTAGGTGGCTACTAAGAGACCGTAACTACTTAATCGGACTTTCCTGTGGATGCCTTAATTAAAAATTAAAGCCTCCAGCCAGGGGCACTTAAAACTAACTTACAATTAGGCGCCAACGCACTAAGGGCACCCCCTGTGGGGTACGAACCTCGGCTTAGGGCGTCGCTAGAGAGGACAGCAAGGGACGGCTGGATCGAAGGTTATACTTAATGGTTTGATGACCGAGGCGTTTCCTAGTACTAGCTCTGAGAAGAAACGCCGAAACAAACTCAGAGGTCATTGTTGGGACATTATTATAATTACTGGCTCAGCTGCGGCGCGGGCTGACCTTCATCGGACAAGGGACGGGGGAGGGGACTACTACGTGGGGCGCGCCGCGATGGGCCTCGGCGGCGAGGTCGGTAGGTCGGTCTGTGTTTGTGTAATGTGCTGGTGGCCCTATTGGCCTCTTGGAGGAGGGTAAAGGGGTCATCGGGGTCTGTGAGAGCATGCCGAGGGCGGCGAAGGCGGGAGATGGTGGAGGGAGTGTAAATGGCAGCCGCTGCTATAAGAGGATTGCGGTGCTTGACAGCAGTGTCAAAGAAACGCTTGGAGAGGCGTTTCATGAACTGCTGGATGGTGGGGATTTTGAGATCAAGATGAAGGATCTCATTACGGACGAACCAAGGGGCGTTTGTGGCTTTACGGAGGAATCGGTTTTGGACTACTTGCATCCTATGGATATGACGTGGCTTGGCATGTGCGAAGACTGGACAAGCGTAGGTCATAATCGGGCGTATGCAAGCTGTGTACAAGTGCATTTTGCACCTGAGCGATAGCTTGCTACGCGGGTTGAGGAGGGGGTGGAGTCGACCTAGAGCGAAGGCAGCGCGAGCGCGGACCTTCCTAATGTGCTCTGAGAATTTGCGGTTTTGATCGAGAATAACACCAAGGTACTTGGCTTGCTTCTCCCAAGGGATCGGCTTGCCGTCCATGGTGATGGGACGTGGAAGGGTGACGCTGACCCGCGGTTTCCTGTAGCGAACCGCTTGGCTCTTAAGGGGGTTGACTTCGATCCTCCATTTCTTAAACCAGGCAGCTAGAAAGTTGACTGCTCTTTGAAGATTGAAGCGTATCTGATCTGGGCTGTGTCCCGAGCAGTAGATGGCTGTGTCGTCTGCGAACAGAGCGAGTTGAGCCTTGCTTCTTTTCGGGATGTCGCTGGTAAAAAGCGTGAATATGAGGGGGGCTAATACCGAGCCCTGGGGGACACCTGCACGGATGGGGCGGGGGGAGGAGAGCGCTCCTTCGATTTTGTAGCGAAAGGTGCGGTTTGACAGAAAGTCCCGTAAGATGAGGACGAGACGGTCGGGCACGCCCAGTTGATACAGCTTATAGATTAAGCCGTTGTGCCAAACTTTGTCGAACGCCTTTGCTATATCAAAATAAACTACGCCTGTGTACAAACCACGCAGGAACCCTGCATGAATATGTTCAGTGATGCGTAGGATCTGTTGGGGACAGGAGTGTTGGGTACGGAACCCGAATTGTTCATTAGGAATGAGGCCCTTGTTCTCGGCATAAGCTCTGAGATGCTTATATATAAGCCTCTCATAAATCTTACCAAAAACTTTGAGTAAGCTGATGGGACGGTAGCTGGTGGGTTCGGCTTTAGGCTTACCGGGCTTAGGAATGCCTATGACAGTGGCTTCTTTCCACGTTTGTGGGAAAATGTTATTTCCTAGTGCACCATTGAAGATGGTGGTCAAGAGGATGATCAGGTGGGCAGGGAAGAGGCGGATCACTCTGTTGGTGATGCCGTCAGAGCCGGGCGCTTTCCTGGGTTGAAGACCTTTGACGATGTCCTGCACTTCATCAGGGGTGATGGGGGGCAGGGGATCCTCAGGGTCGTCAACAGGTGGGAGGGAGGTTCTACGTTCGACTTCAGCGTCAACCTCAAGGAGATGAGCTTGGTCTACTGGTAGGAGGCTGAGGGAGCACTGGGCTTCTAGGCAAGAGGCGAGGCATTCAGCCTTGTCATCGTCATCGAAGGCGATGGAATTGTCAGGGCGAACCAGGGGAGGCATGGTCACAACTTCATTGGATTTTAGTTTCCTCTGAAGGTTCCAGAAGGCTTGATGGGTGGGCTCTAACTCATCCAGCATCTTATCCCAGCCAGCTTCACGCCACTCCGATACACGTCTTTTTACAGTTCTCTGTAAATAGCGCATATGGGTTTTGTTAGCCGCGCAGGGGAATCTGCTGTAGGCACGGACCGCCGCGTTTTTCTCGGTCAACAGTTCACGCAAGTCACCAGGGAGTTTCCAGCGACAATCTTCTGTCGCTGTAACCTCCCTTGAACATTCGTTCAGTACCGACTGTACGTGATCCGTGAACGAGTCGATCGCAGCTGTCGTGTCAGCGATAGAGTCGAGGCGTGCAGGTATGGAGTCCAAGTGGGGGGATGTGGTGGATTTCAGCCGATCGCTTACTTTCCTCCAGTCCGTTACCACTTTCGTCTGGGGTGCTAGAACTGGGTCAGGGAGGCCAGTACGGGGAGCCAGTCGAATGATGACTGGGCGATGGTCAGACGATAGCTCTGATAGCGCTTCTATAGAGTCTAACCGTAGGTTGACGTTCTTTAGGAGCGCTATGTCGAGGACGTCTGGGGTGAATTCGGTTTGATGGGGGAAGTGAGTGGGGGTCATGGGGCCTACGACATCGAAGTTTAATCGAGTGGAGAGGTCAAACAGGAGTCTGCCTCTGGAATTGATCCTGGTGCTATTCCAGGCAGTGTGTTTGGCGTTGAGGTCGCCCGCCGTAATAACGGAGTCGCTCAACCCAAGAAGAAGGGTAATGTCATCTGCTAGGAGTTGATGGTCCTCTGCAGAGTTGCTGGGAGGGACATAGGCTGACACTAACGTGATAGGTTGGTGCCCTGACATGCCGAGACGGCACATTGAAACTTCGAGTCGTGAGAGGGGTGGGGGGTCCAATGGGATGCAATGAAGAGCCCTTTTGAAGTAAATAAGGGTGCCGCCTTTGTGGCACCGCAGCCTGTCGTTGCGAACTACACGGTAGTTAGCAATTAGAGGAGTGCGGTGGCTAGGCTTGAGAAAGGTCTCTTGAGCGAGGAAGATATCAATCTGGTACTCTCTAAGGAAGGTTGAGATCTCGAACTTCTGATCTAATGCCGTCGGCATTGAAGTGAGCCAGCTTGAGGGATCGGGGCTTGGTTCTTTGTGTGACCGTATTATCCATTAATTATTTTTATTGGAGGCGAGGGAGGAAAGGGCGTGCGTAATCTCAGGGTACGCGTTATATATATTGATGATGGCTTGCAGGTTGCCTGCTGCCATAGCTACTTTTAAGTCGCTTGCCATTTGTCTGGCGCGGGGCGACATAAAAATAAGGAAGGTCCCCGAGATGACGTTAAACGCGTCTGTGGGGCCGTTTCCTGACAAAGGGGTCGAGGGAGGGGGTGTAGGGGTTGAAGCTGCAGCCAGAGGTGCAGGGGCAGGAGGGGACGGAGCCGCCTTTTGGGCCGTGGTAGGACGGATACGAGGATCCTTGTCCTTCCAGGCGGGGGTGGCTGGGGGGTCTAGGGAGCAGTCGCCACGAGGGCCGGGAAGGCCCTCTGGTGGTTCAACTGGTTCCAGGGACTGGGCCTTTGAGGGCACAGTCGCTCTGGGATCTGACTCCCTGGGGATTCACGCTTTTGGCGTGCGTTAGCCCGGGTGGCTAACTTGGAGGAGGAGGACTTAGGGGCCTTGGGACACCCGCGATAGTTGGCCGTGTGGCCAGTCGCGCCGCAGAGGACACAACTAGGGGGCTCTTTGCAGAGCGCTCGGTCCCTGGGGCGGGGGCACTCTGCCGTGCCATGATCGCCCAGGCACTTAACGCACCTGGGTTTGGCGTGGCAGTGAGCCTGGGAGTGGCCATAGAGTTGGCACCTGTGGTATTGGCCTACAGTGCCGCTCTTATGTGGCTTCTCTATCGAGATTCCTGTGAGAGAGCATACACTCTTCACTAGGAAGATGGGGTGGTGGGCAGTTCCCTCTGTTGGGTTGCAGATAACGAGGACCATATCATATGGTATTTTACCGCGTGCCTGAGAGGTGAGGTCCGCCTTGATCTCTTCGGAGGTTAACTCCTTGGGCACTCGGCGAATGACGACCCGTATGAGGCGCTCTTCCGGGAGGGAGTAAGTGTGGAAGGCAACACCTCTGTTGCGGAGGAGCTTGGTCAGCTCACGGTAGTCCTTGGAGGACCGGAGGGTCACCTTAATGCCAGTCTGTGTAGACCTGGCATTGGTGAATGAAATTTTTTGTTCAGAACACCAGCTGGACACATTGGTCCATTTGTCCTTGTCCTGTATGAAGACAGGCGGAGGAGGAGGGATTTTAGTGGCGGCTCGGGGGACTGAGCGGGCGGGGTTAAGTGTCGCTGCGCGCGGGGCGGCGGTAGCGTTTGCGGGGGCGGGGGTGGGTGAGCCGCTGGCGGAGGCAGCGGCTGCCAGTTTGGGGGCGGGATTGGAGGAGGATTTCTTCCTCCTCCTCTTTCCCGTGGCAACGATGAAGCCGTCGGCTTCATCGTCCGGGGACGAGGGTGAAGAGTGTGAAGACTCCTCGGAGGAATCCGAGGAGACGGGGATAGGGCGCTTTGCCGAGAATACCTCGGTGTCCATGGACACCTCGGTTTCAGCAAGGGCGGGCTGGGGGGCGGGGGCTGGCTGCTGAAGGGCAGCTAATTTGTGACCATACTTGGCTTCGTGGTCCTCTCTGCGACCCCGAGTTGGGGGCGCGAGGAGACGGTTTGGGGGCTCCTTGATGGCCCCATGACCGTGGGGTCGGTCTCTCGGCCTCCAAAAATGGAGACCCGTCCTTGGGGTGCACCCTAGGGGTGCTGTACTTCTGTCTTCGCACACCTAGGCCGACGCCGCGAGGGTGTGCCTTCCCTCCGGCGGTGGACGGTGTGCTTTGTTGTGTGTGGCTATAGGAGCGCCTGAAGTGTTTCACGACGCCCGTGCGATCAGACCCCTACCAGGTTGGATCACGGGTTGCCCCCGTGAAGGCCCAGCAAGAGTCGATCAGCGACCGGGCGTCGGCTTTGGTTGGCGCTCCCTACAGCGGGTGATTACCCCGACCCCCTAACAGCTCAACCAGCTATGTACGGTAGGCTGCGAGGGTACGGGGGGTAGTGTGTGTTACGAGCGGTTTGTAGGTGTGTATTCACCGCTCGTGCGGTATTCTGAGTGTGTACCTGCATGTGGAGTAGTGCATGTGTGTTCGTCGTGCGCATAGCGCCTATATAAATACAGTCCGCAAATGCGCACGGCGGCGTCGTGTTGCGAGTGAATAGTGTCTATCCTTGTCTGAGTAGGTCACGTGTATTTGTGTTTGTGATCTACCCGGGTGTCGAATCCGGTGGCGCGACGTCTGCTATGAGGTCGCGCGGGAATCTCTTCTTATCGGGAGGCCTCGCGTGCCAGGGCGCAATGTTCTTGATGTGGTGGAGCTCGGAGGTGCTGGCACGCGAGAACATCCCCTTCGCCAGGCGGACGACGAAGTCATCGATGCTCTCGACACGCAGGTCCCTGCTAATAACCGAGTTCCTCACGTACCGGGGAGCTTGGACGATCTGACGCAGCGTGATGTTTTGCTGCGTCCGGAGCTTCTCTCTGTGCGTCTCGGCCGTGAGGGCGAGCCAAGCCGGGGCAGCGTATGTAAGCTGCGTCCGCACGTAGGTCTTGTAGATCCCCAGCTTGACTCGCGTGGAGAGGCGTGACGAGAGCACCGGGCGTAGAAGATTTCTACTCACCTTAACCCGCGCGACGGTGTCGCAGACGTGCGGGCCCATGGTGAGCCGGCTGTCGAGTGTGACCCCCAGGTATTTGGCGGTCCTGGTCCACTCGACCTCGGTCCCCATGAGCCGAAGGTTCGGTGGATGAAGTCCGCCTCGTGCCGTGACGATCATAGCCTGCGTCTTACCTGCGTTCACCGACAGTCTCCACTTGCTGAGCCAGTCGGGGAGGTCGTCCAGAACGCGCTGCATTTTGATGGCCGCGTGGTTGGCCGACAGCGACGTGGTGATATACGCGGCGTCATCTGCGTACAGCGCGAGGGTTGCAGTGCGCGTGGCGGGGATGTCGTCGGTGTATACCGAGTACAACGCAGGCGAGACGCAGCTTCCCTGCGGCACGCCCGCTCCAATGGGGCGCGCGCTCGATGACACGTTCTCCACCGAAACCTTGAATGTCCTGTCTTTCAGGAAGGAGGAGACCACCTGTATCAAGCGACGAGGCGCGGTGGTCTTGGTCAGCTTGTAAATAAGGCCGGCGTGCCAGACCCGGTCGAATGCCTTTTCCATGTCGAGGAATACTGCAGCGGCGTACTCCCTCTTGTTCATGGCCGCGGTGAGTGTGTGCAGTACCCTCGACAACTGGAGCGTCGTACTGTGTTCCGCCCGGAAGCCAAATTGTTCCGGGCGGGGCGTGGTGTGCGGCAGCAGGTGTTGCAGCAGTAGTGCCAAACACCTTGGAGGTTGTGGGGAGGAGCGTGATCGGCCGGTAGCTTTCCGGCTTTGAGACGTTCTTCCCGGGCTTGGGCAACATGATCACCTTCCCCTGCTTCCAGCAGTTGGGGAAGGTTCCGGTGCGGAGTATGCCGTTATATAGGCGCGCTATTGCCGCCACCGATTTTGGTGGCAGGTGTCGGAGGGCGGTGTTTGTAATTCCGTCCGCACCGGGTGCCTTTCTGGGCTTGGTGCGCCTTATTGCCCCCAGTACTTGGCCCGGGGAGAAAACTATGGGGTCT
Source organism: Sesamia nonagrioides (assembly GCA_017933935.1). NCBI lineage: Eukaryota > Metazoa > Arthropoda > Insecta > Lepidoptera > Noctuidae > Sesamia > Sesamia nonagrioides. Next base: position 255,272 of record JADWQK010002107.1, read on the forward strand.
TCGTCTGGAGCTACCGGCGTCTTGAAGTACTCTCCAAGGTGTTGCTCCACTGCTGCGACATGGTCCAGGGCGTCTGTCGGGTTCGGCGTGAACTGACGCTCCAGGTGCTCGGCGAATATTTCGGCCCGGTCGGCCGCCGTGTAGCGTAGCGCCCCGTCGCTGTTGCGTAGCGGGCGCACCGGGGCTGGGGTATTCTTTAGGCGTCGGCACAGCCGGTGTACCGACGCCCAGTCGCCGTCTGCCGAGTCTATAATGTACTCCCAGCTCTCCGATGCGTGCGCGTGTAGCTCGGCCTTGACCTTGTCCGTGACACGATTGAGCTGGTTCTTAATAGTGGGGCATCTTGTTTGTTGCCACCGCCTGCGCAGACGCCTCTTGTCGGCGATCATGTTGGCGATGTGTGCGGGGAGCTTCTGGTAGCGCCCCTGTGACGCGGTGGATGTGCATGTCGCCGCTTCCAAGGCGCTCTTGATGCAGGCGGTGAGCCCCTCAGCCAACTCGTTCACGTCCAAGGCGTCGGCGACGGGCCGAGTGGGCGTGGTGGCCTCCATTACCTTCCTGAATTTGTCCCAGTCCGTGTGTCGACGTGGCGCCGGATGGGCAACTCTGGTGGTGTGGTCAGTCAGGCGGACGAGCACTGGCTGGTGGTCGGACTTCAGCTCGTCGTCCAGCACCTCCTGCGCGATCTGGCAGGTGAGGCCCTGGTGTACGACGATGTCCAGCACATCGGGTGTATGTGCTACGTTGTCTGGGTAGTGGGTCGGCGTCTCCGGTCCGGACACGTCGTATCCTTTGGCCTCCGCGTCGGCGAAGAGTCGTCGGCCCCCCTGGTTAATGGTTCCGCTGTTCCACGCCGGGTGCTTACAATTAAGGTCGCCGGCGATGATGGTAGGATGTGGTGAGGCTAGCAGCGTGTGTATGTCGCTTGTGTTGAGCGGTTTCTTTGGCTGCTTGTATGCCGCGTACATACACACGTGCCTGCCGGCGACATGCAGCTGCACACCCAGCGCTGAGATGCTGCTGAGTGTTGGGGGCGGTAGCTCCTGGTGGACGACTCTTCGCTTCACCAGCACCACCAGGCCTTGGGAGATCCTGTGTCGCTGGCTGTTGGTCTCATTGTATTGCCCATCCTTCTGGTAGACGTGATAACCTGGGAACTTGACCGTGTCCCCAGGTCTCAGGAGCGTCTCGCTGATGAGCGCCACGTCGATGTCCTGTTCCTGCAGGAGAGGACGGAGGAGCACGACCTTCTCCCTGAGGCCGCGGGCATTCCAGTGAAGTATTCTCACCGGCTTAGACATGTCTGTTTAACATGATCAAGTCTGTTATACCGGTGAGAACAACTGGCACCGGGTCCTGACCCCTGCTGAGCGCCAGCAGGATGTCCTGAAGAACCCGGAGAGCGGCCTCTATTATTGTAGACCCGGGGTGTCTTTCCCCGGGTGCGCCCGCCGACAAGGCGGTTTGTTGTTTGGGTTTGTTTTGGTGGCAGCGGCCGACTACGCCTCTCCTGAGCGGAGCTGCTCGGCGCGGGGCCGCGGACCATCCGACTCACATTAGTATGTGAGCTTTGGGTCGGCGGGTGGGAGAGGTCGTCGGTTCTAGCCTGTTTTGGCCCCGCCCCCTTCTGTGGCGGTACATTCACTGTCACCTTGGCAGTGGCGGGGTTGGCAGCGGCGTTGGTCGTGTTGACCTTTCCCCTTTTGCCGCCGCGTCCTTTCCTCCTCCGTCCTGAGGAGGTGGTGGCCGCGTTGCGCGCTGGTGGGTCGTTGGCGGCCGCCATCAGGGTCGCCGATTGGGTTTCCCCTAACGGCGTCGGCTGTAACGGCCTCTCTGCGGCCGTATTTGACCGGCGCGTGTTGCCGGTGATGGCGACCGTGCCCGCTCGCTTGTTGCGCACCTCCTTGCGCATTACGGGGCATTTGGTATGGTTTGCGGGGTGTGCCCCCCCGCAGTTGATGCAGGTGGCGGACTCCTCCCTTGGCCGCGGGCACTCTCTGGCCACGTGGCTCCCGCCGCACCTGACGCAAGCGAGCGGTCTGTGGCATTGTTCAGAGGAGTGCCTGAACTGCTGACATCTGTGGCATTGTGCAGGCCCCCTCTTGCCACGCCACGCCTCGATCCTTACACCGGGCATGCAGAGGATCTCCCTTACCTCATAGATGCCCGGCAGAAGGTTCGGTGTCTTCTTCAGAACGGCGTGGAAGATGCAGCCGGGTCGTCCTTGTCGCGCCTTGATGACGCGAACGTACTCCGGCTGGAACCCCAGCGCGCGTAGGTCCTCCTCGATGTCTGCCGGCGCCGTGTCCGCAGGCAGCCCCCTTATGGCCACCTTGTGGCTCCGCTCCGCTGGCAGCGAATAGGAAAACCAGGGGATGTTTTCCTCTTTTTCAAGTACCGTCAGATACTTTTGTATCAGACGGTACTCGGTGTCTGTCTGCGGGGTGAATTTAACCCCCTCCCCGAAAGGTCTGGCACTGGGGGCACGCCCCAGTTTTCCTTTGAGGACGCGAAAATGGTGCGCCCACTGCGGGAGTTTCTCCACCACCAGTGGAGGGTAGCGCAACTTTTTTTTCGTCGCCGTTTTTTCCGTTCCGTCGGTAGATTTTGCGTCTACCGTCGGATTATTTTTTTCCTCCGCTCGGCCAGGAGGGGCTGAGGGAGGGGGGGCTGCGGCGCCTGTTGCTCCTACAGGATTGCGCGTCGCTTCCGAGAAGGTCTTGGGGGCGACTCACCTTTGCACTGTCGCTTCGGCGCTTCTTCCTGCTCGTCCGGGCTGCGCTGTCGGCGTTGAGCTGCGCGGGCAGGGGGGGCGACTTTAGGTAGTAAAGTCCTTACCTCTTTGCAACCGGCCGAGGACAGGTCCGGTAGCGACGCGCTGGGTGCTCGGCGTTCGAGGCTTGCTCGGGTTGTCCGGGGAATGTTGGCATTTTTTACCTCTCGGTATGTGTTGTCGTTGTCGTCGTCGTCGCTGCTCCCGTCCGACGACGCCTCCGATTCGCTCGTCCCGGGTGAAACCAGCGACTTCGACGACGGTGACGCTGGTGCTGAGCTCCGAGGGGCGAGGGGGGATGCGTAGGACTTCGGTGAGGGTGGTGGTGTCCGTTTTACAGGCCCACTCTGCGGATGGGCTGTATTTTTTGAAGTACCCGCACTCGATGGCGTCGGGTACTTTATAGTCTGGGCTGTGATCTGCGGGGCTCCTGATGTCCGGAGCTTGGTCGCTGGTGTCTTGGGTGACGGCGACGCGGGTGAGGCCAGGTGTGCCACCGTAGTTCGTCTGGTTCTGGCATTTTCTTCCCCCCCGCTATGGTGTTGTTCACGGGGAGGGGGTTTGGGCGGAATCCCCGGCTGGGGCATCCCGCTGGGAACGCGCGGTAGTCGCGACCCTGGCGTTAGGAACGCCGGGTGCAGGTAAGAGGGTCCGTGCGACTGCTTCCCACTTCACTGCACTGATGCACTTTCACTACTATTTTTTTTTAAACTGTGTAGGTGCTCGGTAAAATATACGTGAACGTGTGACAATAATAGATAGATGCGCGCGTGACGATCATACTTGGCGCGGACTTCGGGGTCCTTTAATAGGACTGTATCGTTCACCAGGGCAAGAAGCGCCTGGTAGTGAGGGGCGGGGCTTTGACTTGCGTCCATGATAAATGGTACCTAGTCCTCCGGGTTGTGGGCCCAGAGGGTGTGTACCTCACAGACCTGATTCGCCCGGCGCCGAGCAGCTTTAGTAAAGAAAAAGTTAACATTAAAAAGTACTTATACTCTACGCGGTAACGAAACCATAGCGAGATCTATTTCGACGCCAACGCCATCTAGGGAAGTAAAGCTCAAACTTTACGTCATCGACTTATTGGATCTCGCTACGGCTCCGCTCAACACCGTAAACACAATCCTTCTCTGTACTTATCGTCCCAATGCTGGGCACAGGTCTCCTACCTGTGCCCAGCAGTGGGACGATAAATGGGTTGATGATGATGATGATGATGATGTAGTTATGCATAGCCAACCTTTACCTCGCATAGTAACAGTGACACAACACCATAACATGCCACCCAGCTATTCTAGGTAGCCATCAAGCTCAAGTTTAATTCTTATGAAATCAGTGACCAACAAAAGCAATAAGCATGGACTAAAAGATTACTATTGTGAGTCACAGACATACAAGCAAACCTTCAATTAGTATATAAGCACATGTAACCTACATTTAAGTGTTCTTCTTTCGTTCCATTTTATTCATTATTGTTGTAAAGCTCATGCTGAGCAGGCGTGTATTTTTTCAAATAAATATTTTTTTATTATAAATCTCAAGCAGAGTTTAGCGTACAACTAGTATAGGTATATACTAGTTGTACGCTAACCTCTGCTTGTGAGATGCAGGATATGTTTGACGTCAGTATGACGCGTTGTCCCTATTCGCAGGCGTTTGTAGGTACCAATACAATAACATCGCTGAATTTCACCTAATGATCGCCAATTTAGAGTGACATAGATAGCAGTCGAGGTAGCCTAGTGGTTAAAAAAAAACACCAGCCTCTCAAGTATGAGTGAGCGGGTTCGATTCCAGGTCAGGCAAGTACCAATGTAACTAAGTTATATGGTTATACGTTCTAAGTTATATGTACTTTCTAAGTATATCTTGGACACCAATGACTGATTACAAGATAAAAGAAACCATCTTGAGGGAACCTGGACTTTAAGTCTTAAATCGCCAACCCGCATCGAGCAAGCGTGGTGATTACGCTCAATCCTTCTCTGTATGAGAGGATAGCCCACCCATAGATAGACCGCCCATTGTGTCACCCTTTGTAAAATTTTTATATTTATGTTTTTGTAATCTATATGGTGTACCTACATAATAAAGAGTATTCTATTCTATTCTATTCTATAGCCGTGCCCAGCAGTGGGACGTTAAAAAGGTTGATTATGATGAGATAGCAGAGATGAAAATGTCCAAAGAACGTGTTTGTCACACATTAATTCAAAATGTAGTATCGCGTTTGCCAACATTACACTAAAAACGTCTTCAAATAAATGTTTTCAATGCTCTGGTGGCGCAGTTTAGGTACACGTCTGCACGGTTAGCGCAGTGGTCAAGCCATTGACTGCTGCGCTGCGTGTCGCGGGTTCGATTCCCACACGGAACAAACAATTGTATGACCTACAAGTAGTTGTTCCGGGTCTGGATGTTTGTGTATGTGAGTTTATATGTTTGTAAACGCACACACGATACAGGAGAAATGCCTAGTGTGAGGCAACGTTTAAAAAAAAAACCGAGTTTTGGCGCCGACTAATGTCAAGTTACTGTAGGTTAAACTTGGGTACAATCAAAAGCGTGGACAGCGATTTGGGAACCGGCTCTAAAAAGCAGTCTATTTTTCTTCTGGAACAGTGCGGCGACTTTTTTGGAATAGTCATGGTTATCCTAATCGATAAAGGAAAACCATTACAGGAGTATACTACGCACCATTACTTGACAAGCTGAAAGGAAGGAAGGCATTGAGGAAAAACGGACACATTTGCAGGAAAAGAAACTCCCGTTTCACCAAGACAACGCGTCGTCTCACACCTCAATGGTTGCCATGGCGAAAATGAGAGAATTACGGTTTGAACTGCTTTAACACCCATTATACTAACTAATTTTAGTGGGTAGATATAAATGTTGTGTATGTAATGTGACCATGAGGAAAAATGTCTTTTAATATGTGTTAGGAGATATTTTTTGTTACCTATTTTTTGGTATACAATAAAGTATCATCATCATCATCATCATCAATCTTTTTATCGTCCCACTGCTGGGCACAGGTCTCCTCTCATACAGAGAAGGATTGAGCGTTACCATGCTTGCTCAATGCGGGTTGGCGATTTCAGACTTAAAGTACAGGTTTCCTCAAGATGTTAGCTTGTTGGCGTGCCATGGAAGAGGCCTATGCCCAGTAGTGGACGAGTAGAGGCTGATGATGATGATGATGATGAAGGATCTGTGAAAGTTTTAGAACAGTGATACCAGATGTCTTTCGGCCCTATTGAACACATTTTGTGTAGGCTGTGTAGCTCACGTGTTTTATTTTCAACTAGCTTTCCGCCCGCGGCTTCGCCCGCGTGGAGTTCGGTTATATCGCGCTTTTTAGATTTCCCTCGGGAATATCAATTTTTTCCGGGATAAAAGGTAGCCTATGTTCTTTCTCGGGGTCTAAAGATTGTCTGTGCCAAATTTCATCAAAATCGGTTGAGAGGTTTAAGCAGGAAAGCGTAACAGACAGACCGACAGACAGACAGAGTTACTTTCGCATTTATAATATTAGTATGGATTATGAAGTTCGCCGTTGTTGTGCGGTAACATTATTAGAATTACGAAACAAAAAGTGTTCACTTTAAAAAAAATATAAAGAGAACAGGTATTCTCTAGTGTCCCCACAAATAGGCGGGTATTTGTGGTTACACTTCAGAATAACTGTTTTTAAAATAGGTGAATCATAATATTTAGAATAATTATAAACTAGTGCATGACTGCAATCCCGCCTGATGGTAAGCAGTGATCCAATCTTTGATGGTAAAGCGCGCTAGTTTATTAAGCCTATTCACTTAAAAAACTTAGTGAATAGGAAGGAAAACAGCAGTTGAGCGAGGTGATGCAATCACGACCAACGATGCTGCGCCAGAGGGAGATTGATCTGGAGACTCTCCACGATCAAACTCCCGATACAACAAAATTTGGCGCATCGTACCCGGCACATATCGCAACACAACTGCTCAGAGCCTCAGACTCGTCCTCTGTACGGCTTCACCAGACATCATGCCGGAACACGACGAATCGCTTGGCGGCAAGACTTTGTCTGGTGGGTGGTAACTTCTGCCGGCAGCCGATATTATGGCCTACCACCATGTGTTTAGTTTTTACGTGTTTAGGTGAGGTCTATGTTATAAATATAGTACCATCTCTCGTTTCGCTTCTCTCGTATGTCTAGCTATGCATTCTGTTGCTACCAAACCACTTGATTGCAGACACCTACATACGTAGCTATGAGTATCTCAGACCTCGCAAGGTATGTTCGGCATTCGATGCATGCACCTGGTGCTGGTATTTCGTAACGAAAATTATACCGATATTATCATATGATAAATGGTAATTAATTGTATGTGTGCAAAATCTACGTATTAATATTATAAAATAATATTCACGTGGGATTTCCACATCTTCGACAGTGAACTCATGTATCAAAACATGTATTGCATTATAGGTAGTGTGTTTTTTAAAAACTGTAACACAGAAGTTGGGCCGTTGCGACCCCATGTTTTTTTTTTTTAAATTGCTAAATGCGCCCCACGGTTTCACCCGCATAGGTTTCGATATGTTTTTTTATAAGCTCCGCTCCTATTGGTCGTAGCGTGATGTTATATAGCCCAAAGCCTTCCTGGATTAATAGGCTATCCAACGCAAAAAGATTAGCGCGTTCAAACAAACTCTTCGGCTTTATATATTGGTATAGATAAACTAGTGTTTGACCGCAATCCCGCCTGATGGTAAGCAGTGATGGAATCGTTGATGGTAAAGCGCGCTAGTTTTTTAAGAGCCTATTTACTCTAGCCTTGAAGACACTCAAATTGTATGCCGACAGAAACACCGCCGCTGGTAAATTGTTCCAGTCCCTGATGTAGGCGGTATAAAAGACGAGGTGAAACACTTCATTCGGATCGTTGTGGTGTCAACAACGTCGTCCGATGGTGGAACGGAGATGGGGGAATTAAATCATACAATTCCCTCGCACACTCCCCAAAATGCATCCTATAGAAGACCGACAGGTTGGCTACTCTTCACCGGTGCTCCAGGCTTTGGAGACCGTTTTGGGCTAAATTAGGGTCGCCAATTAGCCCAGGACTGGTCTTGTTTCTTACCTTTTGCTTGATTTTATTGGCCTGCTGGTGTGAACACTGACGAAAAACAGAGCCTACTTATTGTTGTCTTTACTGGCCGGCTTGACCGTGTACAGACGACAGCACATCAAGTTACTACAATCTGTCAGGTATCCTTATTAGACTTTTAACTTTATCTCTAAAGCATCAAGGCTCAAGATTGATTGGGAAAATCTGATAGTTTGGGGTAGCTTGACTTGCTGTCGTCCGTACATCATGCTGTACTAAACGTAAGGTTTCCTAAAAAAATTGAGTATCCCACTCCAAAAATCTCTTTCATAAAATCCCTAAAGTAATTCATTCACTGACAGACAATGTACGGCTTGAACTGCTGTAGAAGCGATAAAATTTGCACAACTGTTTCAACATGACCGCACGGTTGGTGCAGTGGTTAAGCCACTGATTCTCCTGCGCTGCGTGTCGCGGGTTCGATCCCCGCACGGAACAAATATTTATATAATCTACAAGTAGTTGTTCCGGGTCTCTCCTGATGATAAACATTGATGCAATCGTTGATGGTAAAGCGTGCTAGTTTATTAGGAGTTATTCACTCAAAAAAACTGAGTGAATAGGAAGGAATACGGCAGTTGAGCGAGGTGATGCAATGTTAAATCCAACAACACGACCAACGATGCTGAGCCAGAGGGAGATTGATCCGGAGATCCTCCACGACCAAACTTCCGACACAACAACATTTGGCGCATAGTACCCGGCACGCATCGCAATACAACTGCTCAGACCCGCCCTCCGTACGCCTTCACCGGACATGACGAACATGACGGATCGCTCGGCGGCAAGACTGTTTGGTGGGTGGTAACTTCTGCCGGAAGCCGATGTTATGGCCTACCACCGAGCTTAAGGAATAAGAAAAACAATAATAATAAAATAAAATATAATTATTCTTGATATTTACAAAAGAAGTCAATATGGCATAAAAAATTATAATTTTTCCAACCGCGCAGAACGAAACCTTTTTTTAATAAGAGACCGTAACTACTTAATCTGACTTTCCTGTGGATGCTTTAATTAAAATTAAAGCCTCCAGCCAGGGACAGAACGAAACCGTCACCAATTCGACTTAAAACCAGAACTTCCTAACATCAAAAACGAACGACAGTTGCAAAACTCCGTAATTGTCCCAAGACGTCCCAGTCGTCATCAATCCATTAGGCACAAGTGTTCCTGTGCAGACGACAATTTGACTATTATGTGAGTGAATGAGAAACTACTGAAACGGTGTGCGCTCGAGCGAATGATTCGGGAGCACTCTCGTTAACGACTCGATTGTCGGGAGTGAGCAAGTTTTAAGGTGAGGACGCTGGGTCAGCTAGGTTGGCTTCCGTTCTTGGCACGCGAGTTCTGAAATCGGGGAAGTTATTTTTAGCAACATTGGCGCCGATTCTGTTATTCATAAACTAAACTAATTTTAAGTTATGTTCATCTTTTTCTTTCCATTTCGTTAAGAAAAGGATAGAAGATAATATTTTAATTTAAGCCTGTCAAATTAAGGTACTCCATAGCAAGGAACTTCTATCTAAACTGGAATGTGAACTATCGATCACAACGCGGTCCGAGGGAGATAGTTTCACAGTAGCCCTCTGTCCTTGTTGTGTAGGGTGACTATTATAATAGAATTTAGAAGGAATGTACGTAAAATATTTTTTTTTCACTTATACTACCTAAGTTTTAATGAACATTTAGGCATGGATGCGAACTTATTAAATTCATTACTGAATTTTAAAAATGGATGAATAAATTGATGATGTACGGACGACAGCAGCTCAATCTATCCGAAACTGTACCTTTAGATACAAAAATTATCTACAAGAAAGCAGAATTTAATGTCATTGTAAATACCCAATAAAAGTCACTTACTTATTATGCACACAATAACTAAGTGGACATTTATTAATTATTCCGAAATGTATGGTCACCTTACATACAAACAAAATAACTTGTATATTCATAAATACCGCAAACACCTTACTTAAAGAATGATATTCCGCTTCCAGAGTATGACTCACTATTGCAGACATTAATGGCACCCTTTTTCAGCAACTTTTTTCTAATCCAAATTGTTAGTTTCAAACAAAATTACAAAAAATAAATACGGGTAACACTTAGAAAGAGACAGAGGGCTACTGGGACACTTTTTCCCTCGGACCGTGTTCTCTTCAAATAAAGTTTTATTTCCGATCGACCTTATTGCTCTTGCGATAGTCTTCTTTTAAATGAGAGACTTATGCAAGTTTACATTCCAGTCTAGATAGAATTTCCTTGCTCCATAGACAGTTTAGACGCGATTATAAACATGGCGACTGAAAATACGCCAGTTTAAGTCAGGAGCGCACTAATTTGACAGGTCTAAACTGACATTTTATCTTCTGTCCTTTTCTTAATGGAATAGAAAGAGAAAGACGCACTGAACTTAAATTTAATTTAGTTTGGGAACAAGGGAATCGGGGCCATTATGTTACAGTGTACGAAATTATTCTTGTTGGTAATTGAAAGTTACAACGGACAGCGCAAGATGGCGGATTTTTACGGCACACCTTTTCGTCTGTCTGGCTTTCCGCAATGTTCATTTTTTTTTTATAAATTATAAACTAGCGCTTGACCGCAATCCCGCCTGATGGTAAGCAGTGACGCAATCGTTGATGGTAAAGCGCACCAGTTTATTCAGTGCTATATTTAGTTTGTTTCATGACGACAATTCAGTACCTACTTACTCGACGTATATTAGTTACCTAATACACATCAGTGGGTTTCATTTTGACAGTTCAACAACATTCATTGCGTTATTTATATTGCTGTGCAGATATATTTTTTGAACATTTTCAGCAATGGATTAGCAATGTGATTTAAAACATGATATAATAGTACCTACGTTACGCAATTAGGGTGCGGGACATGTTTTTTATTTATTTAAGCAGTTACTTCCTGAAAATACTTTGTTCAGTATCGTTTACTGAATCGGTTTAGATCATTCATAATATATCTACCTAGGTAATTTTTATCACAAAGATAATTAAAACTACGGAAATTATTGTCATATTAATCCTGTTGCTTGTACAAACTTTTAAAATAACAGTTTTAGGTGTATTCATACAAATTTAATCATTCAATACAAAATAAAGAAAAATAAACATTATTCCAACAAAGTTAAGGTCTTCGTTCCCCAAGAATTGGTCATCATCATCATCTTCATCATCATCTCAGCGTTGCATCCGTAGCTTTTCAGCTTTGGAGTCTAGGGTCCGCTTTACCAGTCTAACTGCTGATTTTCGCTAAACTTCAATATTTTCCATGAAGCGAAAGTTAGACCAATTGTTAGACTTTTAAGAGCCCAAACAACCCGTGACAGCTGCCATTAGATGTTCATATCGACGCTTGAAAGGCAATCATATCTAAGCGACAAAAATTCGTAAATTGAGTTATATACACCAAACGATGCGGAAAAATCTGGCGGTTCCAATGGTGTATATAACCCAATTTACGAATTTTTGTCGCTTAGATATGATTGCCTTTCAAGCGTCGATATGGCAACCGGGACAAACGGCTTAACGTGCTTTCCGAGGCACGACCAGACCAGTGCAAATATTCATATTCATGCATACAAATATTTGCAATGTGCGGGGATCGAATCCGCACCTCCTTGCGCAACGGCAGCGTTCGCTACCGCTACGCCATGGAGGCGGTCATGAAAAAAATGTTTTAAATATATGTAGTAATTAATGATCTGATAATAAATGAAGGAACAGAGTCTCCTAAAATCTTCTATCCTTTTCTTAACGAAATGGAAAGAAAAGATACACTTCACTTACAATTACTTTAGTTTGTGGACATCAGATTTCTAAGTATATCTTGGACACCAATGACTGAAGGTGAAGGAAAACATCTTGAGGAAACCTGGACTTTATAAGTCTGAAATCGCCAACCCGCATTGAGCAAGCATGGTGATTACGCTCAATCCTTCTCTGTATGAGAGGAGACCTGTGCCCAGCAGTGGGACGATAAAAGGTTGATGATGATGATGATGATGTGGACATCAGAATCGGCGCCAGTATTCTAATTGGCGTGTTTATGGGTGTGCGTTCATTACATTACACATTGTATAGAAAGACTATAGTAGAATAAATAAATATATACCGGGCCAATCATACAGGTTGAGCTAGCCCCAAAGTAAGTTCGAGACTTGTGTTAAGGGATACTAACTCAACGATACTATATTTATAATAGATAAACATCCAAGACCCAGGCCAATCAGGAAAAGATCGCTTTCCATCATGATCCGGCCGGGGATCGAACCCGGGGCCTCCACGTCGCAGGCAGGCGTGTTGACCGCTGCGCCACGGAGGCCGTCAGAAGTTTAGGTACAAAGGCTAAGATGTCCTTCAAGAGGACCAAACTAGGAAGAAACCATCATTTCATACAGTTGTAGTTTACATAATGAAATACGGGAAGGTTATTTTAGTTACCTTGTATTACGGTTTACGAGGTTATTCGTGTTGGTAATATAAACTGACAGATAACGTAAGCCCGGTTGTTATGGCAATTTTTGAAGTACACCTTATTACAAACCAAAATGTAAATGTATCTTTTTGCGTTTAATCAAATAAACTATAAATCCTGAGATAACTTTTCTCATATTATATACTAGCGGCCGCCAGCGACTTCGTTCGCGTGGAATTATTTATGCTCCGCTCCTACCGGTCGCAGCGTGATATTATAGATTAATAGGCTATACAACGCAAAAATAATTTTTCAAGTCGGACCCGTAGTTTCTGAGATTACCGCGTTCAAACAAACAAACAAACACTTCAGCTTTATATACTAGTACTAGCTTTCCGCCCGCGGCTACGCCCGCGTGGAGTTCGGTTATATCGCGCTTTTTAGATTTCCCTCGGGAACATCAAATTTTCTGGGATAAAAGGTAGCCTATGTTCTTTCTCAGGGTCTAAAGATTGGCTGTACCAAATTTCATCAAAATCGGTTGAGAGGTTTAAGCGGGAAAGCGTGATAGACAGACAGACAGACAGAGTTACTTTAGATAGATTTTACGCAGCCTTTTAGGTACTTTTTCTGTTGACAAAGAATTTTTTGATGTACTACATACAAAGGTAATACTTATTACAAAGGAAATCTATTCCAGCATACCTGCAATAGGCCAATAAATACAGATATGTAGACAGCGTGTAAAAAGTAAAGGACAACAAAAATAATATAAAAACAAAACGTACAAACAACATACACAACTACTTCTAAAATGAATAACACTAGAACCACAAAAAATATAATATACTCAAATACTAAACAACTATGACGAAGTTCTTTTTCGCTGTTTTAAAAAGTGCAATAGTTTTGCTTTCCCTATTGTCAGACCGTAGAGAATTCCACAACCGGTGCGGTTGTGGAATTCTCTACAGTCTGACCTTACTGTGAAGGAGTAGGCGTAGAAATCGTTGTAGTTACGAGTAGATTTCTTATCTTTTTATATACTAGTACTTGTACATATTGTTATACCTACTTAAGAAGTTATTTCAGCAGCTTTAGCTTTTATATTATACTAGCCGTCGCCAGCGACTTCGTTCGCGTGGAGTTAGTTATGCTCCGCTCCTATTGGTCGCAGCGTGGTGTTATAATAGCCTAAAGCCTTCCTAGATTAATGGGCTATCCAACGCAAACGAAAAAAAATTCAAATCAGACCAGTAGTTTTTTTTTTTATTATTATTATTTATAAACTAGTGTTTGACTGCAATCCCGCCTGATGGTAAGCAGTGATGCAATCGTTGGTGGTAAAACGCAATAGCTTATTAAGCCTGTTCACTTAAAAAAAACTGAGTGAATAGGAAGGATAGGATAGGAGTGGATAGGTTCCTGAGATTAGCGCGTTCAAACAAACAAACAAACTCTTCAGCTTTATATATTAGTATAGATAAATATTTTAAGATAATTAAAGCATCCTTATTATTAGTAAAATTCTTTCAGTTTGTCTACACAAGAGTATACCAGAAAGGTGCATTGACCTCTCACAGTTTTACCACCCCAGGCAAGGTGGATTAGAGGCCGCAAAACAAGCCAACCGTGACGTTACATTGCAGCCCTGACTCTGACGTTAGAAAGCCACGTACTGTGAAATGCGCCGACAATTTTGTAGATAAGCCCTGCTAAGTAGATTGTGCGTAATATATATAAGATATTGTCTGTAATCCTCAAGGGGTTATGCAGAGGCGGTGGTACCCATATTACACCAGCTTTTTGTGCTATACTCTCATGTAACAGTGTTAGTCTATTTCTATTAAGCATGGATAAATTCGTGTTAAGTCGTGGTGGCCTAGTGTTTAAGACACCAGCCTCTTAAGTATGAGTGTGCGAGTTCGATTCCAGGTCAGGCAAGTACCAATGTAACTTTTCTAAAGTTATATGTACTTTCTCAGTATATCTTGGACACCAATGACTGAAGGTGAAGGAAAACATCATAAAGAAACCTGGACTTTATAAGTCTGAAATCGCCAATCCGCATTGAGCAAGCGTGGTGATTACGCTCAATCCTTCTCTGTATGAGAGGAGACCTGTGCCCAGCAGTGGGACTATAAAAGGTTGCTGATGATGATGATGATGATGATGATGCATAAATTTCCATTAACCGTACACGAATCAAAACTCCAAGCTGCTTCTAAAAGATTCCTGATGAGAAATAAAATTACATTTTATCCGATCTGGATATTAGACAGCCTCCGTGGCGTAGCGGTAGCGAACGTGGCCGCTGCGCAAGGTTTCGATCCCCGCATAGTGCAAATATTTCTATGCATGAATATGAATATTAGCACTGGTCTGTTCGTGCCTCGAAAAGCACGTTAAGCCGTTGGTCCCGGTTGCCATACGAACATCTAGTGGCAGTGGTTACGGGGTGTTGAAGCCCTCAAAAGTCCAACAATTTGTCTAACTGCAATGCTTCGATGTCGCCTTCGTGTTATGGAGATCAGACGGCAGTCGCTTCACGGAAAATATCGAAGTTTAGCCAAAATCAGCAGTTAGACTGGTAAAAGCGGACCGCAGACTCTAAAGCTGAAAAAGCTACCGATGCGACTGGGAATAACGCTGAGATGATGATGGTGACCCGATCTGGATATTGAACCCAGGATCTCCTGCTCAGCTGTAGAATTAACGACCACTATTAACGAAGCAGGACGACGTAATAAATACCTAACTACTGCCAAACTTGCCAGAGGTGAAAGGTAGCAGACATTTGAACTTTGCCCCATACTAGGAATTACTCCTGTATGTATTTGGCACACTAAAGGAACATGGACCCAAACACTTGCGGTATAGTGTATTACTTTTCTCTTTCAGAAAGAAAGAATGAAAATACCAACATTTAGCATAGACTAAAACACCCTCCTCCTGAGGGTGTTGTCCGAGTGGTGGGAGTCGCCTTTTTTAAGGAGGTGGATACAGTTGCATGCTAGCCCCTGCGATTAATAGTTAATGTAATTTTAATATAGGGGTTTTAGTTTTTAATTATTACCTGTAACTTAAATTTTGATTTGTGATTACTTTTTGTTTTTTTATTTTTACTTCCGATTTTGTGATTAAGTATTGATTTTGTTTGATATATTTTTGACATTTGATGATAATTAATTTTTTTATTGTTATTAATTTAAATTTATCTCATTTTGTGTAAACTATGGACATGTGTCTGAAAATAAATGATTATTATTATTATTAAATAGATACATCGCAGGGGCAATTCTCTTATGAACTTTGAGGGGAAGAAGGAAATTAGAGGATTTTAACAAGTGTTTTAACATTTTTTTATATCGCCAAGATGCGCCTGTGACTAGAATTTGAATGTTTTGAATTACGAGAATTGATCTTAAAGCTGAAGTTTTTTTTTTGATACGCTAATCTCTGGAAATAACGCTCGGATGATTAAGAATTACTGCTGGAATGTATAAGAATTACTGCTCGGATGAATAAGAATTACTGCTGGAATGTATAAGAATTACTGCTCGGATGAATAAGAATTACTGCTGGAATGTATAAGAATTACTGCTCGGATGAATAAGCATTATTGCTGGAATGTATAAGAATTACTGCTCGGATGAATATGAATTACTGCTGGAATGTATAAGAATTACTGCTCGGATGAATAAGAATTACTGCTGGAATGTATAAGAAATACTGCTCGGGTGAATAAGAATTACTGCTCGGACGAATAAGAATTACTGCTCGGATGAATAAGAATGACTACTCGGATGAATAAGAATTCTTAAGGAAAGCTATTAAACATCACGCTAGAACCAAAGAAGCCGAGCAGAATGAAAAAAAACGGCAGAAGAATGATAAGCAAAAACGGAAGAGAGCGGACAGGCGATGCGATGCGACGGGAACGATCGCGAGAAAAAATCGTCATGAACTAAGCCGCCAGCAGTATCATCATCAACCTTTTTATCGTCCCACTGGTCTCCTCTCATCCAGAAAAGGATTGAGCGTAATCACCACGCTTGCTCAATGCGGGCTGACGATTTCAGACTTAAAAGTCCAGGTTTTCTCAAGATTGTGCGCCACGCGGTCTCACCCGCGTAGGTTTCGATATGTTTTTTTTTATATATGCTCCGCTGCTATTGATCTCAGCGTGATGTAATATAACCTAAAGACTTCCTGGATTAATGGGCTATCTAACACAAAAATAATTTTTCAAATCGGACCAGTAGTTCCTGAGATTAGCGCGTTCAAACAAACAAACAAACTCTTCAGCTAAATATATTAGTACCTATAGATTAATTTGAAAGCGGCATTCCACTACTCTACCTGCAATAAACTATAAACCAAGTTTTAGTACAAAATAGCTATCATCCTGTCTTTATTGTCCGCTGTGTAGAATTCAGACTAGATTTACGAGCACTAGAAGTCTAGGCATGTGGTTTTATGTCGTCCTAAGTTAGAACTATTGGAACAACTTGAGGTTTGTTTCTGCTCTCTCTGTATACATATGTATGCTGCCCGCGGTTTCCTTTACACTTTAGGAAAACTACCCGGGTAATATAAACTTTTTACAAAAAACTAGAAACCGATTTCAAAAATATACCTAGGAGGAAAAAATAATTTTACTTTTGTCATAGCTAGCATATGCTCTAGAAGTTGGTGGCGAGCTAAACAACAGAAATATCAAGACACCGACTTCTTAATTTTTTTATTGGTATTATTTTTTCCTTTTAAGTGTTTTTTTGAAGTCGGTTTCTATTTTTTTTTTTTGTAAAGTGTTTTTATTTCATGCTTTTCAGTGTCTCGAAATTCGAAATTTACTTTTTCGCCTCATAACAATAGTGGTAACCATAAGCCATGTTAGAATAAGTTTTCATCAATACGAAAAATCCCTATCTCAAAAACTACTGAACCAATTTTTGAACCTTATAGTATTCCATAAGTTGAGCAAACAACAAAAAAAGAATTACTTAAATCGGACCTGTATGTCCGGAAATATGCGCGCACAAACATACATACAGACACTTGAAAGTTGGCTTACATACATTCGGATCGAATTGATCACCTCCTTTTTTTGAAGTCGGTTAAAAAGGACCAAACTGTGCGATCCTCACGTAGCCCACACAAGGTGATGTCAGAATTTCAGGGGTCAGTACGTCAGTACGAGCTGAATGCCTTTATCGGTCGGTATTGTCGGTTTTGCAATCCAACTTGACAACGACAAACAAAACGCTTAATATTAAATTATTTACACAAAGACTTGCACATATACAGTATGGTATTCTTTTAAGTATTATGGCACTCCAACGATTAATTCACATAAACATACATAGAAATTAGTCTTAAATATAAAGTTCTACAGTGAATTTATCAATTATAGGTGTGCACAGCACTTACACATGTAGTTAGCCTAGGTTTGACAAGTAATTCAAGCGATTAAAACAAATAATATTAATAGTAATAAAATGAAATGAGTTATTCGAGAAATATGTCTTAAATGTCATACAAACAAGTGAACAAAATAAATTAAAATTGTTTTAAACGTCAAATTTTGAAAATACAAAGAAATAAGCAAATTAAATAAAAATATGTAAATATGTAGTAACATGTATGCAAAAGCTCGTCTAAATATGTTCATTCGTTAAAGCGTGATTGTGTTACAAACAAAAATTCGCTTTTGAAATATCGGTGGGGTTAGGGCGTGACGTGGCTTGGTCTGACTTGTGCCCTGAAGCTTTCAGGTATTGCGGTTAGGGGTTAAGCTTTTGGTTCTTAGACTAGATGGAAGTGTGGGACGGTCAAATTGAATTGGGAGTTTAACTTCTCCAAATGGAAATGTACTGTTTGTCTCTGCTCTCCCTGTATACATATGTATACATATGTATTGGCCGCGGTTTCTTTTATAGCCTGCGCAGACGAGGGATTTTTGACCGCGGACTTTTTTGTCCGCTAAAGTAGATCGCTTACAAGTGTATCAAGTAACGCAAATGAGTCGCAAAAAGTCTTCGTTCCACCCCATCGGACGACCCGTCGTACGGCAAGTTTCCAGTTTTACCCTTATGTTGTTAACACCACTACGATCCGGACGAAGCGTTTCGCCTCTACCTTTATACCACGTACATCGAGGGACTGGAACAGTTTGCCAGCGGCGGTATTTCCGTCGGATTACAATTTGAGTGTCTTCAAAGCTAGAGTGAATAGGCTCTTAATAAACTAGTGCGCTTTACCATCAAGGACTGCGTCACTGTTTACCATCAGGCGGGATTGCGGTCAAGCGCTAGTTATTAATTTAATAAAAAAAAAACGTAATTTGTGTTGCTACAACATTGTAATGAATTAGTAGGATATTCATTTTAGTAAAACACCGAAAAAGGTGTTCTTTCTTTTTGAAAAAACGAAGGGTTAATTAGTCTCTTTTAGGAACAGAAGTGGTCGTAGGTTCGAAGCAAGACAAGCTCTTTTTTTGAGAAAATTCTACTTTACCATTGATCTCAAGAGGGTGAAATAAAACATAGTAAGGACTACGACATATCCTGGAGCCTAAAATTAAAAGACATATTATCTGAAGTAATATCTACCAACACGCACTCGGCTGCTTGGATCAAGCCGCGTTGGCACTTGCCGAGGAAGGCCTACATCGCAGTAGTGGGAATAATAATCACTGGTCCTTTCTTCTCAGAATAACAGATTCTTAAAACACCATATTCACAAAATGGCAAATGCTCAAAATAACAGAACTTTCTCGGTGGTAGGCAACAACATCAGCCGCCGGTATAAGTTACCACCCACCAGACAAAGTCTTGCCGCCAAGCGATTCGTCGTGTTCCGGCATGATGTCTGGTGAAGCCGTACAGAGGACGGGTCTGAGCAGTTGTGTTGCGATGTGTGCCGGGTACGATGTGCCTAATGTTGTTGTGTCGGGAGTGTGGTCGTGTAGGGTCTCCAGATCACCCTCTGGCGCAGCATCGTTGGTCGTGTTGATGGGTTAAACATTGCATCACCTCGCTCAACTGCCATCTTCCTTCCTATTCACTCAGTTTTTTTGAGTGAATAGGCTTAATAAGCTAGTGCGCTTTACCATCAACGATTGCATCACTGTTTACCATCAGGCGGGATGGCAGTCAAGCACTAGTTTATAACTAAAAAAAAATCAGTACCAATATATCCCATTTTGGTCAGTCGAAGCTTCTGGTCATACATCTTAATCTTTCTATTTCATTATGAAGAGGACAGAAGATAAATATTAGTTTAGTCTTAAAAAATAGTCCGCACTTGACGTAAATTGATGTATTTTTAGTTGCCATGTTTTTCATCAAGTCTAAACTGTCTATCATCATCATCAGCCTTTACTCGTCCACTGCTGGACATAGGCCTCCTTCATGGCACGCCAACAAGCTCGAGCGCGAGCAGTTCTCCGCCAGCCACTACCAGCCACCTTTTTGATGTCGTCGCTCCATCTCGCCCAAGGGCGTCCTACGCTACGTTTGTCGAGACGCGGTCTCCACTCAAGGACTTGTTTACCCCAACGGTTGTCGGTCCTGCGGCATATGTGACCAGCCCATTGCCACTTTAGCTTGCTAATCCTCTCAGCTATGTCGGTAACTCCTCTCCTGGTCCTCTGTCGGATCACCTCATTTCTGATGCGGTCCTTCAGAGAGACGCTCAACATAGCCCGCTCCATAGCTCGCTGAGCGGCTATAAACTTATGGACTAGTCTGACCGTTAGTGTCCACGTCTCGGCTCCGTAAGTCATGACGGGTAGGACGCGCAAACTATCTATGGATTATTTTAAATTAACAGGACTATACTAATATTTTAACTCCTGTCCTTATATTAATTAGGAAGAAAGAAAAAGATGGACCGAACTGAAATTTAGTTTACTTTGTGAACAAGAGTTAGACTATAAATAGAGGTTGAGTTTAAGGCTTTAAAAGTTATTTTTATCCTTTTTTGAAGAATAATAAACTAAAATTCAGGATACTGAAAGGAAATGTAAAGATACAACTACATGCCGCGGGTTGAAAGAAAAAAGACATACATAGGTACCGTGACTCCTTGCGTACGTACAAGTGAAGGATCACGGGTGGGTTTTTATCAGTAAAAGTCTGACACGCCCTTCCGCTTCGCCCGGAACGGGAGAGGTCATTTGATGATTTCCCATCCAAAACAAAAAAAAGTATCTTCTTCTACAGCCTATAGATGTCCACTGCTAGACAAAGGCGTCCCCCAAGGCTTTCCACGATGACCGGTCTTGTGCTGCCCGCATCCATCGGCTTCCCGCGACTTTCACCAGGTCATCGGTCCACCTTGTTGGGGGCCTCCCTACGCTGCATCTTCCAGTATGCAACTAGATAATTCAAGTACCACCAAGTTAATAACTAATCACTCTTAGAGGAAAGACAAAAGTTAAACGTTCAACATTTTCCTCAAACAAACTTATTTAAAATTTAAAAAGTCTTCGAAAAAACTAACCAAGTTATCATTTGAAATATAAGTTCATTTATAATATTAATCGTGCTATGTAATACGGGAATTGAGTTATGAATTCGAACGTTTGGCGGCTGGCCAGCACATTACAGAAGCCGATAGAGGTGGCCTGCAAGAAATTATGCAAAAAACGTGAGTAATACTCGCAAAAACCTATCTTTATTTATTGTTATTGCATTTTTCTGTTTAACTTTTTCGGAGCTCTGAAAATGGCAACACTTTTGCGTTATGACCTTTTTATTTTTTGCTTGAGACTCTTTTTATGAATGCTCCCAGTTATAGTCATAGGACTTACACCATATACCTACAATATGAATTGTTAATATAGAAAATGGTTAAAACGCCAGCCTCTCAAGTATGAGTGTGCGAGTTCGATTCCCGGTCAGGCAAGTAGCAATGTAACTGTTAACAATGTAAGTTATATGTACATTCTAAGTATATAAAAACATCTTGAGGAAACCTGGACTTTAAGTCTGAAATCGCCAACACGCATTGAGCAAGCGTGGTGATTACGCTCAATCCTTTTCTAAATGAGAGGAGACCTGTGCCCAGCGGTGGGACGATAAAAAGGTTGATGATGAATGTGCGAGTAGGTAATAAAGTTTCGTGGGTACATGATTATTTTGATTCGTATTTATATTGAAGAGGCTAAAATATTCGAGATAGTTTTCAATAGAAGCCAAGTTAAGTATAACGGGTTTTGCAGTCTACTCTTTGCTATAGCGTAAAAATAAAATAATTCAGTACAATATTGAATAAATTACGGTCATCAATTGGGATAAAATAGAATTTGCAATTAGATTATTTAATAACTTTCGCGCCAATGTCTGATTTTTTTACTTTTTTACTGAAACATCACCGCTATTTAAAAAAAGAATGCTTTATTTTCCTTTTTGTAGGCGTCGTTTCTTTAGGTAAGAGACAAAAATTAAAACAAAAAGCTTTTTCCCCTAGAACAAATTATGCCATTTTTCTTCGCTCTGATACTCTACAATGATGAGAACGTATGGGACAATGGCCCCGATTCCCTTGTACAAAAAGTAAATTAAATTTAAGTTCAGTGCATTTTTCTATTTCGTTATGAAAAGGACAGAAGATAAAATGTCAGTTTAGACCTGTCAAATTAGTGCGCTCCTGACGTAAACTGGCGTGTTTTTAGTCGCCATGTTTATAATCGCGTCTAAACTGTCTATGGAGTATCTTAATTTGACAGGATTAAATAAAAATGTTATCTTCTATCCTTTTCTTAACGAAATGGAAAGAAAAACATGCACATAACTTAAAATTAATTTAGTTAGTGAACAAGAGAATCACCACAAAGGTTTATTTAAAAAAAAAATGAGGGTCTTTTTGAACAAGAAGACTGAAAAAGATCTTCATTACATTAGATACCTACAACGCTGTGCGAACAACATGAGGCGTTGTTGACTGACGTCATACAAATCCTGCATCACGCAAGCAGAGTTTTCTGTGCAACTAGCGCGCATACAAGTTCGCGACATCAAACGGTGGGCAATTAGTGCCCCCAGACAATACCGGCCTGCCCCCTAATCGGCGAACACATTTTTGTAAAATGATTGCAACTAGTTGGTATCAGTTGGGATCGTTCGGACCGCCCATCGGTTCGTTCAGTCCAAATGATCCCAACTAGTCACAATCATTTGACAAAAATGTGTTCGCCGACTAGGGCGCTGGTCAGAGGATCCTCCCTTTTCTAGGGAGGATCAGTGAATTTTACACCCTGTTACTCATGCCTCCATACAAGTAAAAATTTCTATCGCCCTACGAAGTAAGCACGAGTATTTATAAAAATAGTACAAATAATAAAAAGTTAAAAAACTAAAACCCAACTACGACAAAAAACGACGCTGAAAAAGTATAAAACAAGATTTTCAGAATACTGAACTGAACAAAGTTGCTAATATAGATAAATTTTCATGTTTGGAAAACCGCAGTCACACGTTATGAAAGTGCTACGGTAGGTATATGTAACGTGTGACTACGCCCTTCCAAACATGAAAATTTATCTCTAAATAGTGAATATTGCATACTTCAGAATAGTATCGTAAGACATTATTGTCAATTTACAACGAAGGCATATTGGTAGCTACAGTCTACTGTGTCCATTTACTTGCAACTATATTAGCAACTTTGTTCAGTTCAGTATTCTGAAAATCTTGTTTTATACTTTTTCAGCGTCGTTTTTTGTCGTAGTTGGGTTTTAGTTTTTTAACTTTTTATTATTTGTACTTGTGTAAGCATTAACTATCCTAATAATTTATCCATGCATTTCCATTTTCCATCCTTGTTGCGTCAACGACGATTTAAATAAGCGCGGGCTTCTCTTAACTCGTGCTGGTGGCGCCTCTCTCAAGAGTGCCAAGAAAGAAAAAAAACAGAAAGGAGTATGGCGGCCTCAGCGCATACAACGCCGCGTCTATTCTAAATAATTCCGAATATCTGACTTTCTAAGGGCTTCACTGGCCAAATAAACCCTCAGTTTCCATATTGGTGGTGTGTCTGTGCTTGACGAGTGTAGGCAGTGAACAAGCAGCATCAAGTCCACATAAAGAAGATAGCTGACCGGCCGGCGTGTGCCCCGTCGTTAATGATTCCTCTTTTCCTGTCCTGTTGGATCCAGGTTAGTGCTTTGCATATTTGTTTTCCCTGCTTTGAGACCCTGGGGTTGATAGGAGAATGCAGTGACCCTTCCAGAAAGCATCAACATTAATTATGGTGCCTCCTGTGAGGAATCTTCCTCGCGTAGTTATTTCAAAAATACCTACTATCGGAAATTAAATCTTTCCATTCTCGTTATTACGTTAAATACGTAATCCCAATTATAATTTGTTTGTATACTTACCTACTTAAGGCAATTTCAATTTGCCTTTCAAGTTCTAAGTGTCTAAATAAAACCTAGGTCATTCCATGATACCTAGTTATTGTTTCCTATTTGAGACCGATTGACTATTCAATCGTACATTCATACCTCGTTAATTCCCTTGTAATAAGCTGCATTTATTTGTATTCAATAACAAATTGCATAAATTACTTTTAAAAACGTGGGTTCGAAGTTTCTCGAATTTAGTACCGAGGTACCTACACTCGTAGTACTTGTCTCCGGCGGGAGACGGATTAGCTTTGAACTACCTTAAAGTCAAAACTTATATTCTAACAAATAACTTTAAGACGTGTGTGCTTGTATTTCATTTGCGTAATTTTGTATGACTCACGTGTATCGAAACCAAGTTGCTACGTTTACGGTACGTCGTTACGTCAGTTAATACGTTCGCGCGTGCATTGCTGCCTACCTACCGGCTTACGCTTTTTCCGTTTTACCTACTTTTATAACTTTTATCCTTATGAGCGTGCGGATATCGTATACCAAATGAACTATGAGCGAAGCGGAATTAATAACCGCTATTAAAAGGCGGGAATATGAGTTTAAAAGTATGCAGATACTTTACGATTTAGCCAGAACAGTTAAAGAAACTAAAACTAAATTTGCAGCTTTTCGAGCTAGGTACAAAAAGATTGACGAGATTCGTAATAGATTTTTTGAATGCAACGATGATGTTAACCAGTTGCAATTAAAGCTTAACCCTTCGTTTGTTATCGATCATAAAGTGTTACTGTCATTCGATGAGTTGTATTACTATGTTATTGAGTTTGCGGATTCTCGCGATGCGTGCGCAGGTAGCGGCTGTCGCTCGGAATTAGGTCAAGGTCACGTGCGTTCGCAAGTGAAGTTGCCTAAGCTGGAAATTCCAAAGTTTGATGGTAATATAGAAAAGTGGCAAACATTTAAAGATAGTTATACAGCACTTGTTCATAATAATAGTTCATTATCAGACACTGAGAAATTTCACTATTTGCTGTCATGTTTATCTGGTTATGCACTGACATTAGCGAAGGGCGTGCCTGTGACATCGGCAAATTATTCAGTGGTTTTTGCAACTTTACTGGACAGATATGACAACAAGCGTATTCTTGCAACAGCTTATTTAGAAAAAATAATTAAAATTAATCCCATACAAAAACCATCTTTGTCTAACTTATCTGAGTTATCTAACACACTTTATGAATGCGTTAATGCCTTGCGCGGTTTGTGTATTGATGATTTATGCGAATTTATTTTATTTTACATTGCGTCTAGGCCTTTAGATACAGAAACAAAAAAAAGGTTTCCGAAATTTAATAACTTCATTACTTATTTACAAAATTACATAAAAGTATTAGAAGTTAGCCAACCAGTTAATATTCCATCATCAAATTCTACAAGCAAACAAAATCGGCCTAATACAAATAAAGATTATTTATCGCGTCAACCAAAATCATCTCTAATTTCTTCCAACAATAATAATAAAGTTAGTCAGATTGTTTGTGTGTGTTGTAATGAAAATCATTCAATCTACCGTTGTAGTAAATTGCATTCTATGAATATGACACAACGACAACAATTAGTTAAAGATTTAAAATTATGTCAAAACTGCTTAAGGCCGGGTCACACTGTTACCGATTGTAAATCTAAGTCAACATGTTTCATTTGTAATGCAAAGCATAATACTTTGTTACATGAAGAGCATAAGAGTTTACTGTCTCATACTAGTGAACTGGATTCATCCCAGCATCCCGATATGAACACTACTCTAACTGGTGCTACCCAGTCAAACATTTCAAATCAACCTATTAGCACAAAAATTCTTGGTACAGCAGTAGTTCGTTTGAAGCGATCGGATGGTTCGTGGCAGTATGTCCGTACAATTATTGACAGTGGCTCGATGGATTCATTTGTTACAAGTAGCTGTGCGCGACAATTAGGTTTACATATCAAGAAATGTAAATTAAATGTAAGTGGCATCGGTCAAAATTATGTGTGTAGCATTAAAGGTCACACCTTCGGTTCAATAATACCTCGATTGAGTGACACTCCTCAGTTTGATATTCAATTAGTGGTTCTACCTAAAATCACATCCCTGATTCCTTCGGTGTCGTTGCCGACAATCGTCAAGGATAAGTTTACACATCTGGATCTCGCCGACCAGGACTTTGATAAATCCGGTCCGATCGATCTGTTGTTAGGAGTAGACTGTTTTGACCAGATATATACTGGCTCACGTTTCAGTCCAGGCCCGGGCTTTCCATGCGCACTCTCTAGTGTATTCGGCTGGGTGATAAGTGGTCAGTTTCTTCAAAACGTGGTAGCTAAAACTCCGGCTACACCCGTTACGCTCCTCGTCGCGTCTTCTAGTGCGCTCGACGAGATCGTTCAACGGTTTTGGGAGTCCGAGGAGCCGCCGAAATGTAAAATTTCCGGTCCCGAGGATGAAATATGCGAACAAAAATATAAAGAAGGCACGTATCGCACCTCCGATGGGCGTTATGTTGTACCAATTATGCTTAAAGATGATGCTCCAGCCTTAGGAGAATCATATAAACAAGCGTTTAATCGTTTTCTAAATTTGGAAAAAGGACTTGCTAGTCAAAATGAGTTAAAAACTGAATACAAAGAATTTATGCAACAGTACGAGGATCTCGGACATATGCAGCCAGTGCAGTCCTCGTCTACTGACTGTTATATAATTCCCCGCCATTGTGTAATCCGACCTGAGAGTACCACGACACGATTACGAGTGGTCTTCGATGCTAGTAGTCGGACTTCGAGTGACCTGTCACTAAATAATATTGTTCATGTGGGTCCAAAACTTCAAGTAGACATCGTTGATCTAATCACAAAATTCAGAATTCACAAAGTTGTTTTTACTGTGGATATTCGTCGCATGTATAGACAAATATTGATAAGACCGCAAGAAAGATGTTATCAACACGTTCTTTGGCGTAATGACCCAACTGAGGTTTTAAAGGAATACGAACTCAATACCGTTACGTACGGAGTTAGTAGTTCTCCTTACTTAGCCATTCGAACACTTCATCAACTTGCTGAAGACCACGGTGCTGAGTATTCTAGTCGTGCAGCACAGGTTATCCGAGAGGAGACATTTATGGACGATATCACCTCTGGCGGATCTTCTCTCGAAGAAACTATTGCATTAAAAAACGATATTATATCGTTACTATCAAAGGCTCAGTTTGAACTACGGAAATGGACCTCTAATGATCCTCGTCTTCTGACAGATATCCCTCAAGAATTCTGTCAAACTTCCAAATGTTTTGATGAATCGGGAAGTGAGTTTGTCAAAATATTGGGCGTTCGTTGGAATCCTGTTAACGATACCTTTTCTTATACGTTTGCTGACTCGTTCGAATGGAAATTCACAAAACGGTCCATACTCTCATTGGTAGCTCGCATTTTTGACCCTCTTGGATGGATTTGTCCTGTCGTTTTTGCCGCTAAATCTTTGCTACAAGATCTATGGCGTTTAAATTTATCATGGGATGAAACTATTCCCAAAAATTTAGTCAAACAATGGCATTTAATAGCTGCAAATTTGTCCGATTTACAAAATATTACTCTCCCGCGTTTAATCATACCTTCAAATCCTATTCAAGTACATTTAGTTGGCTTTTGTGATGGATCTTTGAAAGGTTATGGTTGTTGTGTTTATATCTGTGTAGTTACCAATGAACCCGGTAATGTAACCACGACCAGTTTGTTAATAGGGAAATCTAGAGTTGCCCCCTTAAAACCAACAACGGTGAATCGACTTGAGCTAAGCGCAGCTGTGCTTCTAGCAAAAGTTCTATCACACATGTATAATTTACATAAAGATAAAATTTCCATCGATTCCATTCGAGCTTATTCAGACAGCAGCACTACCTTGTCTTGGCTTAACACCGACCCTCATTTACTAAAAATGTATGTAGCCAATCGTGCGGTTCAGACAACTGATTTAATTAGTCGAGATCGCTGGTACTATGTATCAACAAATGATAACCCCACCGACTGTTGTAGCCGCGGAGTATCATGTCCAGAGATTCTAGATCACCCGCTTTGGTGGACAGGGCCTTCTTGGCTGAAAGAATCACCTGAGCAATGGCCTAAAAGGCAGGTATTACTTCCGAAGGAGAACTTGCCTGAACTTAAATCAATAGAAAGTAGAAGTCTTCTTGTTACGGATGATGAGAATCTACTTTTGAACTTAATTTCTAAACATTCTTCATTTACAAAAATTCAAAGAATGGTAGCATGGTGTAATCGTTTTGTTTCTAACTCTAAAACAGCCAGGCAAGACCGAAATCTCTCTCCTCTTAGTAGTGCTGAGCTTGAAAAAGCAATGAAAGTGCTGGTTAAATTCAGTCAAGATAATTACATGACTTCGGAAGTTGACCGGGTGCGTAAAAATGAACCTCGTGTAAAATCTATTCAAAAGCTGTCACCTTTCCTAGACGATGATGGTATTTTGCGAGTAGGTGGACGCATCGATGAGGCTCAACTGTCGCCATCTGCGTTACACCCTTTCTTGTTACTTAAACAATGTCCGATCTCTCGAAAGATAGTCGAATATTTCCATATAAAATATTTGCATTGTGTCCCTCGCTCTTTACAATCTATTATTCAAAGAAAATTTTGGATAACCGGATTAAGGCTCCTGATACGGACCGTGTTATCCAAATGTGTCAAATGTTTTAAAGTGAATCCAGTAGCTTGTCAACCAATGATGTGCAAGCTACCTGCAGCCAGGATTCAACCAGCTCGCTGCTTTAGTACCACGGGAATAGATCTGGGGGGTCCCTTTATCATTAAAGAGAGTCGCCGTCGTGGCGCAAAAACTTACAAAGCTTATTTATGTTTATTTGTGTGCCTAAGCTCAAAGGCTGTACACTTAGAAGCCGTAACAGAATTGAGTGCTGAAGCATTTCTTGCCGCTTTAGACCGCTTTGTCTCTCGTCGTGGCACATGCCATACAATAGTAACAGACTGTGGGACAAATTTCGTAGGCGCGAATAAATATTTAAATGAGGTTGCGAATCTGCTTCATCAGCATTATCCAGAAATTTCAAATGGTTTAGCGAATCGCCACATTACCTGGAAATTCAATCCAGCTGGAGCACCGCATTTCGGCGGAATATTTGAAAGTGGTATAAAATCAACAAAGTATCATTTGAAGCGAGTAGTTGGAGCTCAAGTTCTTACTCTAGAAGAATTTTTTACCATATTAGCTAAAATAGAAGCTGTATTAAATTCCCGTCCACTCTGTACTCTATCTACGGATCCTTCAGAGTCTGACGTTCTAACTCCAGGACATTTTCTAACGGGAGGTCCTTTAGTAGCCTTGCCCGAAGAACCGATAAGTGATAATTCGTGTCCTCGATCTCGTTGGATGATGCTTCGGAAAATTACTCAAAGCTTTTGGCGCGTATGGCAACGCGATTATCTTCACACATTGCAACAAAAGAGCAAATGGTTCTTGCCTGAACCAAATATCAAAGTCAATGACATAGTTATAGTTAACGAACCTAATACTCCGCCGATGTTTTGGAAAATGGCTCGTATCGTGCAAGTGCATGCAGGTTCAGACCAGGTAGTTAGAGTCGTTACTCTCCAAACTGCTAACGGAAAGACGTTTCGTAGGCCGGTGGTAAAGGTTTGTCCCTTACCAATTAATTAGTTTATTTTCCTTTTATATACCTAACTAGAGTATAAGTACACACTGTCTTTAGGTTATTTAAAATAAGTCTCCATATTATCTACAATTATTAACTAGAATTTTATGCATTTTTTCGGCAGTAGCTCATAGTCCAGCTATTGCTGATTTCACTCTTAATTTTTCGCATTCTTCTTGAAACCCTTGTGGATTTCAGGTGGGGGGAAATGTGTAAGCATTAACTATCCTAATAATTTATCCATGCATTTCCATTTTCCATCCTTGTTGCGTCAACGACGATTTAAATAAGCGCGGGCTTCTCTTAACTCGTGCTGGTGGCGCCTCTCTCAAGAGTGCCAAGAAAAAGAAAAAAAGAAAGGAGTATGGCGGCCTCAGCGCATACAACGCCGCGTCTATTCTAAATAATTTCGAATATCTGACTTTCTAAGGGCTTCACTGGCCAAATAAACCCTCAGTTTCCATATTGGTGGTGTGTCTGTGCTTGACGAGTGTAGGCAGTGAACAAGCAGCATCAAGTCCACATAAAGAAGATAGCTGACCGGCCGGCGTGTGCCCCGTCGTTGGTGATTCCTCTTTCCTGTCCTGTTGGATCCAGGTTAGTGCTTTGCATGTTTGTTTTCCCTGCTTTGAGACCCTGGGGTTGATAGGAGAATGCAGTGACCCTTCCAGAAAGCATCAACAGTACTATTTTGGTGTTAAAGTGTATTTGTGGCGCATAATATTAATAAAAGTTAAATTGACGAACTAAAAACTAGGTAGTTAACATACGACATCTCTTTTGACTTATGCCTCGGCGTATAGTAATATGGAGAGATACCCTATTTTACTATTTCGTAGCACGTGGATCGTAGCGCCTATAGCAACGGTTTCCCCGTATGAAGCTCCCAGTATTTCGTAGTAGCGACGCACATTTGCGACGATGGCAGCGAGTGGGTCATGAATATTAGTGGATGAGGTCGTAGTAAGTATAAATAGATTGGATGTCTCATATATTGAGGTAGGCCTGGGAAGATTTCTTGATCTATGTAATTCTGCTAACGATCGACTGTCATGTGGATTTTTAAGTAATTTATTATGACCCAAGGCACTTATAAACAATCCCTCTATAGTTTTGACTCTACTGAGAGCGACATAGGCCTATCCTTTAGCAAACAATGACTTTCCTAGATCGATAACTGCTTTATCTATACCTTCGCCTAGCTCCATAAAGAATAGAAGTAAACAAACCAATTTAGGGTTATCACAACTAGAGTACAACCTTGTACTTTATGTACAGTACAACCCCAAGAATCAGCGGGAGCATTTTACGCTGAATTTTCCCAGACCCCTTCAAGCCGTCAAATTCAGTGAGGCAAGGCTCGATAGTGATAAGTCCGTTAATATCTGCTTTTATGGATGCATCGTCAAATTATATGAGAACAGCGCTTGGCTGTTCTCCCTGTTCCAACTGATCGCGCCGAAGAGCAGGCCATTCGAAGGCCTTCACCACTCCCATCGCTCCGTTTACCAAACCCTGGTTTACATTCAAATTTCTACGAAGCATTACTAGGGATTATGTACAAACATAAAGTACTCGTGAAGCTCTTTCAGATGATACCAAATACGGTATAGTTATTTTAATTTTGTATTAACATAGAACTTTTTGTCCGCTAGAGGGCGTAATACTAAATTTGGTGACAAGCTTTATAGCTCATAACCAACAGAATATCAAGGCCCTTCTAATGTTTCTGCAGTGGTCTTATTCTGATAAGTAGTAAAGAAGCTATCTATGAACGAAAAGATGTGAATTATATGCAATCAGCCCAGGAATACAGGTAAAGTCACAAGCAAATGCTAGTAATATATATATATTCAAAATGTACAAGTTAAGCCCTTTCAAATGATACCAAACACGCCATATTTATCTTAACTTTATTTTTTTACTCTGTATATTTTGTCCGCTAGAGGGCGCCACGTTAGATTTTGTGAAACTCCATATAGCCTATAACCAGCAGACAATTAAGACGCTTCTAATGATATGTCATTTATCGAATTCGAATAAGTAGTTTAGAAGTTACGAGGGAACAGATGAACATACATACATACATACATACATACATACATACATACATACATACATACATACATACATACATACATACATACA
The DNA here is from genome assembly GCA_017933935.1 of Sesamia nonagrioides. Taxonomy (NCBI): domain Eukaryota; kingdom Metazoa; phylum Arthropoda; class Insecta; order Lepidoptera; family Noctuidae; genus Sesamia; species Sesamia nonagrioides. Next base: position 286,880 of record JADWQK010002107.1, read on the forward strand.
TAGCCTGTCAAAATCATAACCCTCCTTTTGCTTTGCCGTAGTCGGGTAAAAAATAAATATGTACATCCATACTAATATTATAAATGCGAAAGTAACTCTGTCTGTCTGTCTGTTACGCTTTCTCGCTTAAACCTCCCAACCGATTTTGGTGAAATTTGGCACAGACAATCTTTAGATCCTGAGAAAGGACATAGGCTACCTTTTATTTTGATATTCCCGAGGGAAATCTAAAAGCGTGATATAACCGAACTCCACGGGGGCGAAGCCGCGTGCGGAAAGCTAGTAATAATATAAAAATTAAAAAGCCTTTTATTTCGTACTGTATACAAAACTAGCTGCGACGCGCAGTTTCACCCACGTAGATTTTGATATGTTTTTTTTTATATGCTCCGCTCCTATTGGTGTCAGCGTGATGTTATATAGGCTCAAGCCTTCCTGGATTAATGGGCTATCCAAAGGAAAAAGTATTTTTCAAATCGGACCCGTAATTCCTGAGATTAGCGCGTTCAAACAAACAAACAAACTCTTTAGCTTTATATATTAGTACTAGCTTTCCGCCCGCTGCTTCGCCCGCGTGGAGTTCGGTTATATGGGGGTTTTTGAAATCAAAATTTTCCGGGATAAAAGGTAGCCTATGTTCTTTCTCAGGGTCTAAAGATTGTCTGTGCCAAATTTCATCAAAATCGGTTGAGAGGTTTAAGCGGGAAAGCGTAACAGACAGACAGATAGACAGACAGATAGACAGAGTTACTTTCGCATTTATAATATTAGTATGGATGGATTAACAATAAAACTAATAAACATGTTCTATTTCTGCGATTAAACAGAAGTAAGAACCCCCGTTAGTTGGAGGTGAAGGCCCTCTAGAGAATGCCAAGTGTCATTTTTTACTAAGCCATTCGTGATCTTCAAGTCCACCTTTTACTGGGTTTCTTTTTGAAAAAAGTGTTTATTATTGCTAAATTATTTTCATAGGCAAATTCTATAAGTCTGAAACCTCTATCATTTCTGCTACCATAACCATATTTTTCATTATTATTCGTCCTCCGTGGCGCAGCGGTCAACACGCCTGCCTGCGACGTGGAGGCCCCGGGTTCTATCCCCGGCCTCGTCATGATGGAAAACGATCTTTTCCTGTTTAGCCTGGGTCTTGGATGTTTATCTATTTATGTATCTATTATAAATATAGTATCGTTGAGATAGTATCCCATAACACAAGTCTCGAGCTTACTTTGGGCCTAGCTCAATCTGTGTGATTTGTCCGTATATATTTATTTATTATACAACGTGTAACAAAAAGGGTATATACATACCAAGGGCATGGCATCTTTAGATGATATCAAACGATATCGGAAGGGTTTCAACTCAAAATAAAATATTCAAAAAAATTGGTACCAAATTTTCGGTTTCGTGTGTTTCTTAAAATCAAATCATAACAAACGTGCCAGCACACTACATACGTTAATAACTACTCATTAACCGTCACGTTACTTGCCAAAATCCGATAAATGTCTTCAATATCTCTGTGCGACTAGTATGATAGTAGCCTATCACAGGCGGTGTTTTCCTCATAACTTCCTAACATAAAGAGATAGGATTAAAAAACCCTTCCAATATCGCTTGATATCATGTAAAGATGCCATGCCTTTGTTATGTATATACCCTTTATGTTACACGTTGTATAGGTAACGAGTATTTATAATCAGAGTTATTAAATAAATCAGTTGTAATTGTATTTCATTACAAACGATCTGGCTAGCGGGATCTATAATGACGATATTTACTTACAAAAGATGAAAAAGTGGAAATTTTTGATTTTTTATTGAAAGTCCGACAATATTGGTCAAAAAAAAAATATTATGCAGTAAATCACAGATATATTGTAATCTATACTAATATACAGTATGTTAACTAACAGAGGGCGTTCCCGTTAACCCGAAATAGTATAGCATACATACATGCTAAAAAAAATATTTCCATTCGAAAACAAAATGTTTTAAATTTTTTTCCAATATAAAAATATTCAATAAAAATTTTAAATTGACATGTAAAAGAAACATACTGTACACGCGAACATGAAAGACGGCAACGTCGCAATTTATTTATACATGACGACTACTATTTTGATTTAAAACAGGTTTCAAATTTATTTCCAATTAGAATTTTTTTTATTCGGATTTTTTTATGCTTATTTTTCTATTCTGATATTTTTATTTTAATCTATTAATGATATATATTAACGAGTTTAAGGGAACGCCCTCTGTTATTTAACATACTGTATAAAGCTCAAGAGTTTGTTTGTTTGAACGCACGAATCTCAGGAACTACTGGTCCGATTTGTAAAATACTTTTTTCGTTGGATAGCCTTTTGATCGCTGGGACCAATAGGAGCGGAGCATATCGAAACCTACGCGGGTGAAACCGCGTGGCGCAGCTAGTTGATTATATATAGGTATATTTTTTATAAATTATAAACTAGCGCTTGACCGCAATCCCGCCTGATGGTAAGCAGTGACGCAATCGTTGATGGTAAAGCGCACTAGTTTATTAAGAATCTATTAACTCTAGCCTTGAAGAAACTCAAATTGTAGTATACGATGTACGCGGTATAAAGAAGGAGGCGAAACGCTTCGTCCGGATCGTAGTGGTGTTAACAACGTAAGGGTGGAAACTCGCTGTCCGACGGGTCGTCCGATGGTGGAACGGAGATGGGGGAAATAAATCATGCAATTCCCTCGCACACTCCCCAAACTGCATCCTATAGAACACCGAAAGGCTGGCTACTCTACGCCTGTGCTCTAGGCTTTGGAGACCATCTCGAGTTAAATTAGGGTCACCAATCAGCCTCTTCGCATGCCTCTCCACTGAATCCAAAGTGGCTAAGCAGCAAATATTTTGGCATTTGCAAGGCAATCAAAATCTACTGGTTATTTCCAATGAACTCAGGATGTTAAGACGGTTTCTCAGTAGCTACCTGGAACATGGGACTTAAATATTTAAAAAAAAAAAAGAAAGGTTGCTCCACACTAGGAATTACTCTTGTATGGTGGGTGAATCTTTATTCCTTTTGAAATAATAAAATTGTTAGTATGTGCCTTAGTACAGACGACAACACATCAAGCTAATGCTATTATCTGTCAGATTTCTTTATTATTACATTTTCAACTTCATTTCTATACTCAAGGTTGATTGAAACGAAATAAAATGAAATGAAATCGTTTATTAAGCAAGTAGGATCACTGATCACTTTTACACGTCATATTTTTTTTAACTAGATGAAGCCGACATTTGCTGACTGACTACCTCTGAGAAGAAATAGCCGAAGCAAACTCAGGGATCATCGTTTTTATTCAAGTCCAGACATTAAAAATAAAAATGTTTGCAATAACAATATGTGTTTGCTTTCTACATAACAATCAATTTATGTCATTTAAAAGAACAATGATTGCAGGTGAGCAATATGCGTAATTAAGTTAAGTCTATTCACTCAAAAAATAAAACTGAGTGAATAGTAAGAAAGACGGTAGTTGAGCGAGATGATGCAATGTTAAACCCAACAACACGACTAACGATGCTGCGCCAGAGGGAGATCCTCCACGGCCAAACTCCCGACACAACCCGGCACATATCGCAACACATGTGCTCAGACCCGTCCTCCGTACGGCTTCACCAGACATCATGCCGGAACACGACGAATCGCTTGGCGGCAAGACTTTGTCTGGTAGGTCGTAACTTCTGCCGGCAGCCGATGTTATGGCTTACCACCCTAATACCCAGCAGACCATCATTATATTCTTGTGAATCTCAAGTAACTGGTTGAATATAACCACCAAACCCAAGTCAATCTGACTAAAGCCGGTTTAATTAAGCTAAAATCTAACCGGGATTCCGACGGAAACCATTGATCATCTGCTGAATATCTAAGTAAATGGGCTAGAGTATACATACACATCTATATAAATAATAATGAGAACGTTTTGCTATAATTGTGTGTAATTACGCAATGATACGATGTTAAAGTAGACAATTAATCTCTAAAGTCTGGAGCACAAGTGTAGGGTCGCCAGACTTTCGGCATTCTATAAAATGCATTTTAGAGAGTGTGCACTGGAATTACGTAACGTAATTCCACCATCACCGTTCCATCATCGGACGACCCTTTGTACAGCGAGTATCCACCCCTTACGTTGTTGACACCACTAGGATCCAGACGAAGTGTTTCGCCTCGTCTTTTATACCGTGTACATCGAGGGACTGGAACAATTTGCCTGCGGTGGTCTTCTCGTCTGATAACAATTTATGTGTCTTTAAGACTAGAGTGAATAGGCTCTTAATAAACTAGTGCGCTTTACCGTTAACGATTGCATCACTGCTTACCATCAGGCGAGTCAAGCGCTACTATAGTCTTGAATCAAACACTGCTAGGACGTTTTCTTCTGTTACAGCCGTCAAAGGGCGACCACTTCTTTCTTCATCCCTCAAAGTTAGTCAACCGCGGCTAAATTCATTATACCACCGATACCCGTTTCCTCAGAATCGCCTTCATCAATGAATGTCATTTGAAGTCTATCGTACGATTCGTCTGGTTTCAGGCGACATTTGAAGTTGTAAAAAATCATAGCATGAAAATGGTCTCTAGGCAAATCCATTTTTCAAAGAGACACGATAATTTTAATTATCTCGCAAGAAATGTGGAGGGAAGGTTTGAATTTGGAAGGTACGCATTAATAATAAAATTATAAATAATCATATTGTTTTAAATAAATTATATTTTTTTCCGTGAAGAGACTGCCGTTTGACCTCGACAACCCGAAGGCGCGATGTCGAAGCACTGCAGTTAGACCAAATCTGCGCCACGGCCACCTATATAAATAGGTGTTTTGGCTTTATCTCACTTTTGTTATCAATCGGCTGATGAAGTTCTCGAAGAATAATAAAAAAAATACATTTACAGTCTGGCTATCGAAAGAAAGCGTTCCTGATACCTACCAGTGAAACATTTATACTAGTGAATTAACCTGACAGGTATTACAGGAGATAACTTTTCATCCAAACTTCTATGTGCGAATTCAACAATTCCACTAACACCCCCTGCTGTGCGAACATACCTTTCTTGACGTGACACATTTGCAATACTGAACCATAGACACGGTATTGATTTTCCGTGGCAATGTTTAACTTTTGGCAAGGGCATGAAGTCAGTGAACCTTGTTATTACATTCAAAAGCTGCAACCTCATTGTAAGTGTGAACTCATTCAAATATAATTGTTTGCTTCACAGCGTCCTAAGGGTAGTTTAACCTTTAGCTGGTTTTCTCAGTCTGTTGCTCATACTTAATTGTTTCTTTGTTTTTGTGAAAAACGTAACTTTGAAACAAAAGAGAGTTGGTCTGTAATTTTATTTTTGTTTTACGTGCGTGGTTGCTCGAAACACTTTCATATTTTCGCGTTCTCCCCATGGGGGTAGGCAGAAACCGTAGAACATTAGTTACTGTGACGCTCTTTTTGTTTGTGAGTGGGAAATCATCAAATGACCGGTCCCGCTCTAGGCGCAACGGAAGAGCGTGTCAAACTTTTACTGACTAAAACCCACCCATGTTTCTTCACTTGCCTGTGCGTACAGTATCTCTTTCAAACAACTAGCAGCCCTGGCAGACATCGGACTTAGTGAATCCCGTCACGATGTGCTGACATCTCTTTGAGATGCGCGTGGAACACAAAGCGCCGTTGACTCGGACCTGCGCCCTAATTACGTTACACACTATTACTCATCATCATCATCCCAGTGTTAATCCCAGTCGCATCCGAAGCCTTTTCAGCTTTGGAGTCTGGGGTCCGCTTTACCAGTCCAACTGCTGATATGGCTAAACTTCGACATTTTCCGTGAAGCGACTGCCGTCTGACTACCACGTTACACACTATTTATTACTATCAGTTGGAATCATTTCGAAGCATATTGCTAGTCCATTGCTGCATATGTTTGAAAACGTGTCTGCTCTACCATATAAATAACGCAATGAAAGTTGTTGAACTGTCAAAATGAAACCCATTGCTACTGATAGTGAGTGACGCAATTCCCCTGCTTGTCCTTACCGCCCGCAAGCCCACGCACTTACTATGATCCCCACATTTCAAATTGAACATCTGTGGTTCATTGAATTAGACATTCAATCGTCTTAAATGATTTTGATTGGTTTCCATATAAAAACAAAAATGGCAAAACTACAGAATAATAGGATTCGCCACAATAATATCTTTTGAAATATTGGTTCTGTTACTCAATTTAAATATAGCTTGTATTGAGGGTGACCATAGACTATAGAGTATAAATAAAGTGGCCATTATTTATCAGTGAAGGATTGGAACTTATAATATTATCATATTTACATACTAAATATTGTATTATAATATCTATGAACATACAACACGTAATGTAATTAACGCACACCCTTTAACACCCCCTTTAGAATATTATGTTATAATCATAATACATACACTGAATTTTTAATTTCACATCCTATATGCATTGAATATGCATTGTTATTTATTAAATTAGTTATACCAATTCTTGGAGAACGAATTTTAATTAGATTAATATATTATTAACAATCATCATCATCATCTCAGCGTTCATCCCAGTCGCATCCGAAGCTTTTACAGCTTTGGAGTCTGGGGTCCGCAGTCTAACTGCTGATTTGGCTAAGCTTCGATCTTTTCCATGAAGCGACTGCCGTCTGACCTCCACAACCCGAAGGCGATATCGAAGCATTGTAGTTAGACCAATTATTGGACTTTTGAGGGCTCCAACAACCCGTAACGACTGCCATTAGATGTTCGTATAGCAACCGGGACCAACGGCTTAACGTGTTTTTCGAGGCACGACCAGACTAGTGCAAATATTCATAATTCATGCATACAAATATTTGCACTGCGCGGGGATCGAACCCGCGCCTCCATACGCAGCGGCCGCGTTCGCTACCGCCACGCCACGCAGGCTGTCGAATTAATTATTAACAATATGTATGGATATAGGCACTCTCTTGTTGAAATGTATATTCATTTCGCGTTGAACATAAAACACATTATTTACATAAACGGGTTGTTTGTAAACGATTTAAACATAAATAAACACAGATACATTCCCTTCATTGCATGCTCCATTTAATGCTTTTCTTTGAGCTAAGCTTAAGTACAATGTAAACTGAGTTACAAGCACGCTATATTTACGATACGAACGTTTTTATTTGATTGAAGGGACAGAAATACAAATAAAGTCCTAGTTTATGGTATAAAGGCTAGGAATATTTCATTGGTTATTTAGTACTTTACTAATAACGAATGTATAGTGTAGAGGAGCCTGTCCTGCAAAGTTTTTATTTATATAGGCAATATAATCGAACGCGATTATCTCTATAAGGATTAACTCCTGAACGTATTTTGGAAATTACTTTTGCTCAATTCTTGTGGAGGGCTATTTAATATCACGCAATGGCGAAAACAAGACAGTAAAAAAAAAACGACAAGCCAACTGGAAGTAATAGCGCTGGCAGATGTTGTGACGGGGTAGGTTAGGGGGATATAAAATAACAAGTTTCATAATATTTTGTGCAGCATATTAGCCAATAATACTAAATTAAGTTAACCCTATCACTCTGTCTTCGCGCATGACCTCAAAAATGGTAACATTATCTTCCAAATGAAATAAAAAGACAAATGTATAAATAAAATTTAGAAAACTATAACTTCACAATTCCTAAATTCAATTCTATAAATTAATTAGAGTACTTAATTAATATTATTAATTTATCACATTAAACATTCAGTGAACTTCCTCCTCTTTCCACCCTGATCTATGCTGTGTCAGGGTCCAAAATTGTGACTAATATAATGATTTCACTGCCAACTGTACACATTATAGTACGCAGTAGTGAATTCAGAATTGAAATAATTAATGGAAAAACCAAATAACAATTCGCCTGACCTATCAATCAAATCAACGACTTTACATTAAGAAGTCTTTTTTTATAACTATAAACTAGCGCTGGACCGCAGTCCCGCCTTATGGTAAGCAGTGATGCAATCGTTGATGGTAAAGCGCGCTAGTTTATTAAAAGCCTAGAAAACTGAGCGAATAGGAAGAAGCCAGCAGTTGAGCGAGGTGATGCAACGATAAAACCTAACAACACGACCAACGATGCTGCGCCAGAGGGAGATTGATCCAGAGATCCTCCACGATCAAACTCCCTACATAACAACATTTGGCGCATCGTACCCGGAAAACATCGCAACACAACTGCTCACACCCGTCCTCCGCACGGCTTCACCAGACATCATGCCGGAACACGACGAATCGGTTGGCTGCAAGACTTTGTCTGGTGGCTGGTAACTTCTGCCGGCAGCCGATGTTATGGCTTACCACCTGAGTCGCGCTTGCGACTACAAACAAGACGAACGGGGCAGTTTTCACTGATAATAAATAAATAAATAAATAAAATAAATATATACGGACAAATCACACAGATTGAGCTAGCCCCAAAGTAACTAGCGAGACTTGTGTTATGGGATACTAACTCAACGATACTAGAGATATAGGGTGTTTCTTAAACGCACAAAAAAAAAAAAATTTTCCATTTATTCTCGCGTCACCCATTCATTCTCTTCTATGATCCAAAAAAGTAGTAAATTATTTTTTTCAGATTTTTAAAGTAATATTTAGGGGTCGCTACCGGCCAGCAAATTAAAAAAAAATATGTATTTTTGATTAGAATTTTTATTCAGTGAAAAAAATTATAATCATTCTTAAATCATATAATTAGTAGGGAGTTATGATACTGAAAAATTAACTATGATAACAACGTATTTTTATTTGTATTTGGGTACTTCTGTATAAAATTTCTCACAACTAAGAGAAGATATTGTTTTTGTTCCTCATCGTTGGTAATTAATTTGTTGTACTCTTCCATTAATGCCACTCCCCGCTCCGCCAAATCATTCCCTACTTTCATAGAGCATATAATTTCTCTAGAAGCTTTATAATCTTCATCTTCCTCCCAAAGAGCAGGATCTTTTTTTAAAAATGCGGATGAAATACCGAGAATTCTAAATAACCGTAAGGTGTTGCTGGTAACAAAGTCTTCTAATTTTTTTTCTTCGATGTGACTTACATCTAAGGTAATCCGCTTAGAGCTAAAGTCTAAACTTTCTTCATTTAGTGCAATAACCATATTTTGTTTACTTTCCAATGAAACTTCGTCATCAAAAAAGAAAATGCAACAAGTTCTTCGGAGAGGTACCATATATGCCCTAGAAACTTTGTTATAGCTTTTTTCGATATGGCTTTGTTTATTTTTTCAAAACTCTTGAGATCTTTTAGCAAGCACAAATCATTCCTTGGTGCTGATGTTGTACTAGTATTACGACTTTACGAGGCGATCGGGCGCATACTGAAGGTTGCGGGGGAAGAGGGGCAAGGCAAATCGAGTGTTTATTGTGTTGAATCATGCGTCGACAGTTGAAAAAGCAAATTTTATCTTGATTCAATAATCCTAAAACTATTATATGTCTCTTTAAAGTAATAAAATAAAAATACAAAATATTAAAACTTTAATGCTCGGTAGCGACCCCTAAAATTTGATTTAAAAATAAAATAAAAATAATGAGCTCGTTTTTTGGATGACAGAAGCGAATGGCGGGTTGACGCAGTTACTTTTCAAAAGTCGAAAAATAAGAAGCACCCTAAGATACATACAGTATGTTAACTAACAGAGGGCGTTCCCGTTAACCCGAAATAGTATAGCATACATACATGCTAAAAAAAATATTTCCATTCGAAAACAAAATGTTTTAAAATTTTTTCCAATAAGAAAATATTCAATAAAAATTTTAAATTGACATGTAAAAGAAACACACTGTACACGCGAACATGAAAGACGGCAACGTCACAATTTATTTATACATGACGACTACTATTTTGATTTAAAACAGGAGGTTTCAAATTTATTTCCAATTAGAATTTTTTTTTATTCGGATTTTTTTATGCTTATTTTTCTATGCTGATGATTTTATTTTAATCTACTAATGATATATATTAACGAGTTTAAGGGAACGCCCTCTGTTATTTAACATACTGTATATAGATTTAACATCCAAGACCCAGGCCAATCAGGAAAAGATCGTTTCCCATCATGACCTGGCCGGGGATCGAACCCGGGGCCTCCACGTCGCAGGCAGGCGTGTTGACCGCTGCGCCACGGAGGATAATAAACCCCTAACAGATCTTTAATGAAAATAAAAACCTATCTGAATGATTTTACTCGTATAAGGTAAAGTTTTACTAAGTTTACAATTTCCCCAGATTTCATAAAATGAATTTAGTAACTAGTGGATGTTCTTAAGATTAAAACAAATTGAAGAAAAGTTTCTTGAAGCTTTATAAAAGTACTTCGCCATGTTGAGTTAAGCGAGGAATTAATTAAGCTTAGCGGACTATGCTTAGTGCGGATACCGAGGAGAGGAACGAGAAAAGAGCCTTGTACATTATAGTAAAAAAGTGATTCGTGTTATTAAAGATTAAAGACTATCTGCACCGCGCGGTTTCACCCGTGTAGGTTTCGATATGTTTTTATTAATATGCTCCGCTCTTATTGATCGCAGCTTGGTGTTAAAAAAAGACTAAAGACTAAAGACTTCCTGGATTAATGGGCTATCTAACGCAAAAAGAATTTTTCAAATCGGACCAGTAGTTCCTTAGATTAGCGCGCTCAAACAAACAAACAAACTCTTCAGCTTTATATATTAGTATAGATGACTTTTTAAACGACTTTGAAAATATTACAAGCTCTCATTGTTTGTATACCTACATATTTTTACGGGCATAACTTCGTCAAATGTGCACTGATTTTAGAAAGAAATTTATTCCGAAATTGTTCCATTCCGTAAAGATTAGATGATGAGTTTCGGAGACGGAAGACGGAACTCTTCAATAAATGCCAACAAATCAAACACGATTGCTGTTATCGCATATTATGTATGCATTCACACAGAATAACATCACGCTTGTACCCTAAAAGAGGTGCGCAGATGTGTTCTACAGATGGTTTTCATTTGTAAGTATATTTGTATGAATTCGTGCTAGGAAAAGGTTTTTACCATTTTCATAAAAATATCTCGAATTTTAAGAAAATAAGCGATATTCATAATATATAAATACCAGGAAAAAACACAATCTTGCTGTACATCACACTCGTCTCCACAGAGTAGGCAACTGGTTCATGGGTCAATGTATACACTTTTACAACAAGCTTCCTATGGACATTCGAAACTTACCCATTAAACGATTTAAAAACCATATAAACGTCAAACTTTGCAAAAAGGGGTATTATAACATCACAGATTATTTAGAAGACAAAAAAGCTTGGGACTGAGCCGCTCGCTCTGTTATGCACTGTTATTAAGCAATATGCGTAATTATAACGTAAATTATTGTAAACATTTTCATTCTTAATGTCTGGACTTGAAAAAAGACGATGATCCCTGAGTTTGTTTCGGCTATTTCTTCTCAGAGGTAGTAGTTAGGAAATGCCGGCTTCATCTAGTTAAAAAAAAAATTAACATGACGTGTAAAAGTGATGAGTTATCCTATTTGCTTAATAAAAGACTTCATTTCACCTTAAAAAAAAAACAAACTGATAAAAGACACTTCAAAGTAAAAAATAACTTTATTATGGAAAGTAGGTGTTGTTAGTGTATTTTTGACAGCGACTTCCGAAATTAAAAAAAAAAAACCATTTGTAGTGTTTTGAAAGACTGTTGTTTAATTTTGTAAGACATTTTTATTTTACATGTAATATTTTAGTAAAAGTTCTTAATACACCTCATAGAAGAAAAAACATTAAAATTAATTAAAGATTAGGTATCTGAGAAACGTGTCAAATAAGCCTGGTGTTTATTATGTACCTACACACAGCACAGCGGTGTTTACAATATTAAAATGACAAAATAAATCGCACTGTATTTATCTATAAAATTTGTATTTTTTTGTTATCTTATGTTTTAAAAATAATAAATGATTGATTAATTGATTGTTTTTTTTTAATAATTATAAACTAGCGCTTGGCTGCAATCCCGCCTGATATGCCAAATATGGTATGGTTTGGTGGTATAATATGGTGATGGTTTGATGGTTGATGGTGATCGTTTGTTGAGATGGTGTAGTGGTTTTGAGGTTTGGTTTTTGGTGGTTTGGTGGTTGATGATGGTTTGATGGGTTTGGTGTGGTTTGGTGGTTTGGTGGTATGTTTGATGGTTTGGTGGTGGTTTGCTGAAAATACACATCCTTGGTGACACGTCGGTTGTCAGGAACGAAAACGTATTATATTCATATACTCTTTGGTGTAAGTAAAATAAAGCACTTATATACAACAGAATATTCTCTACTATGTAAACGATACCTATTACAGATTATAAGAAAATCTACATCTTACGTCTTATCGCTAAAGTTAATATTTTAGATAACCTTTGCATAGATTAATGGGGGAACATATAGATAACAGCTAGTCTGTGGTTACCAGTAACATATATTTATTCGTGAATGTATAACTATTTATATAAATAAATATACACAAAAATTAAATAAATAATAATACATACAAATGAATGAAGATGTAAATGAAAATAATGACAATCAAAGAAATTAATTAAATGAAATTTATGTATCTTTGATCTAGTCTGTTTTGGTATATTGTTTTGGTAATATACTTCAAAAAAGAATATTCTCCACTAAAAACTTTACGAATTATGTTTTCTACATAAGTACTATCAAACCGCACAAGGATGATCCTTAAATACTAGAAAAGAGAAATTAACATTGCATAGTAAAAGTAAACAACTAAAACATACAAACACACACACACACACAGACCCTCTCACACACACACACACACACACACACACTACACACACACCCTCTTACACACACACACACACACACACACACACACACACACACACACACACACACACACACACACACACACACACACACACACACACACAAAGACACACACACAACTCAGCTCACACACTCAAGCAATCATAAAATTAATCGCATTAATTGCTTACGTATTTAAATAATTTAGGGGAAGAGTGGAGCCCTCAACTACAGTTCATTTTTATGCTTAAATGGAGACTTCTTGACATGAAATGCGAGCCCCCTTTTCACCGACTTCAAGGACTCATAATGCTTTTGTTGGGCTTGGTATAACTTTTTACAACAAGATACCCTATGCTTTGCTAGACTTGCCTTATAATGCCTTTAAATCACAATTAAACTCCAACTTATGTTCAAAGGCACATTATTCTGTCAACGACTATTTAAATGATAAGAATAGCTGGTCGATTTAGTTAACTCAAGAAAATGTTTGTATTCTTTCTACAAAATTATTGACAGGTTAAATGAGTTCATATAATTGGTTTTCGGTCCTGCGGCATATGTGACCAGTCCATTACCACTTCAGCTTGCTAATCCTCTCAGCTATGTCGGTGACTTTGGTCCTCTGTCGGAGCCTATGCCTATTCTATATCGATAGGCCTTACTTACAGGTCGTCAGAATTCCGAAAGTCTAACCACCAGTCAGCTGAATCCGGTTAGACTGGAAGCTGACGCCAAGATAGTTGGGAATAGGCTAGACAGATGTTGATGATGATCGATAGACCATATGAAGTATCCCCTTTATTCATAAGCGTTGCTTAAAGTTAACTAGTGATTAGCGACTGTTTAACCATACATTTTTTACGTCAACTTTAAACATCGTTTATAAATAAACACTATAAACGATGATTAAAGTTAATTGACGTTAAAACGTCAAAAAATTATTTTTTTTTATTTTTTTTTATTGGGCAATTCCCGCCACACTGTTCCCAACCCACTTCAACTCCTGAAAGCCAGAATCAACAGTCGAGACCGCCAAAAAACGCCGAGCAATGAAGCTCAATGAGTCCCGGAGAAACGATTCAACTGTCTTGTATCCTGCAACGAAATTAATCAGAAAAGAATAGCGGAGGAGTAAGAAAAAATATATTTTTTCCACTTCCCTCCTTAACAAACAGGAGACAGAACAGAATTAGGCCAATCGGCACAAAGGGACAGTATTGCAACTGGGAGAAGCTCAGAGTGCCAAGCACCACGGAATAAAATTCGATTAAGTTAATGGGTACTAAGTAGGTATGTGCTGTTACAATTGATTCCAATAATAGGTATGGCAAAAGCGCCTGAACGCACGGAAATTGGTTCTAGTTTCTACAAGGTCCGTATAATAAACAACTCCGGATGTAACTTGTACACTATACAACATAATATTGCGTTCATTCTGCCAAAGAATACACTCCCACAAGATGTGATGTGCGGACTGTTCAAATTCACAGTTCGATGTAGAACATTGACACAAAGGCGAAGGAACAAGTTTAAAAGAATACAGTTTACTTTTAAAGTTGCCATGACCTGTGAGAAATTGGGCAACGCAGTGGTCAACCTCCAGCCATGTCTTAGCCAGCAGATCGCCAACGGATGGAAAGAACAGATGGAGGCCCTTGATGGAATTATCCCACCTACTTTGCCATTCGGATAAGAGGTCCTCCCAGACGTCAGTCTGAGGTTTAAATAATCTAGAAAAAATGTAGTCAAAAATGTTTGGTTAACAGTCACAAATCACTAGTTAACTTTAAGCAACGCTTATGATTAGAGTAGTATGTGTGTAATCATCATCTCAGCGTTAATCCCAGTCGCATCCGCAGCTTTTTCAGCTTTGGAGTCTGGGGTCTGCTTTACCAGTCTAACTGCTGATTTTGGCTAAACTTCGATATTTTCCGTAAAGCGACTGCCGCCCGACCTCCACAACCCGAAGGTGACATCGAAGCATTGCAGTTCGACTAATTGTAAGACTTTTGAGGGCACCATGAACCCGTAACGACTGCTACTAGATGTTCGTATGGCAACCGGGACCAACGGCTTAATGTGTTTTCCGAGGCACGACCAGATCAGTGTAAATATTCATATTCATGCATACAAATATTTGCCCTGCGCGGGGATCTAACCCGCGCCTCATTGCGCAGCGGCCGCGTTCGCTACCGCTACGCCACCGAGGCTGTCCTATGTGTGTATGTGTGTAATATTCTAGTTAATTCTTATTATTATTTATTCCGATATGTTACTCTTCAAGTCGCACACTTAACTCCATCATCATACAGTTCGTATGACTTCCTACAATTCCATAACAATACTTCTGCTGAAGCTTTCGGTATGAAATAATTAACCCACCTCAACAACCTTGGAGAAATGAAGTTAACTATAATATAGCTGTGAGTCACGGTAACTCAATAGAGGTTTTCAAACGTATTACTCCATGATACGGCTGTTTCTCAGAACTAACTTCGTAATACTGTGACTCAACGCTATTGTGTTGCGACAAAGAGCTTTGAGCTTCAGAAATGTAGTTATCGAGGTGGCTAATGTACGGTTAACGACAAAAGTCGACAGCTTTTAATCAAATATGGGGTATTTGTAAATTATATTTCATTTATTTCAGACTAGCTTTCTGCCCGCGGCCTCTCCCGCGTGGAATTCGGTTATATCGCGCTTTTTAGATGTCCCTCGGAAATATATTTTTTTTTTAATAAAAGGTAGCCTATGTCCTTTCTCAGGGCCTAAAGATTGTCGGCACCAAATTTCATCAAAATCGGTTGAGAAGTTTACCCGGGAAAGCGTAACAGGCAGACAGAGTTACTTTCGCATTTATAATATTAGTATGGATTAGCTGCGCTACGCGGACGAGAATAGCGCGTTCAAACAAACTCTTTAGCTTTATATATTAGTATAGATTTTGTACTTAAATTGTTAAATAATAACTAAATAAATAAATTGTGATATTTGTGTCTAAGAATTTGTTCCAAACTAGTAACAATAATTAGTATGTTTTCAGTAAAAACCACTTCTGGAAAATTAAAACTATCATTGACCTACTTTTTTTGCTGACTCTACAGTACCAAGTATTTGAGTAAGAGTACAAGGTTATCGCGATTCACTAATACTCTACCGATTTCCGAGTAATACCTACATATTCCACATATTAAGAGCATCATGTGTGAGGACTAGCGAGCTGGAAAAAGGTATAGGCCCAAGGTCGAAGCCTTGAGCTGTAGGTCAATTTAGGGCTGAGTTAAACACTGTAATAATAGGGATGTTTCCTGGGTAAAAAAATTGATTCTATTTACTCCATCATTCAGATTACAGGAAAATATTGGATACGTATATTTTGTTTTATCAAATCAATAATAATTGACAAATATAAAAGGCATCAAAAATCAGGAGTGGGGACCGGTGACGTCACTCGTTGCTAAAAAGTGTAGCAAGGAGTGACTTCACACGAGTTTTCAACGCACTGTATCGTCTACATTTTTTGTTTATATGAAAAATATAAAATACATGTCTAGCTTTTTTTGGAAATGCGACTTGCGGACTAATTACTTTTTTTTAGTCAACTACCAATTAGTTTTTTTTAGTCAACTACCTTATTTTGTGAATCCAAATTTTATATTCGTAAAAAGGTTATTTAAAATCAAAGAAAACATATCAACATCATTTCAGCCGAAAGACGTTCACTGCTGGGCATAGGTCTCTAAAGGGAACATGTACTGTCATTCATTTATTTAGCTTTCAACCTCATTGTGTAAGTAAGGTGCCAAGAGCAAGGCTTCCAACGGGTTACGGTGGAGGTCTGCCCAGCTTGGGTAGAGCACCACCGTGTCCTCGTGGCGGCGAACGGCGGCGATCTCTCGAGTTCGACCCTGGTCTAGGCCATGGTCGGGAGCGAGAGTGCATGACAGGCCGTCACCTCCTTCTGCGAAGCAGTGATGCTGATAAAGGAGGAGGCGGAGCGCGTGAGGGAGCGGGAATCCCAGCGCCCTTACGCCTCCAGCCGCCGCAGGAGACGCCCTGGTCGGGAGACAACATTGAACTCCCGGCCACCGTAGGCGCGGGCTTGCGGGCGGTGAGCAGTGGGCAGCTCGCCGCCCGGTAAGGACCAGGCCCGAGTCGACGGCGCGTTGTTGTTCACGTGCGCCTCATAGGCGTGACGGGGTCCACGAAGACCGATGCCCCATGGGTCAGGGTAGCGGATTGGTTAAAAAGAAACCGTGGCCCTGGCCGTCGCGCTGGCAAATGAAGGAACACGGGTGGGTTTTAGTCAGTTAAAGTCTGACACGCCCTTCCGCTCTGCCCAGAGTGGGAGTGTCATTTGATGATTTCCCATCCCAAACAAAAAAAGGCTTCCAATGGGTGATTAAGGAGTTAGAGGAATTTTCTCTGAAAAGGTCGCATCTTACAGATTTTTTGCCTTAATAACTTGTTTCAAATAAAATCTAGGTTTTCGCAGTTACAAGAGTGTAGGTTTTCCGTACTTTCTACCAAGATGTGCTTGAAAAACGACTACTAATTCATGCCATTATCGCTAAGCTTGGTAGTTGATATTTACGCACCAAGCTGCATCTGTTTACAAAAATAATTTGAAACATTTTTTTTTATGATTACTGATGCTACAATGTCAATTACTTAGCCTTTTAAACTGTTTTAAAATTCAATTGAAATTTGCACTCCCACGGAAACTGTAGTAAGTAAGTACTTGTTCAAACAAATATAAAGCTGAGCTGGATTGACGGCGTCAGAGCTCGTTAGTTAAAGTGTCCTCACAACAAAATCTTAAATGGAGCCAAGAAAGAAGAGGTGCTACGCGCGTAGAGCATCTACGAGAAAGGTCTACGAGCGTAGCAGACTGCGTAGCACCCCATTACTAATCGATTAACCATTTTTGATTTACAGGTTGTTTTTTTTTTATAATTATAAACTAGTGCTTGACTGCAGTCCCGCCTGATGATAAGCAGTGATGCAATCGTTGATGGTAAAGCGCGCTAGTTTATTAAGATCCTATTCACACAAAAAAAAACTTAGTGAATAGGAAGGAAGACGGCATGCGGCAGTTGAGCGAAGTGATGCAATATTAAACCCAACAACACGACCAACGATGCTGCGGCAGAGGGACCCGGCAGACACCGCCATACAACTGCTCAGACCCGTCCTCCGAACGGCTTCACCAGACATCATGCCGGAACATGACGAATCGCTTGGCGGTAAGACTTCTATCTTTTCTTAGTTATCTTACTTCGTTTCCCTTAAAGAAGATATTCAACGGCCTTGAGTAACATAACATCACAACTTCAATCTGCGAAGGCTTAAACAGTGCTATAGCTTTGTGCACTCACATCTTGCCATTTTTCGAGGCAGCAAAATATGTAAATCAATGCTATGTACGCCGTAATTGTGATGTACATTAGTCCTTTAGTTATTAAGATTGGTGACCCTGATCTAACTCGAGTTGGTCTCCAAAGCCTAGAGCAATTAATTTACACATAAATTAATTTTACACAGGCGTAGAGTAGCCAGCCTTTCGGTTTTCTATAGGATGCATTTCGGGGACTGTGCGATGGAATTGCATGATTTAATTCCCCCATCTCCGTTCCATCAGCGGACGACCCGTCGTACGGCTGGTTTCCACCCTTACGTTGTTAACACCACTACGATCCGGACGAAGCGTTTCGCCTCCTCCTTTATACCGCGTACATCGAGGGACTGGAATAATTTGCCAGCGGCGGTGTTTCCGTCGGACTACAATTTGAGTGTCTTCAAGGGTAGAGTGAATAGGCTCTTAATAAACTAGTGCGCTTTACCATCAACGATTGCGTCACTGCTTACCATCAGGCAGGATTGCGGTCAAGCGCTAGTTTATAATATAAAAAAAAAAAAAAAAAATTAAATGTACTCTAGCATAAGTTTAATGTATGCGATGTGGCTGAGCTTTAAATAAATAAATAAATCATATTTATTTTCCACAAAGTCCCATGTAGTATGTAGTACCCTACATGGGACGGATTCGCGTAGCAGGCTGTAGTACAAACACACACGCAAACAATCACAAGCGCTCTGTGCCGTTTAAACGAAACAGCAGAAGCAGGCATACATTTTCGCCACGCGGTAGAAAGAGAGAGGGATATTTCTTCTTCTCTTGCACCGCGTAGGTCTTCTCTCTTCCCGTCTTACAATCGTCGTCTCAATTTTATGGGATGACATGTCCTAACGCGTGTTTAACATATATTATCCACTAGCTTTCCGCCCGCGGCTTCGTCCGCGTGGTATTCGGTATTTTTGTTTTCCCTCGGGAATATCAAATTTTTCTGCGATAAAAAGTACCCTATTATTTAATCCGGACTTCTAACTTTACGTCTGCAGAATTTCGAAGCAATCTGTTCAGTAGTTACGGCGTGAAAGCGGAACAAACAAACTCACTTTCCGATTTATAATATTAGTAATGATCCCAAAATAAGAGCTTTCCGTCCGCGGCTTCGCTCGCGTGGAGATCGGTTATATCGCCCTTTTTAGATTTCCCTCGGGCATATAATTTTTTTTCGGGATAAAACGTACCCTATTATTTAATCCGGACTTTTAACTTTACGCTTGAAATAATTCAAAGCAATCGGTTCAGTAATTACGGCGTGAAAGCGGAACAAACCAATAAACAAACTCACTTTCCTATCCATATCCATACTAATATTATAAATGCGAATGTACCTGTGTCTGTCTGTCTGTCCGGCTTTCACACCAATACTACTGAACCGATTGTAATGAAATTTGGTACACAGATAGTGTAGAGCCTGAGAAAGGACATAGGCTGTATAACATCCCGCTATGACCAATAGGAGCAGAGCAGTAACAAAAAATGTTGCGTAAACGGGAGTAAACGCGGACGTACATATTGCTCCAATTATTTTAACAGGCGCTTATAAACTGAAGTACACGCGAACAGAGTCGCGGGCAACAGCTAGTTTATAATATTAGTAAGGATCCCAAAATAAGTGCTCAACCAAAGAAATTTTCATTCCAAAAAAAATATGTACCTATATAAAGGTCCATTAATTTATAAGGACAAAGGTCAATTGTGACAGAGGCAACACCATTATTATATTTCCACAAGCAGATACAATAAAAAGACAGATAATACTGCCCATTCATATAATGGACCATCCTGACCCAAAAACATGTTTCCCAGCAATAAAGGCTCGCCCGGGTTCCCAGTACTTTTAAGTTCAACTTGTGGCATATATTCCGCGGGTTTTATAGCCCGCCAGTGGCCGGCTGCCGCTGCTGACAGCTAATCAATTCCCGTTCACCCCCGCTTTTTAATATAACCACAAGTTTGGCTTCACGGTGGCGACGTTGTGCATTGTTGTCTGAACCTCTTGCAAATCATGCGACGACATCCGACTGAGAATGTTTTGAGAAAATAAGGATGTTTTTTTAGAAAATGGGTGTTTGTTTTTTTGTTTGGGTGATTGGTGTTTATTTGGAAAATTAATAGGGCGATTACTTCGTTTATTTGTAAAAGTCTGCGTAGACTACTATCACTCTTATTTTTGCTTTAAGCAGCATTATTAAGTTTTAATTTATATAAAAAATAGAGGCAGGTGCTCTGTGCTGGTCAGCAATAAAAAAAAAATGAAAAAAAATTTGTTTGTCTCAGAAATACGTCGGATACTTATTTATTTTTTTGTAATTATAAACTTACTATTCATCATCATCATCATCATCAACCTTTTTTTTAATCGTCACTGCTGGGCACAGGTCTCCTCTCATACAGAGAAGGATTGAGCGTAATCACCACGCTTGCTCAATGCGGGTTGGCGATTTCAGACTTAAAGTCCAGGTTTCCTCAAGATGTTTTCCTTCACCTTCAGTCATTGGTGTCCAAGATATACTTAGAAAGTACATATAACTTTATAAAAATTACATTGGTACTTGCCTGACCTGAAATCGAACCCGCGCACTCATACAGAGAGGCTGGTATTTTAACCAAATGAAGAAGAATGAGTAGGAAAGCGGGCCCTGGGCTCCAACGCGAAAGCCGAGGATGCAACTAGGACTGAACGCTAAAATAATGATGATGTTACATTTCGCTTGTTTAAATCTCCAATAATGACGTATATATGGGTAATACGATGGGTACACACCCAGACTCCGGGACCGCTAATGTGAAACTCCTGATAGAAAAACTTCAATAACTTTTATACTAGCTCGACATACGAATCAACGTCTACAATCTGTTCTCACCACACCAGCTATTTACCAGACTACGGCAAAGCAAAAGGAGGGTTATGATTTTGACAGGCTATGTATGTATGTATGTATGTTCATCTGTTCCTTCGTAACTTCTAAACTACCTATCAGAATTCGACAAGTGACATATCATTAGAAGCTTCTTAATTGTCCGTTGGTTATAGGCTATATGGGGTTTCACAAAATCTAATGTGGCGCCCTATAGCGGACAAAACATACAGAGTAAAAAAATAAAGTTAAGATAAATATGCCGTGTTTGGTATCATTTGAAAGCGCTTTACTAGTACATTTTGAATATATATATATTGCTAGCATTTGCTTGTGATTTTACCTGTATTCATGGGCTGGTTGCATATAATTTACATCTTTTCATAAATTTTCATGTTTGGAAAGGCGTAGTCACACGTTGTCAAGGTGCTACGGTAGGTAGGCATATGTAACGTGTGACTACGCCTTTCCAAACATGAAAATTTATCTCTATATAGTGAATATTGCATATTCCAGAATAGTATTGTATGACATTATTCTCAATTTACAACGAAGGCATATTGGTAGAGTCTACTGTGTCCATTTACTTACATTAGCAACTTTGTTCAGTTCAGTATTCTGAAAATCTTGTTTTATACTTTTTCAGCGTCGTTTTTGTCGTAGTTGACTTTTAGTTTTTTTTTTACTTTTTATTATTTGTTACTCACACTTCACTAGCTGTGCCCCGCCGTTTCAAACATATAAGTTTCGGTTCTCTGGAAATCCTTACTATACAATATGTAAAGAAAACCCTGTCCGATCCGTGAAGGTATTGTTAGGTATCGATAACTGATTCTAATAATGCCTACAAAGTCGGGCTAAACTAAAAAAAAAACCCCTAAAAAAAAAATTCTTGCAAATACAGGTAACTAAAAACATGTGCGGTTGGCCATCCAGACGCGGGCGAACAGGGGCAGGGCACGTGGCACGCGGTCACATCGCTATTCGCCCAGAATTATACCGTCAAAATAGTTATTTGTTATACAAGAGTGCAAAGTTGCTTTTTAACCGCGTGTTCAATTTTGATGACCGAGCAAGCGAAGGATTCTAAAATTGAATCACGAGCGCAGCGAGTGATTCAAAATTAGAATCCTGAGCGTTAGCGAGGGAATCAAAAGGACACGAGGTGAAAAATCTTTGCACTCGAGTGCAACACGTAACTTTTCATTCCACCTCAGCGAGGAAATGACTAAATGCAATAAAAAAATGTTTACAATCACAAGATAGGTACACTTTTATTTCAGTTTAGGTATTAATTACGACATTATGACAGGTAAGTATTACAGAATAATCTTTAAATTATAATAAAATAATACTAAAGTATAATTAAGAAAATTTAAAAGTAACGTTGCAACAGTTATTTAAATTGAGTGTAATATTTTTGTTTGGTACTGTAATATTAGTGTTAGTCACTTGTGTACTGTTTTTCGGTAAACTGTCTGTCATACTTAATAGTTGTACCGATTCATCGGATTCCCTTGGCGTGAATGTTGGAGAGAGAGGGAGATGGTTAGGTGTTTCATAACGGCTTATTTTTGATGTAGAAGGGCCAGTCCAAGTTTCCGATTGAGGCTCTTTCAGTGTAATGGCTCCTACGATGCCTTCACATATTTTAGACTTATTTTGGATGGAATCCTCTATGTATCCCTCTACAACTGCATTGGTCTTCCAGCCTCCGTGGCGCTTAAGGGACAGGAGATCAAAATCCGGAATCAGCCAAAAGTGTGGCTGAAGTTCGTCAGAAACAATGACCCGTTGTCGTGTTAAACAGTAAAAGAAGAGAGGGAAGAGGGACACACACAATTTAATAATGTAACAAATAGCAAATAAAAAATAAAGATAAATATAAAAATGATGATAAATGAAGGTGAAGTACAAGTAAAAATATAAAAAGGTAAAATAAAATATAAAAGTAAAGCTTCAGTGACGGCCTCGGCGGCGGAGGGCCGCGCAGAGGGCCCGGCGGCTGAAGGTGGGTGAAGAGGGCCGGCGCAGATGCCCGGCGGCTGAAGACAGGCGGTTGAGGGTCAGCGAAGAGGGCCGGCGCAGAGGCTCGGCGGCTGAAGCCCAGCGGCTGAGGGCCGGCGACAGCTGTAGGCAGGCGGTTGAGGGTCGCAGAAGAGTTGTAGAGGAGCGGGGCGGCCGAGAGGGCCGACAACAGCAGCGGAGATCCAAAGACTGCAGCGAAAAGCGGCTCCCGCGGCAGAGGTCCGGCTACAGCAGCGGCGCCGCCATCAGAGGCGGTGGCGCCGCCAACAGAGACAGTACCAGGCAGCAGAAATACAGCAGGACCGGCCCCTGCAACGGAGAGCCGGCAGCAGCACGATAGGAGGGTCCCCTCTCCGCGAGGGAGAGGGTAACCCTAGGAGGGCTCTGCAGAGATAAAACACTCTATAAATAAACTAATACCACGTATGTAAGCACCAGGCCGCGACTCAAGCTGAACTGAAAACTGTCAACGTTCTGCGAGGGCTTCCTAAGAAACCTCGCAGAACAGCATTCCACAAAATTTTGAATATTTGAATATTTAAAAGTAATATAAAATACCGTAAAGGAGTTCGGCATAACAAATCCGATAGAAAGATAGCGGGCAGTTAAGAATTTAGAAGAAAAAGGGTTGTCATAGAGACATAATCAACAGCGTTGTCAAAAACTGTCATAACAATGAAAATGTTATTGTAAATATGTAAATATTTAAATTATAGCGTTATGTTGTGTAGGAAAAATGAATACGGTACAGCACAGGTACAACTTCTTACGCCTAGTTATCGCCAAGTCGCCGAAACTTAGGCTTGAAGTTGAGGACCGTGTCTGTAAGCAGAATAATGAGTCTTGGTGTAGTAAAATATTATCAGAACAGCGCCTCATAATACTGGAATGCGTATTATGACCTGCAGAAATGAATGATATATGAGTATGAAGAAGTAAGTATATGTAGGTTAATAAAATAACACTACATTTTCCCCCCGACCCTGGAAAAATTTTCACCTGGAGAAAATTTTGATTAAGAATTCCTAAAGGGACCGTAAAACTTCACTTCACAGATTCAGACATCCCCATTCACCCATTCATACCATCTCTGACAAGCAATCTTCTTCATACAGGTATGGGTGGAGTTCACAATCAATGACTGCCACTCATAGAAGTGAGTTTTAAAATGACGATAAGGCTTATTTACGGAGTTGTCAGCCGCTCCAGACATGGAAAAAAAAAAGACATTTAAAGGATGAAGAAAAGGGTGAAGCAAACCGCTCCATGAAGACATCAACTATGGCTGTAGAGCCAATAGTTGAGAGAAGGTAGAACTTGAGATGGTTTATAGCCATCTCAAGGTGAAGAAATATGTACAATATATACATAGTTGAAGAATAAAATTATATACATATTTACATAAATAGGTGAAGCTGAAATGAAGGTGTGATTGAAGCTGTGGAAAATTAGATTAATTAAGTGTGTTAGACAGTAGAAACAACGCTGTGAAAAGAAAAATAAAATATTAGAGAATTCCTGTAAGGGAAGAATGAAAGGTTAGTATAATAAAGTGTGAGATAAATGCCAAAATGTTAAGCCAAAGAATTGAGACACTAGATGAAGTGTTTTTTGGAATTTAGAAAGAGGGGAGTGGGTAAGAGCGAATTGGGCGCCAAACTGTCGTATAACGACAAGAAAAGACTTTAGAGGGAGACAGTATTTATTAAGTATACAGAAAAGACAAGATGGAAGTATAAAAATGAATAATGTCGATGAATGATTGATGGGTGATGGTGAAGGGCGGCCCCTGGTGGACCGGCGGCAGTTACGGAGGAGCGGCCCTGGCGGACCGGCGACAGCAACAGACGAGCGGCCCTGGCGGACCGGCGACAGCAACAGACGAGCGGCCCTGGCGGACCGGCGACAGCAACGGACGAGCGGCCCTGGCGGACCGGCGACAGCAACGGACGAGCGGCCCTGGTGGACCGGCGACAGCAACGGACGAGCGGCCCTGGTGGACCGGCGACAGCAACGGACGAGCGGCCCTGGTGGACCGGCGACAGCAACGGACGAGCGGCCCTGGTGGACCGGCGACAGCAACGGACGAGCGGCCCTGGTGGACCGGCGGCAGCTGCAGAGGAGCGGCCCTGGTGGACCGGCGGCAGCTGCAGAGGAGCGGCCCTGGTGGACCGGCGGCAGCTGCAGAGGAGCGGCCCTGGTGGACCGGCGGCAGCTACGGAGGAGCGGCCCTGGTGGACCGGCGTCAGCTACAGAAGAACGGCCCTGGTGGACCGGCGGCAGCTACACGAAGAACGGCCCTGGTGGACCGGCGGCAGCTACAGAGGAGCGGCCCTGGTAGACCGGCGGCAGCTACAGAGGAGCGGCCCTGGTGGACCGGCGGCAGCAACGGAAGAACGGCCCTGGTGGACCGGCGGCAGGTACAGAGGAGCGGCCCTGGTGGGCGGCAGCCGGCGGCACCGCAACGGAAGAACGGCCCTGGTGGACCGGCGGCAGGTACAGAGGAGCGGCCCTGGTGGACCGGCGGCAGCTACGGAAGAGGGACTGCCCCGGCGTCACAAGGCCGGCAGCAGTCGAAGGCTCCGGCGGCAAAGGGCCAGGCAGCTCCAGGCGCACCAGTGATATAGAGACTGGCACAGCAGGAAAAACCCTAGAAGGGCTCTCGAGGCAACGTTTACTGGAGACCTACTTTTAAGAGGCTTGTTTGGAAGCCAGAGCTCGACTGACCACTGCTCTGCGATGATTTCTAAAGAAACCTCGGAGAACGGTTGGAGGTCGAAATTTAAAATATTCGAAAATATGGACGAGGAACGGTAAATAATTTTACCATAAAAGAGTTCGAATAACAAATAAAAAATAAAAATAGCAGACCAACAAGAATTTTGATGAGAAGGTTGTCATAGATACATCATCAACAATGTTGTCAAAAAATGTCAAAATAATGAAAATGTTCTGTAACAATGTAAATATAAATGGTATTAAATTAAAAAGTGCAGTGTTTGATAGGAAAAAGTGATACAGTCCTGCATAGGTACGGCTTCCTACACTAAGGGGTCGCTAAGTAGCCGAAACTTAGGCGTAAAGTTGAGGACTGAGTCTGTGAACAGAAAAATGAGTCCTGGTGTAGTGGAATATGATCAAAACAGAGCCTCATAATAATGGAATGCATATTATGGACCGTGGAAATGAATGATACATATATAAGTATGAATATGAGTATAAATAATAAGTGTAAGTATATCTGAATATGTACATAACATTACATTTTCCCCCCGACCCTGGAAAAATTTTCAACTGTAGAAAATTTTCTAATAAGATTTCAAGTAGGGACTGTAAAACAACACTTCACACATTCATCCATCTCCATTCACCCATTCATACCACCTATCTCTTTCAAGCAATCTTCTTCATACAGGCATGGGTGGAGTTCACAGTTGATGACTGCCACTCATAGAAGTGTGTTTTAGAATGACGACAAGGCTTATTTTTGGAGTTGTCAGCCGCTCCAGACTGGAAGGAAAAAAAAAGGAAACATTAGATAATGTCAGTAGAAATTTAAGCTCCTAGAAGAGCGAAAGAGAGAATTTGGTTTAGGCTTATTTTAGGAGTAACCAACCGCTCCTGCATAGGCTTATTTAATGAGTTGCAATCCGCTCCATACGGTAAAAGAGTGAGACTGAAGAGTAGGGTCGAGTAAATGTAATGTAATGTTTGTGTAGTGAGTGATGTTAATATATAACATAAAAAATAAATAGAATGTGCAGCTGTAAACAAAAGAAAGTAATATTTACATAAATAATTAGTAGATAAAGTAATTGACATTAACAAGAATCGTTTTTCAAAGAATCGAAAGTTTCGAAGTTAAAATATCTTCCGATGGTGTAGTGGGAGCTAGCAGAAGTATCTGCTTCTTTAACAATATGACGGTTTTTGCTGGTTCCTCCAGTCTAATTGTAACTTCATATTCAAGCTCGTTTTTATTTAAGAGTTCAAATTTGATTGGACGAGACATATTTAAGTGTAAGTTAGAAAAAAAAAGCTAGTTGAAGTATGTAAAAGTATACCTTGTTTTCCTGTTAGGGAAAAAACAATTTAAGTTAGGTGCAGTAAGTATATATGAGTGAATGAGTTATGTGTGTGTTAAGAGAAAATGAAAGGGATAGAATAGCCAAAATATTTAACCAAAGAGCTGAGAATGTACGACACTAGACGAAGTGTTTCTTTTGAATTTAGGAAGTTAAGGGGGTGCAGGAAATTTTCGTTGGGCGCCAAACTGTCGTGTTAAACAGTAAAAGAAGAGAGGGAAGAGGGACACACACAATTTAATAATATAACAAATAGCAAATAAAAAATAAAGATAAATATAAAAATGATGATAAATGAAGGTGAAGTACAAGTAAAAATATAAAAAGGTAAAATAAAATATAAAAGTAAAGCTTCAGTGACGGCCTCGGCGGCGGAGGGCCGCGCAGAGGGCCCGGCGGCTGAAGGTGGGTGAAGAGGGCCGGCGCAGATGCCCGACGGCTGAAGACAGGCGGTTGAGGGTCAGCGAAGAGGGCCGGCGCAGAGGCTCGGCGGCTGAAGCCCAGCGGCTGAGGGCCGGCGACAGCTGTAGGCAGGCGGTTGAGGGTCGCAGAAGAGTTGTAGAGGAGCGGGGCGGCCGAGAGGGCCGACAACAGCAGCGGAGGTCCAAAGACTGCAGCGAAAAGCGGCTCCCGCGGCAGAGGTCCGGCTACAGCAGCGGCGCCGCCATCAGAGGCGGTGGCGCCGCCAACAGAGACAGTACCAGGCAGCAGAAATACAGCAGGACCGGCCCCTGCAACGGAGAGCCGGCAGCAGCACGATAGGAGGGTCCCCTCTCCTCGAGGGAGAGGGTAACCCTAGGAGAGCTCTGCAGAGATAAAACACTCTATAAATAAACTAATAAACACATGTAAGCACCAGGCCGCGACTCAAGCTGAACTCAAAAACTGTCAACGTTCTGCGAGGGCTTCCTAAGAAACCTCGCAGAACAGCATTCCACAAAATTTTGAATATTTGAATATTTAAAAGTAATATAAAATACCGTAAAGGAGTTCGGCATAACAAATCCGATAGAAAGATAGCGGGCAGTTAAGAATTTAGAAGAAAAAGGGTTGTCATAGAGACAATCAACAGCGTTGTCAAAAACTGTCATAACAATGAAAATGTTATTGTAAATATGTAAATATTTAAATTATAGCGTTATGTTGTGTAGGAAAAATGAATACGGTACAGCACAGGTACAACTTCTTACGCCTGGTTATCGCCAAGTCGCCGAAACTTAGGCTTGAAGTTTAGGACCGTGTCTGTAAGCAGAATAATGAGTCTTGGTGTAGTAAAATATTATCAGAACAGCGCCTCATAATACTGGAATGCGTATTATGACCTGCAGAAATGAATGATGAATGATATATGAGTATGAAGAAGTAAGTATATGTAGGTTAATAAAATAACACTACACCGTGTACAACAGGGGTTCTGGAAGTTCAAGAAATGTTGCTATTTCTCGTGGGATACTGCCAATTTTATTAGTACCCATAGGCTGTCTAACACACTTTCCATTGCGATACTGTAGAAAAAAACGATTGATTGGAGTGTTAGGCGGCCGTAAGGCTTGATATTTCTCAACAATCGTTACGTATTCCTTGCGAATGACAAAGCTGCGGTCTCTTTTTGTCTTTGTATTAGGTAAATTAATTAATAGTAAGTCATCTGAATGTTTCTCAATGTTTTTGATATTAAGTTGTGTTAGTTCATTAGTTCGACATGCTCCGAATAATAAGAACAACCTGCAATGTAAAGAGTATTGTAGTAGATAAATGAATAAAATTTATATGAACGCATAATTATGCCTATCAACATTTACTAAGTATACTATTTAATTGAGATTAATATATGTACTTAAGTAGATACTGAATGTGCAACTGACTTACTTATGCCGCCAAATATACGGAATCGGGTGCTTCATTAAGAAACTTTTCAATATCAGATACTGTGAAAACCTTCGATTTTTTTGGATGATGACCAGATGAGGCTCTTTTTAAAAATGCTACTAATTTAGGATAGGTATCGATATGTATGTCTTTTTTCATCTTTATTGTTGCTTTTAGCATCGAATACGTACTCCATAGAGTGCTTGCTTTCTTGTTCTCGGATAATTCTATAAAATATGCCAGTAAAACGTTTTCTGAGAAAGTTTTGGCTCCTTTTGCTAGTCGCCACGTGTTGAACATATCGTACTGTTTTAAATACTTCTCGCGTGATTGTTGAGGTAGAAAGCTCATTTGCGCATTATTAACAGTTTCAGTCAATTCTGTTGGCGTCAAACAAACTTCCTCGTCGCTAGAATCACTCATTTTAGTTTTTCACTTGTTTTCAAGTTTCTTTTTTTTAATATAAGGTTTAACAATGACGTGAAAAAATGCCGCGTAAAGAACCGCGTACAAAGAAAATTGAAAAAAGAACACCAAGAAGGTTCCGAGTCTGAGTTTTTAACAAATTAAAAAAGAGTTGTATGATTTATTCGGCACCATAGAGGTAACAGTAAATAGGTTTAATGTTTTTTTTTAATTTACAAACTTAGTGCACACGATGTTCTAAATTCAATTTACTTTATCCTCTAGAGAATAAAAACGGCTTTTCCAGTCAGATATTGAAGATTAAAAATACTCTTTCCGAGATGGTGGGATGAAAATAATGTTGTCACTTTTTAAAAATTACCAAATTTTGGGGAAGTTGGAATTAATTCGCGAGAAAAAAAGATTATTTCAAAATTCACTAGTATTGTTACTATGATGATTATGTAAAATTTCATGTGTTATTTGGTCATGTGTTTACCTAACCATTACTATCCTTACGTTTAAAGTGAGTTTGTTTGTTCCGCTTTCACGCCGTAACTTCTGAACCGATTGCTTTGAAATTTTGCAGACGTAAAGTTAGAAGTCCGGATTAAATAATAGAGTACTTTTATCCCGAAAAAAAAATGATATTCCCGACGGAAATCTAAAAAAGCGCGATATAACCGAACTTCACGCGGGCAAAGCCACGGGCGGAAAGCTAGTATTGAAATAAAGAGTACCCTATATGTTAAACACGGTTATAAACCGTGTGCCAAATTTCATCCTAATCCATTCAGTAACATCCATCCATCCATACTCACAAACTTACCAACGATAGATGTAACTCCAGCGAAACAATAAACTAATACGAAGGTACCGCGATAAAAAAAAAACTTACCCTTTTTTCCATTATTTTTAATCAAATAGTTCCGTGATAGTTCGCTTTCCATCAAAGAAGACATCTACAGCGAATTGTTTTTACCGGCAATCGTGAACGCTTCCTTTCCTGGGCTTTCCGAATAACTATTGGTTCCCGGAATCTTTCTGAAGGTGAATGTATATGAGTGAAAAATCAGCAAATTGCCAAATTAGCCAATACCCGTAATTAAAAACTTACAGAATCTACTCGCAATTTCAATCAATGTCAAAAAATTAAAATGAGAGGTATTTTTGACAGATTGGATATCCTTAAATTACGAAATTACGTCTTTTTTATAAATTGTAAACTAGCGCTTGACCGCAATCCCGCCTGATGGCAAGCAGTGATGCAATCGTTGATGGTAAAGCGCACTAGTTTATTAAGAGAATATTCACTCTAGCCTTGAAGACACTCAAATTGTAGTCCGACAGAAACACTGCCGCTGGCAAATTGTTGAAGTCCCTCGAAATACGCGGTATAAAGGAGGAGACGAAACGCTTCGTCCGGATCGTAGTGTTATTAACAAAGTACGGGTGGAAACTCGCGCCTGTCTGACGGACAGGGCCATAATCTACGCCGGTCACCAAGGACAACCGTGTGCAACCGGCAAGAGATGTCGTGCGCTGTTCCACAGGGATCGGTCCTGGGACCGCATCTGTGGAACATTGGGTACGACTGGTTGCTGCGCGCCGACCTACCTATTCGACGTCAGCAAGTTCTGGCACAAGGGAGGTCGCACCAGGCAGCGGCTGACGCAGCGACCCTCGGGGTTGCGACAATCGTCAACAGGATCCGGCAATTGGGACTCGAGCTGGCCCTGCAGAAGTCCGCGGCCATGTGCTTTCATGGTCCTCGGAAAGCACCACCATCGGGTTCCCACATAACGGTAGGAGGGGTTCACATCGGCGTCGGGTCGACGATGAAGTACCTGGGACTCGTCCTCGAGAGCCAGTGGAACTTCGAGGAGCATTTCCGACGTTTGGCACCCAGACTGGAACGGGCCGGGGCTGCCCTGAGGCGGCTCCTCCCCAATCTAGGGGGACCAAACGCCTCCTACCGGAGGCTCTATGGGAAGGCCGTGCGGTCCATGGCCCTTTACGGGGCACCGGTGTGGGCGCGGTCGCTAAGGAAGCGACCAGCCCGATGCCTGACCGCGTCCCAGAGGGTCATGGCACTCATGGCCGTTCGGCTGATCCGGGGATACCGTATGGTCTCCGCTGAGGCGGCGAGCCTTCGAATCTCATGGCAAAATGGAGAGTGCGATTGTCGCAACCCAGTGCTGGGCACGCCACAATAGCGGCGGTAAGTCCCGTCTTTGAGGAGTGGCTAGAGAAGCGCCACGGCGCCCTCACCTTCCGCCTGACGCAGGTCCTCACCGGACACGGTTGTTTCGGGAGGTTCCTGTTCCGTATAAGACGGGAGGAAACGCCAGGGTGTCACCATTGTGTGGATCACCCTGAGGACACGGTGGAGCATACGGTGGAGGTCTGCCCGGCTTGGGTAGAGCACCGACGTGTCCTCGTAGCGGCGATCTCTCGCGTCCAACCCTGGTCCAGGCTATGGTCCGGAGCGAGAGTGCATGGCAGGCCTTCACCTCCTTCTGCGAAGCAGTAATGCTGCCAAAGGAGGAGGCGGAGCGCGTGAGGCAACGGGATCCCAGCGCCCTCACGCCATTCGCCGCCGCAGGAGACGCCCTGGTCGGGAGATGACACCAAACTCCCAGCCACCGTAGGCTTGGGTCTGGTCCTTACCGGGCGGCGAGCTGCCCACTGCTCACCGCCCGGTAAGGATCAGGCCAAAGTCGACGGCGCGTCATGTTTCACGCGCGCCTCAAAGAGATGTCAGCACATTGTGACGGGGTCCACGGAGACCGATGCCTCCTGGGTCAGGGTTGCGAGTTGGTTAAACAAGAAACCGTAGGCCTGGCCCTCGCACAGGCAAGTGAAGAAACACGGGTGGGTTTTAGCCAGTAAAAGTCTGACACGCCCTTCCGCTCCGCCCAGAGCGGGAGAAGTCATTTGATGATTTCCCATCTCAACAAAATAAAAAAAAAAGTACAGAAGACAGTACATCAAACTACTACAATATGTCGGATTTCTTTATTTGATTTTCAACTTTATCTCCACAGCTTTAAGTCTCAAGGAATATTTGACAGTTTCAGGTACCTTGATCTGTAGCTGTCGTCCGCTCATTGTGTAAAAGCCGGATAGTTGCCACACTTTTTAAAAAGCTTCTTTATCAAATGTGTACCAATGCATTTTTTATTCAAAGTGTATTCTCTAACATAGTTCATTATTCTTCTATCTTACCCTATTTATAAAAATAATATAATTATTATAAATTTTGAGTAAATCCAGTTTAATATGACCTCTAAAAAAGAGGATAGTTGCCTACTATAGCGGATAGTAGCCTAACGTTAAAAATGGTTCGGGGGATACTTGCCCAATGTGAGGATAGATGCTCGTCCGTTTGTTTTTCAAATAAAAATTGAACTTTTATTAATTTAAATAAACAGTTTTTATTATTAAATACAATATTTTGTTCAGTATTAATTAAAGTTAAATTATAATTAAAATTATAACAATAACAGACTCCAAAATACTAAATATGTAAATGTCATAAAAATGTAAATTATTATTTATTTTGAACATAGAACAATATAAAAAATTTGAATTAACATTGCATTAGCCTCTATTAAGTAAGTATTCAGTCCTTATAACTTACTGAGATCCTTTATTATGTACTGAGTACTAAGAGAAATTATACCTAATCAATACTTAAAGATACTAAGGTTTTAAATTGTAAGTTATTGAACATGTAACTTTTAAATCAAACATTAGTATTTATCTTAAATATTAAAAATATGGTAATTAACTTTGGCATTAGCATTGATTATCACCAGAAGTCAAGCTTTTAATCTGATTTATATATATATATATAGGTAAATATAGTCAAACCAAATTAAAAAAAATCACCAATAATAGCAAATGAAAAAAATAACTAAAAAAATCTGTCTTTGCTTGTTAAAAATGTATAGATACGGATAGTTGCCGTGGGGCAACAATCCGCAAAAGACAGTAAGGCAACTATCCGATTCGATATGGATACTTGCCTTTTTTATTTACGAAATGAATAAAACATATTTAACAATAATACCTAATAAACAGTGCAATTTAAAGTCTAATGCATTCAAAGAAATTTTTTTTTGACTGAAATCGCAATTAGTTATAAAAATATTTAACAGAGAATACCTACCAATATAATTCTGGCGCTCGTCAAAGTATCGCCGCGGAAGATATTTTCTCATATGGACAAAACACGTGCCCCTACTTCTACGGATTATGCGGTACGGAGGCCTGCGCAGGGGACGCTTTTAATTATGATCAAAAAGAAACACTGTAAATACGTCTAACATAGAGCATTTGAAACTGAGGCATGTATCCGTCCGAAGCAACTATCCGGCTTTTACCCTATTATATGGCAATACCTTACCTTAAGAACTTACATTTATATAAAAAAAATATTCGTTATGAGTTTGCCTTGAGGTGTTCTAAATATTCATTAAATCCATATATATATAACACACTTCCCAACTATTATTAGATTTATTGAGAAACTAGAATATTTAATTAACGTAGTTTACTCATATACGTTTTATTAATCGTGAAGGCACGATTAATTAAACAAAGCCATAAATAAAGAGGAGGATATTATGGTCGTATGCGGGGCTTGTGAGGTTTCACGATGAGGTGGCCCTAATTAATCTGGTGTAAAAAATTTACGCGTAGTACTTAGGGGGGATATACAGGGGGCTAAGTGTATAATAAAAATGGCTTATCATTGACCCACTGTAAGGCAATGACCCCTTCTCATAGAGAAAAGTTATATGTATATCGCCACGGTTATTCATTGCGTATTGCAGACTTGCAATGTTATTTTGAGGGTCGTTAATTTTTCAGATTTCGAATTTCTTAGGTAATTCATAGGTAATTAAATTTTTGCCAAAATCTATATTTATACCTACATATATCCTACTGATATTTTGAAAAAGTTAGTGAAGATGGAAGGCTGTTGTTCATGTAAGAACTGCTGAACGGATTTTGATGAAACTTTACAATAATATAGCATATAGAGCAGGATTATTAATAAAAAACTTTTTATCTTAATATCCTTACGATCATCATCATCCCAGCGTTAATCCCAGTCGCATCCGAAGCCTTTTCAGCTTTGGAGTCTGGGGTCCGCTTTACCAGTCCAACTACTGATATGGCTAAACATCGACATTTTCCGTGAAGCGACTGCCGTCTGACCTCCACAACCCGAAGGCGACATCGAAGCATTGCAGTTAGACCAATTGTTGGACTTTTGAGGGCTCCAACAACCCGTAACGACTGCCACTAGATGTTCGTATGGCAACTGGGACCAACGGCTTAACGTGCTTTCTGAGGCACGACCAGACCAGTGCAAATATTCATATTCATCTTAATATCCTTACGATGTCGACAATTATCCAGGTGAATCCACGCGGCGTTAGATGTTATGAATACGAAAGTAACTCTGTCTGCATTTTACGCCTAAAACAC
Organism: Sesamia nonagrioides; assembly: GCA_017933935.1. Taxonomy (NCBI): domain Eukaryota; kingdom Metazoa; phylum Arthropoda; class Insecta; order Lepidoptera; family Noctuidae; genus Sesamia; species Sesamia nonagrioides. The sequence goes on from JADWQK010002107.1 coordinate 321,971, forward strand.
TGAACAGATTCATGAGAGAACATCCTGGCAAAGAACATGGACATACTTTTTATCCCGGGAGCAAGTAGCGGTACTAACGACATACACGCGGAGTAGGATCTGTGTTACGTCAGTATAACGTGTTGATCGCATGTGGCGTTTGTAGTTATCGCTATGTACATATTTTTATAATTTGTCGAAGTGGCTACTAAAATATACTTCTTAAAATTACTATAAATATTTCAACATGTACCCCTATAACGGTTCCAGCTGATCAGAAACATGGATGATCTCTCGCGGTGGTAGGCCATAATATCGGCTGCTGGCAAAAGTTACCACCCACAAGACGAAATCTTGGCGCCAAGCAATTCGTCGTGTATGATGTCTGGTGAAGCCATACGGAGGACGGGTCTGAGCAGTTGTGTTGCGATGAGTGTCGGGTACGATGCACCAAATGTTGTTGTCTCGGGAGTTTAGTCATGGAGGGCCTACAGATCAATCTCCCTCTGGCGCAGCATCGTTGGTCGTGGTGTTGGGCTTAACATTACATTACCCCGCTCAACAGCCGTCTTCCTTTCAATTCACTCAGTTTTTTAAGTGAATAGGCTGCTGCTTATCACCAGGCGGGATTGCAGTCAAGCACTTGTTTATAATTATTAAAAAAAAGGGACAGCGGAAGCCTAAAACCTGGAATAAAACGCACATAACTATTCCAAAATTAGTCGAATAAAGGAGAGTTTTCATAGTTAGGCCAATATGTGAATCAAGGTACCTACGTGCATCCAATTTCACTGGATCACTGTGAGCGGAAGTACCTAAAATAGAACCCGGCACGGTGTTCCCAATAAACGTGCTCGATATTCTTTATTGTCATGGATCTCTTGTAAGCTGAATAGAAAAAACATGTTTATTTAGGTCTTATTTTGTTTAAACCCTTGGTAGATGAAGGTAGACCGAAGGTTTTTCAATATATACTTAATCACCCAACTTCAACTCGCGGTGAAGGAGAGATGGCGCTCGTACTTTCACGAGCTGCTGAACAAGCAGCATCAAGAGGTGCAAACACCGGAACTCCCTCCGAACCTTGGACTAGTGCCTCTGATAACGCCTGAGGAAGTCCAAACGGCTCTTCGTCGTATGGGGAATCGGAAAGCTGTCGGAGCTGACGGAGTCCCCATTGAGGCCTGGAAGGCGATGGGTCCTCGCGGTGTGGGCATGCTAACTAGCTTTTTCAATCGCGTGCTCCTGACCGGCAAAATCCCGAGCCAATGGAGGCTGAGTATAATTACTCCAGTCTTTAAAGGCAAGGGCTCGGTTCAGGAGTGTGGCAACTATCGCGGTATCAAGGTCATGTCCCACACCATGAAAATCTTTGAGAGGATCGTAGACTCCCGAATCCGGCAGGAGTGTGCTGTCTCGGAGTGTCGATATGGGTTTCGGCCAGGGTACGGAACCATGGACCCTATCTTCGCACTAAGGATCGCCATGGAGAGATACAGATCGAAGAGCACGCCTCTGCATATGCTCTTTCTAGATATGCAGAAGGCCTTCGACTGTGTCCCTCGAGGGGTGATCTGGTGGGCACTGAGGTCCAAAGGGGTATCTGAAGCCTATGTCGACATAATTCGAGACATGTACCTCAATTCCGATTCCGTTGTCAGGACCGCTGTTGGCGACACTAAACCCTTCCCCATCACCGTCGGAGTCCACCAGGGATCCGTCCTTAGTCCGTTTCTGTTCAGCGTGATATTGGACGTTTTGTCGGCCAGTATCAAGGACTCACATGAGCAGCCTCCCTGGCTACTCATGTATGCTGACGATATCGCGCTGGCGGACGCGGACAGGGAACGGTTGGTGCGGCGTGTGAATGCGTGGAAGGACTCGCTTGAGAACGGAGGTCTGAAACTCAACGTATCGAAGACCGTATACTTGGCCAGCAACACGACAGACCCCATGTCTGTGCGCATAGGCGGAGACATGGTCGAGCGCACGGACCAGTTTAAATACTTGGGGTCTGTGCTTCACGCGTCCGGCGACATTGATTGCGACGTCAACGCACGTATTTCCGCAGCTTGGGCGAAATGGCGTGAGGTGACAGGTGTCATTTGTGACCCCAAAATGCCGGTTAAGCTTAAGGGGCAGGTCTATAAAACCATCATTAGACCTGTTCTCCTGTATGGCAGTGAGGCGTGGCCTGTGCTTGCGCGACACAAGCAGGAGCTGCGTGTCACGGAGATGAATATGCTGCGGTGGATGTGTGGAGTTACGCGGAAAGACCGCATCAGGAACTCCCGCATCTGGGGCAGCCTTCGTGTCCGTGACATTGCGGACAAACTGCAGGAGGGTCGCCTACGCTGGTACGGCCACGTCTTACGCAAACCGGAATGTTACGTGGTTAACAAATGTCTTGCCATGGCGCCTCCGCCGGGCCGGAACAAGCGGGGTAGACCAAAGAAGTGCTGGCTTGACGTTGTAAGAGATGACATGCGTGCCAACAAGCTCTTACCACAGGACGCTAAAGATCGTGCGAAATGGAGGAGAATGTGCAGGAAAGCGGACCCTGGGCTCCAACGCGAAAGCCGCGGATGCAACCGGGATAAACGCTGAGATGATGATGATGATGATGATGACCCAACTACCACGATATCGCTGATATAGACGGCAGTCGCTTTATCGAAAATATAGAAATTTAGCCAAAATCAGCAGTTAAACTGGTAGAGCGGACCCCAGATTCCAAAGCTGAAAAAGCTTTGGATGCGACTTGACTTGACTGACTTGCTTGAGATGATGATGATAACTTAATCACCTAACAGCGGTTCCTTTATAGGCCATAAGTCTTCTCTCTGTAAGAGAGAGTGTGATACATAGAGAACTCAATCTGATAAAAATTTTGTTTCTAAGTTATGCTTTGCGAAGTTTTCCTTCACTGGACTTTACTTTCGTAAGCAGTGGTGATGAAATTAAATATGCAAAGCTCTTGTCTGGGTCCGAATATATAACCTACAAGTCAGGGTTGTTAACACTTGCTACTACTGTTCTTAAACTATTTTTCAAATAGATATCATCATCATTATTAACCTTTTATTTTTTATTTTTTTTATCGTTCCACTGCTGGGTACAGGTCTTCTCTCATACAGAGAAGTATTGAGCGTAATCACCACGCTTGCTCAATGCGGGTTGGCAATTTCAGACTTAAAGTCCAGGTTTCCTCAAGACGTTTTCCTTCACCTACAATCATTGCATTATTTTCATTCCATATCGATAAGGCGAGCATAGATAGAGAGCACAATACTTGCCTAAAGTTATATGTACTTTCTAATATTTTGGACACCAACAGATATGCACGTATATAAATACTCATTCATATACATAACTAGCGGCCCGATACGTGCTTCGCTACGTATAAAGAGAATTAATAAAAACAAATTTATTGAAGCATCAAAATTATTTATTCAAACATAAAATATTTTTTTTATTGCTAGCAATTTTAAAACTTAATTCAAATATTAAGATGAACAATATTCTTTTTTTTTCCATTTCTAGCATGTATAAACAAACGACTGGGGGTACCGACTCTCGAACAGGCAACATAAAGTTGGGCTTTGTTGATGGACATAGCAAATGATAAACGCACAGGATATTGCAATCGTTTGAAATCAAATGGCATTTTAGTTGGGATCATAGGGATACGCGGTATCAAACAAACTTCTCTTTTTGATTTACCAGTTAAAATCCTAGCTTCAATAAAATTTGGCAATAAGTTGAATAAGTTTTTCACTGCCAATCTTGTGCCACTACACAGTTTTGGTGGATTATAAAAGTACAAAGAAAGTGCCATTGATTTTTATATATTATATAGATAGATGAGATGATGGTCCACCGTTCATTGAATTCACTTGTTACAAAAAACGTGATAAATGACGAACCACTCAACCGATTTTGTTCAAACTTCACATAAACCATCTACTATAGAGTCACAATAAAGCCTAAATATTTGGTTTGGATAGGACTCACCTATCCAAACCAAATGTTTAGGCCGTTCTTGAGTTAAAAAATTACAAAGAAAGTGGCATTGATTTTTATATATATAGATGAGATGATGCCATTGCCTACAAAATTACATGAACGGCTACGAATTAATGGTGTACAAAAACAGGATCTATTTTTTCCTCCTGATGAAAACCTTATCTTCCCCCTAACATGTAAGTAAACACAAAAAAATTTTAAAGGTAAAACTATGTCTCGTACTTCCCAGGTGCGGTGTCGCCGAGCTGCGCCGAGCACTCTCGACGTCGCATCGTTAAAATCGAGCGCCCTTCACTATGCACCTATGCACTTCGCTGAGCACGTCTTTTTGTTACCTGTTTTAATTGTCACTGATTTCAGAGTTGTTTGTGTCTAAATTTATTGTTTGAGCGAGCTGAATACTGAAACAGGAATGATTTTTGAATATTTGAAATTGAGTTCTGTTTTGATCTAAAAAAAACTGTGTTAGTCCAATACTTGGCGTGTAATTTCTGGACAACTGCTAACCGGTGAGTTTCCACCCTTAAGTTCTTGACACCACTACGATCCGGACGAAGGGTTTCGCTTCCTCTTTTATACCGCGTGCTTCGAGGGACTGAAACAATTTGGCAGCGGCGGTGTTTCCGTCGGACTACAATTTGAATATCTTCAAGGCTAGAGTGAATAGGCTCTTAATAAACTAGTGCGCTTTACCATCAACGATTGCATCACTGCAAATGGCTAAAAACTCTAGACTATGAAGATACTGAAAATATGATTGTCCATATTATTAGGTAGTTTTGTTTGTTATTAATAGATAGTAATATTTCATATATCAGGTGGACGCTTGTTTGCATTGATATAAATATAAGAAAAAAAAAAATTAAAAAGTATACAAATAAAAGCAAATTAAACTCAAATATAGGTATGTCGATGTGTATATTAATACATAAATAAATAAATTGTTATACACACACATACACACACAGTCCAATACACAAATACAGACACACCATACCTACACACAAACACTTACTCACGCTTGCACACACACGTGCTTACTTTTAGTTTGCGCTCACATAGATTTAGTTCACATCTGTACTTCTTAATTATTGGATACAATCTAATTAAGTTGCTAAGAAATATGTAATCCAGTTAAGGGAGAGCGGCCTCTCCTGGCACAAGTTTTCTCAAACTTAAAAGGAGAGATCAACCTCAATTTTGTTTGTACCAACTTAGTTTTTGCATAAAATATTTTTCATTTTCATTTTTTTTTTCAAATGTATCATGCACAGAATGTTAGTAATAGGTTGAACGTCGATTTACATGCAATCCTATACAATATCAACCTACAGAAGAGTCATATATTTATTTATTAAAACTTTATGCACAAAGAAAAACATTGCACAATGGCGGACTTAATGCCTTAGGCATTTTCTACCAGTCTACCTTAAGGTGATGCAGAGACAAAACATAGTAGGTGCAAAGATATAAAATAGAAGTTGAAAGAGAAACACAACAAAAATATTATAATAAATACATAAATACAAAATATAAACAGTAGAGAGAGATAAAAAAATGATCGAGGAAGAACGGCCTTTTATAAACTTCACAGACTTCCGAACGCAAGATGAAAGCACTCCGACAGTATTAAATGGCAGTAACTACAAACTCTGTTCTAAAAACCAAATCAGTTCATTATAAACTTGGACAGGCGGCCAAACAAACTGTTAACGCTGGTTGAAAGGAAGGCTTTCTAGACAGACCGGCAGAGAAAGTTTCTTAGTAAGATAATTATCTGACTTTGGTGTGCATTGGATTTTAAGTACATCTTGTGAGTTGTAGTGTTTGTCTCTCGAGAGAAACCAAAGCTCATTTGATGAGAGAGAGAGAGAGAGAGAGAGAGAGAGAGAGAGAGAGAGATCTCTCTAGAGATGAGATCTCTCTAGAGAGAGATCTAAAAACAATGAACAGGTTCAAAAATAATGTTACAGATCATAATGTGTCAAAATATATACGTTAATCATAGTTTTTATAAAACTTTTCTTCAATTAAGTTCTTAACTAGGGACCACAAGCTGGCGCTGGGCGAGGCGTTAGTCCAGTCTATCATTTCCAGATATTTGGCAGTAGTTAAAAGTAATCAGAAGCTCGAAAATCTATCTGCTTGTCTTACCAAGAAGCCTGATGATACCCTAGTTATTTGGTTGTTTTTGTTTTTTTTAATTATAATCTAGCGCTTGACCACAATCCCGCCTGATGGTAAGCAGTGACGCAATCGTGGATGGTAAAGCGCACTAGTTTATTAAAAGCCTATTCACTCTAACCTTGAAGACACTCAAATTGTATGTTGTATGTGTGTTGGCAAGTTGTTCCAGTCCCTTGATGTACGCGGTATAAAGGAGGAGGCGAAACACTTCGTCCGGATCGTAGTGGTGTTATGTATGGGGGAATTAAATCATGCAATTCCCACGCACACTCCCCAAAATGAATCCTATAGAACACCGAAAGGCTGGCTACTCTACGCCTGTGCTCTAGGTTTTGGAGACCATCTTGAGTAGACTCGCTTCAGTAGCGACTAAAAGCAGACCCCAACTTAGATGGGAATGACTAGGCAGATGTTTAGACAACTTGATATTGTTGTATTAGATGCATCACATAATCTGACAGCCTCCGTAGCGTAGCGGTAGCGAACGTGGCCGTTGCGCAACGAGGCGCGGGTTCGATCCCCGCACAGTGTAAATATTTGTATGCATGAATATGAATATTTGCACTGGTCTGGCCGTGCCTCGGAAAGCACGTTAAGCCGTTGGTCCCGGTTGCCATACGAACATCTAGTGGCAGTTGTTATGGGTTGTTGGAGCCCTCAAATGTCTATCAATTGGTCTAACTGTAATGCTTCGATATCGCCTTCGGGTTGTGGAGGTCGGGCAGTCGCTTCACGGAAATATCGAAGTTTGTAAAATCAGCAGTTGGACTGGTAAAGCGGACCCCAGACTCCACAGCTGAAAAGCTACGGATGCGAATGGGATTAACGCTGAGATGATTATGAGATGCATCACATAATGTGACTAGATAGACAGGTACGTATAACTACTAGAAGTCATCTATGGAGAACGTAGTGGGCAGGAAAAGTGACATAACTTTGTCATATTAAGGTCTCAATACGTATATGGATTTTCGTTAAAAACAAACATAATCGGCCTATAATGTTCCCACTCCTGGGATACAGGCCTCCTCTCGGTGGGAGGGAGTGAGCCATAATCCACCACGCGAGCCCAGCGCGGTTTAGTAGATCTTACATGTCATCGAAGCTTAGAATCTAGGACATGCCAATTTCCTCACTATGGTTTCCTTCGCCGGTTTGAGAGCAGTGGTGATGAAAGAATTTACACAAAGAACAGCGTCTAATGGGGTTCAAATTTACGACCTACAACTTGTAAGTCGTGGTTGATACCACTAAACTACCGCTGTTCTCTCTGATAAAAACAAAATATTTTCTAAACCAGTGCAAAAAAGATATTCATAAATTTACCTCAAAACAAAAACTCGTTCTATCCATAATGTGAAAAACAGCCAATTGATTATATAAACTTTTTTTTTTTTTTATGTGTTATAAACAAGCGCTTGACCGCAATCCCGCCTGATGGTAAGCAGTGATGCGATCATTGATGGTAAAGCGCGCTAGTTTATTAAGAGCCTATTCACTCTAGCCTTGAAGACATTCAAATTGTAATGTGACGGAAACACCGTCGCTGGCAAATTGTTCCAGTTCCTCGATGTACGCGGTATAAAAGAGGAAGCGAAACGCTTCGTCCGGGTCGCAGTGGTATCAACAACGTAAGGGTGGAAACTCGCCGTACGACGGGTCGTCCGATGGTGGAACAGTGATGGGGGAATTAAATCATGCAATTCCCTTGCACACTCACCAGAATGCAACCTATAGAAGACCGAAAGGCTGGCTACTCTACGCCTGTGCTCAAGGCTTTGGAGACCGTTTCGAGTTAAGTCTGGGTCGCCAATCAGCCTCTTCGCACGCCTCTCCACTGAATCCAAAGTATCCAGGTGACATTTCGCAGCACCAGCCCAAATATGGCTGCAGTACTCCACACACGAGCGGACCTGTGCTTTGTACAACATTAGAAGCTGCCCCGGTGTGAAGTACCGCCGGACCTTTGCGATAACGCCAAGTTTTCTAGCAGCCACCCTGGCCTTGGACTAAATGAACCGCCCAAAGTTAAGGTTCGAGGAAATCTCTACTCCCAAAAGCTGAAGGCGGTTGGTGCACTCCAAGGATACATTCTGAAAAGTAGGAGCCAAGGTGAACGGGCTCCTTTTCGCGATGAAAAGACACGCCTGTGTTTTGGCGGCATTGAATGCTACAAGATTGGCTTTGCCCCATTCGGAGACTGCCTGTAGTGCAGCACTCGTACGCTCTACCATAGCCTCTCTTTCAGACCAGATTGCTTCCTTACTAGCCCGAGCTTCCGGCAGATATCTCTCCACAACTGTGCTGTCATCTGCATACCCATAGATCCCGGGCATCAGCAGATCATTAATATGCAGCAGGAACAGAGTTGCAGAGAGAACAGACCCCTGAGGAACACCGGCATTGGTCGACATGGGCTCCGATGAGCATCCGTCGACAACAACTCGGAGGGACCGTTCAGTCAGGAAGTCTTTAACCCAGCCAGTCAGGCCAGCGGAAACACCGTACGCTGGAAGCTTACTCAAAAGGCCAGCGTGCCATACCCG
>JADWQK010001008.1:0-20523 GCA_017933935.1 Sesamia nonagrioides
TCAACTTCGGCCGAGAAATTAGACTACCCATAGATGCACTAACCGGAACACCGCCCGATACTCCTATCCTAGCCGTCGACTATGTGGCCGACCTGCGGCGTAAATTAGATGGAATACATGAGCTAGTGAGAGAGAATGGTCTGAAAACCAGTGAGAAAATGAAGATCCGATACGACCGCAAAGCTCACGTGCCCGGATTTGAAGAAGGAAATTTGGTATGGTTACATAATCCCATAAGGAGAAAAGGAAAGAGTCCAAAGTTCCAAGCCAAATGGGAGGGTCCGTACACGATAATAACTAGAATAAACGATGTCACCTACCGGATTAAGAAAGGACCTAGAGAGAAGCTGAAGGTCGTACACGTAGACCGCCTAGCTCGCTATTATGGATCAAATCATGCTCGGGACGAGCATGACTAAGAAGGGGGCAATGTTACGAATGGACCTTATGTCGATGGCATAAGGTTCAATATCGCGTGACATGCAGTGGGTCACTTTTAAGTCGTATTTCCCCAGATCTAGGCATTTTCTAGGTACAATAATAAAATGCATTACTAGACTTAGGATGGCCTATCGAATGGTACAGGTCTCAACAGTTTTGTCAACAAAGTGTCGACATCGAAATTTCTAGAAACCCGTTTCCGGGAAGTATCGTAGGTACTTACTTGGCCGGTGACCTCGAAGTTATGCAGTATTATTATTACGTCTAGAGGATTCTGGAATGTTCGATCAGCTGGCCTATATAAGCGCCGTGACGCCGGCACACAGTCAGTCTACACTCGACTAGCGATACGAAAACAGCGACAGTTAAGAAGCGATCTTAAAGAAGACCTACTGCGACAATTGCAACGAGAACTTCGAGTACTACGTGAAGTAACATCTGCAGCGTTATTGTGTGTTTACAACACGGACTTCGTGGACATAAGGGAAGACTTCGGTGCAACGTCAGCGACATTCTACTTGTCATTGCCTACAATCGACTGTACCTTCGTTGCCAATAAACTTCGTAACCCTTAACCGGCATTTTAGTACCCCTAGCCCGCAACAATATCCTTATAATAATAATTATTATTATTATTTATTTCGGACAGTAAGTATCCATATTCGGTTAGTACTACAAAAATCTTAAGCCTATGTTAGTAGTAATAAAAAGTAAGACAATATACATTTATTTACAAGCTCAGCCAGACACTCCTTACTGTCTAACTAGGACCCGCATAAAACACTCCATTATTTTGGAGTCGATCCTATCAGCAACTACTTTCAGAATGCTGCTAGTGCTACCCCGTACTCTACGCAGCAAGGAGGCGGTCCTCTTGCGTAAAATGGCATGAAAGCAACACGGGCTTCCGCAAACATGCCAGATGCACTACAGAAACGGGGCAACCCCAGCAACATGTTTACAATAATTTACGTTATAATTACGCATATTGCTTAATAACAATGCTTAACAGAGCGAGCAGCTCAGTCCCAAGCTTTTTGGTCTTCTAAATAATCTGTGATTTTATAATTCCTCTTTTTGCAAAGTTTGGCCTTTATATGGTTCTTAAATCGTTTATCAGGTAAGTTTCGAATGTCCATGGGTAAAAGTGTATACATTGACCCATGAACGAGTTGCCTACTTTGTGCAGAGTGTGATGTACAGCAAGATTGGGTTTGTTCGTGGTATTTATATTATGAATATCGCTTATTTTCTTAAAATTTGAGATATTTTTATGAACATACATAAGATTTTCAAATATATATTGTGAAGCTACAGTCAGAATGTTCACCTCTTTGAACTTTTTTTTAAGAGAATCTCTAGGACCAAGGTTGTAATTGGCTCGAACAGCCCTCTTCTGTAAAACAAAGATGGTATTGATGTCCGCACAAGTTCCCCAGAGAAGAATCCCATAAGTCATAAGACTATGAAAATAACTAAAATAAACAATTCTGGCTGTATCCACATCAGTTATCTGTCTAATTTTCTTAACAGCAAAGGCGGCAGAACTGAGTCTACCCGACAGCTTCTCAATGTGAGGACCCCATTGTAACTTGGCGTCAATAGTTAATTCAAGAAAAACTGTCGACTCGACAGGGATCAACTCTACTCCATTCAGTTGAACATTGGTACTTAGCTGCCTGACATTTGGCTTAGAAAATTTAATGAATTTAGTATTTTTTTTCATCCAAAAATAAGGTTATTTACATTAAACCAATGGACAACTTTAGAGAGTGCATTGTTAACTTCGTCAAAATTTGCTAGCTGACGCTTGACTTTAAAAATGTGAGAAGTGTCATCCGCGAACAATACTATGTTGTGAATAACCTCAAGTGATGAGGTAAGTCATTAATATAAATTAAAAACAAGAATGGAGCTAGAATTAAGCCCTGAGGAACGCCCATGGTGACCACAGATCCTGCAGATCTCTTGCCATTAATATCAACCCTCTGAATTCGATTATTCAGATAAGAAGTCAGAAGGTCGAGTGCTCTGTCCCTTAAACCATAATGGTACAATTTCCTAATAAGAGTATCATGATGTACGCAATCAAAGGCCTTGGACAAATCACAAAAAATACCAAGAGCATCTTGCGATTCCTCCCAGGCCCCAAATATGTTCTTTAGCAACGCCACGCCCGCATCCGTAGTTGAACGACCCTTTGTAAAACCAAATTGTTTCACGTGCGATAAATTGTGTAAGTTAGTGCCTCAACAACTGTTTCAAATTATTTTTTCAAAAATTTTGCTCAAAGTTGGTAATAACGATATTGGCCGAAAATTCGTGGGATCAGTTGTAATACCAAATTTGAACAGTGGAATTACTTTGCTAAGTTTCATCAAATCAGGAAATACACCAGATGTGACACGAGAATTAAAAACAATTGCTAAGAAAGGTGCGATAATATCTATTATTGAAGCTTCAGTATATACTGACAAACCCCAATGATCGGCAGTTTTTTTTACATCAAGATCCTTAAAAGATTTTATAATGTCTTTAGCAGTCACAAAAGTAAATTCAAAGTGATTGTCACATTCTGGAACACATTCTTCTTACTAAAAGAATCTTCTGCTTACGCCATACTTGGCGTAAGCAGAAGTGAAGGAAGTAGAAAAAGTTTTTGTTTTTGTTGCACTAAAATGACATTTTAATTACTCCGACAGTCCTTTAGTTGAGACTCGAAAATATTTTTAATATAAAAAACATCTCTAAAAATTAAAACAACAAGGATCAAAAATACACTAAAATAATTAAAATTAAGTAATAAAATCAACAAAAGAAAGGAAAATTATTTTTATAAAAAACTATTGATTTGACATTTGTGACGAAAGTCAAGTTTGTGTTCGCCACACAAGAATTTGTTGCACTTAGTGCTACAACTCTTTGTTCTTCTTCGCCTTGCAGAGGGGCAACTTGTACATTTTTTTTCTTCTTTTGGCTATAGGCAGACTATAAAACTAATATTACATGTTAGTGTGTCATAATAAATTATTCGTGTGGCTGACCAGTGCTAGGTAACCGTTGTTCAGTTGACGAAGTTGTACTTGCCCTGATGTGTTCAGTGATGTCTTCAGACAAAGGTGTTTGTTCTAATCACCTTTGACTGAAGACATTACAGAAAAAATCTCTTCCTCACCATCTGTCTCATGAGCGGGATCCGCCTCAAGGTGGTCTTCTTTCAAGAAACCGTGGCCCTGGCCTACAGGCAAGTGAAGGAACATGGGTGGGTTTTAGTTAGTAAAAGTCTGACACCCACTTCCGCTCCACCCAGAGCGGGAGAGGTTATTTGATGATTTCTCATCCCAAACAAAAAGGTGGTCTTCTTTCACACTCTCAGTGCAGTTTTCTTCGTAAATCCATACTAATATTATAAGCGAAAGTATCTCTGTCTGTCTGTCTGTCCGGCTTTCACGCCAAACCTACTGAATCGATTGTAATGAAATTTGGTACACAGACAGTCTAAATCCTGAGAAAGGACATAGGCTATATAATATCCCTCTATGGCCAATAGGAGCAGAGCAGTAACAAAAAATAAATATGTTGTTCGTGGATAACTTCGTTGTTATGAACCGATTTTGATAATTATTTTTTTGTTGGAAAGAAGATATTTCCAAGGTGGTCCCATGATAAGGACATCAGTATCTGATGATGGAAGACCAGAGAAATCAAGGGGAACTTTCAAAAATCTTAGGGGCGACTACTGCATTTCTTAATATTTTCATTAAGTATTTTATAGTACTACAATTTAATAAAGGTCTGGAGTAGATCTCATGATGGAGCCGGGAGACAGTCGAAGGAACTCCTCAACAATTTACAGCTACCTTGTTTTTGGGATTGAATAATTTATATTGATAAGAACTTTACACCTAGATGGGTTGTGACTGTCATAAGAGTACTGATTATGAAGACAAAGGCCAGTTCAGGGAACTCCTCGACGGTTTACAGTAGCTACTTTGTGTTTAGACTTAATTAATTCATATTGATGAGAACTTTGCACTCATTGGGTTAAAATAATGGTCTGTAGTAAATCTGATTAATTCTGAATTCTTCAAAATTACGGGTAAAAATTTTAAGTAAAAAAAAATACGTCGATTTCCCAACTATATTTGCGTCAGCTTCCAGTCTGACCGGATGCAACTCAATACATAGTACTTTACACAACTAAAAAGTGTAAAATAAAACCTTTTTTTACAAAAAAAAAAAAACAACCGACTTCTACAAACCACTACAAAGTGAAAAATAACTAATCGGAAGTCTTTGTTGTGGTTTTTAGAAGTCAGCTGTTTTTTTTTGTAAAAAAGTTTTACTCTTTTTGGATGCTCCAGGACGTACAGGCAAAACCTATATTTTAAATTTATTATTAGCTCAAATCCGGTACGATAAAGGAGTTGCTGTTGCAGTTGCTTCTTCGGGAATAGCTGCTACACTACTAAGTGAGAGACGAACAGCGCAGTCAGTTCTAAAGTTAGCTTTGAACAGAGCTCATGAGGAAATGCCGGTATGCAACATTAGTAAAAACAGTGAGCGCGGAAGAATGTTACAGCAGTGTAAGTTGTTAGTTTGGGATCAATGTACGATGTCCCACAAAAGGGCAATTGAAGCACTATATCGCACAATGAGGGATATCAAGTGCAACCCAAATATCATGGGAGGATGGTGGTACTTTTAGCTAGTGACTTCTAAACATACCCTTCCGGTGATTACTAGGGGTACGCTAGCAGACGAAATAAATGCCTGTCTGAAAGCATCTCTTCCCTCCGCGCGCCCGCGCCGTGTGGTTTGAAATTAATACGCTCCGGGTATATTTACGAATATCGCGTTCCGATTGTTAGTTTCCGGCTCGTGTTTTCATTCTAGACTGTGAAAGTGTGTCTGGCTTGGTATAGTAAGTTTATTCTTAGTGTTTGTTTGGTATTTATTGTAAATCAAATAATTTCGGTGAGTACATTTATTTTCTTACTTGTGAGGGTAACGTAATTTATTTTTCTTTTCTCCGCGCGACGGTTTTGTTTTTTTCTTTTCGTTAACTTAGATTTGTTTTTCTTGTTAATTAATTAGCTATGTCAACTTCCAATGACCCCCCTGATCGTGGGGGGGGACATTTTCCGCAGAGATAACAAGACGTTTAGGTCGCCGCCGCAAGCATCCGCTAAGCGTTTGTTTTGTGAAATGTCTCCGACCGACAATTTAATAGATGATAGGTCGAAGCGTTTACAAACTGCACCCAATTCTCCCGAAAAGTCGCCTACATTAAATATTTCCAATCGTAGCGACGGGAACAGTAATTATTGCGATTTGATGACCGAGGCGTCTGTGTACCTGGCAAAAATCAACGAGCTGGTTAATGATAACGGTTCTCGTATAAATGTCGCGAACAAATCAGCAATTATGGATATGACTCAACGAGTTACAAGTATCGTGTCTTTGTTAGCTTTAAAATCTGCGTGTAACGAGACAAAGCTTGCTAACACCGAGCGCGAATTGGAAATAATTAAATTAAAATCCTACGCTAAAACCGTTAATGAGGACAAAAACATGTCGTACGCGGATTCTTTGAAACTGCGGTTGCCTAAAGTTTCCCCGGCTATTGAATCTAGAGTACCTCTTCCTTGTCTCGTCGCCTATCCGACCCAGGAGCGATCAGCTGACTATGCGTCATCTTCCGCCACTAAACAAGCTCTTATGAAGGCGATTAGACCGAGTGACGATAGTTTTCAAATAGTCGGTATTAAAAAAACCGCCAAATCAGGCGTTGTACTGCGCGTTGCAAATGAAAACCAATTGAAAAGACTAGAATCGGTAGACGCTATAAAGTCTGCGGGTCTTCGTTTAGAAAAACCAAAAGGTCGCCGACCCCGTCTATTAGTGAAGGACATTCCCGCCTCTATGGAAGACAACAATTTTTTGCAAGCCATATACCGCCAAAATATTAAAAACGAGTTGCCAATAAAAGAAGACGACTTCATTAAATCCACGAAAATAGTCCGTAGGCGTTCTACCAATAACGGTCGTAAATGGTTAGGAACAGAGATTGAACCTGAGGTACGGAAACATCTTGTGTCTACCAAGGATAAGTTATTTATTGACTGGGCCACGTGCCGTTTTGTTGATGATATCGAGGTAGTTCGTTGCGCGTATTGTCAGCAATTCGGTCACGTGAAAAAGCATTGCGCTAATAAATCACCAACCTGCGCTATATGTTCTGAGGCCCACGAAACCAATGTTTGTCCGCATAAGGACGATTTAAATTTTACCCCGGTTTGCGCGGCGTGTAAACGTTTTAAAAAACTTTTTGACCATCGCTGCGGGTCTGAACAGTGCGGTACCTATAAATTAAAACTCGAACAACTTATCCTACATACTAATTACTAATTAAGATGGATAGTCTAAGCATAGGGCAATTAAACCTTCACAACGATAAGGTGGCGACATCAGAGTTAGATAAATTAATTATTGACTACAACTTAGACCTTGTACTCATTCAAGAACAATATCAAAACCCAAGTTTACGTCACAGGGTAGTGCAGCTGGATTGTAGGGCGCGAGCCGGAATTTATGTTGCGCGGTCTTCTAACTTTACGGTAACGTCTATACGTGACCTCATGACACCACACTGTGCGGTTGCTGAAGTCTCATCAGCTTCTTTTAAAGTATTCGTTGTAAGCTGTTACTTTCAATATTCAGATCCTGTTACTCCTCATATACATAATCTCCGTCATGTCTTGCGGTCACTCGCGGGCTGCAAAGTGATCGTTGGCGCGGATGTCAACGCGTCATCGTCTCTGTGGTATGGCAAGGTTCGGGCAACCGATACCGAACGACTCTGCGCTGTTGAGGATTTCATTGCTGAGATGAACCTATCGATTCATAATACCCCCGATGCACCACCTACTTTTTGCAGCCAAATAGGCGAATCTTGTATTGACGTCACACTTTCTAGTGCCGACGTACGTTTGGATAGGTGGCGTGTCCTACCGGACGCGTCTTGTAGTGATCATCGCCTGATCGTGTACGAATTTGTTCCTCGTTATATTCAGGGTCCGTCTAATATTCCTGGTAATTTCAGATATAGATGTAAAGGTGCGAACTGGGAATTTTTTGGCTCGCTTTTTGCGTGTCACGCCAAGGAGTTCACTCGGGACGGGCTGTCAGCCGAAGAAAGTGCTGACATTATGTCAGAAACCTTTACCTACTGTGCTGACATCGCCATTGGTCGTGGATCTATGACCCATATTCGTAGATGTGACTGGTGGAGTGATTATTTAGTTGAACAGCGCAAAAGATATCGCAGAGCGCGTAGACAGTTAAATAAACTCAAGAGCCGAAAGATTACTGGAGATCTTCTTACGTCCGCTT
Source organism: Sesamia nonagrioides (assembly GCA_017933935.1). Lineage (NCBI taxonomy): Eukaryota > Metazoa > Arthropoda > Insecta > Lepidoptera > Noctuidae > Sesamia > Sesamia nonagrioides. Next base: position 7,837 of record JADWQK010001008.1, read on the forward strand.
TAAATGCTTTTAAAGTTGCCAAGTCACGCTACAAAGCATCGGTGGAAAAATCTAAGGGTAACTTGTTGCGGAAAATCGTTGACAAACTTGACAGGGAGGGTCCGTGGTCTCCCTTATATCACGAATTTAAAGCTAACAGATCGGTCGACCTTGCATACGTTCAAAACATTAAGGTCAATGATAAGCATACCACGGGCATAGAGGAAACAACAAAAGTACTAATTAATACACTTATCCCTGATGATTCACCGGCTAACGATAGCGACTACCACTAACAGATTCGAGCGTGGGCTCCTGTGCCACCTGAATCACCAATGTCAGACGTACCATCTAATGACGAATTTATAAATATTGTTAGAAAACTACCGGTCAACAAATCATCAGGGGAAGATAAAATATCTAATAGGATGATTAAAGAAGCGTGTAAAACAGCGGGTGATGCCATCTTAACTGTATATAACCGATGCATTGCTGAAGGCGTTTTTCCTCGTAAATGGCGACGCGGTTTCATACGAATAATACCAAAGTGTGGTGATAAACCACCGGATGATCCGAAGTCATATCGGCCTATCACGCTTCTACCATCTTTGGGGAAACTTCTTGAGCGCCTCATCGTTCCACGGTTACTACCGAACGGTCCAAAATTTCATAGTAATCAATATGGCTTCACCATCGGTAAATCAACAGTCGACGCGGCGCTTTCTGTCAGAAGAACCGTTAACCAGTCGGAACACAAGTACGTGATTGGTATCTTTTTGGATATTTCTGGGGCTTTGATAACGCTTGGTGGCCTATGCTGTTGTTAAAATTAAAAAACCGCGGTTGCTATAGAAACATATATAATCTCGTTTACTCGTACTTTATAAACGGTTCCGCGGTACTTAAGCTCGGTCATTTTTCTAGTACTAAAGCACTAACCATGGGATGTCCTCAGGGTTCAGTTGTCGGTCCTTATTTATGGAATTTGGGTTTTGATTACTTTCTCGCGATCCCGCTTCCTTGCGGCTGTTCACTTACTGGTTACGCGGACGATGGCCTACTGCTCATTCAATCAAGTACCCGAGCCGGACTTGAGAACTTGGCCCATACTTGCCTAAATCTAATACCTCAGTGGGGTGATCGTAACCGCCTAGCGTTTGCGCCGCATAAAACCTATCAACTTCTACTAAAAGGTAATCTTAAATCATTGCCTACTATTAAATTTAATAACGTTCCCGTTAAAAAAACTATATATGGAGCTACCTACTTAGGATGTATGTGCTACGGTGCACCTGTTTGGGCCGATAGGGCCAGCATAGGGGCGGCGCGACGTAAACTGCTTTAAATCCAACGTTTGGCATTGACCTCCATCTGTTCTTTCCATCCGTTGGCGATCGGCTGGCTAAGACATGGCTGGAGGTTGACCACTGCGTTGCCCAATTTCTCACAGGTCATGGCAACTTTAAAAGTAAACTGTATTCTTTTGAACTTGTTCCTTCGCCTTTGTGTCAGTGTTCTACATCGAACTGTGAATTTGAACAGTCCGCACATCACATCTTGTGGGAGTGTATTCTTTGGCAGAATGAACGCAATATTATGTTGGATAGTGTGCAAGTTACATCCGGAGTTGTTTATTATACGGACCTTGTTGAAACTAGAACTAATTTCCGTGCGTTCAGGCGCTTTTGCCATACCTATTATTGGAATCAATTGTAACAGCAAATACCTACTTAGGACCCATTAGCTTGATCAAATGTTATTCCGTGGTGCTTGGCAATCTGGGCTTCTCCCAGTTGCAATAATGTCCCTTTGTGCCGATTGGCCTAGTTCTATTCTGTCTCCTGCTTATTATGGAGGGAAGTGGAAAAAAATATCTTTTTTCTTACTCCTCCGCTATTCTTTTCTGATTAATTTCGTTGCGGGACCCAAGACAGTTGAAACATTTCTCCGGGACTCGTCGAGCTTCATTGCTCGGCGTTTTTCTGGCGGTCTCCACTGTTGATTCTGGCTTTCAGGAGTTGCAGTGGGTTGGGAACAGTGTGGCGGGTTTTGTCTGAAAGCATCTGCATTATGGGTTCACGTGAAAAAATATCGTCTCACCACGAATATGCGAGTACAACTTCACCACAATTCTCAAGCCGAACACGAGCTACTCTTCTAAAAAACGGAGAAGATCGTATGCCAACTGACAGAAACGGCATAATTACACTGAGTCGTGAGTTCTGTCAAATTGTGGGTAGCTCAGGTGACCTATTATATAATGTCTATCCGGATTTTCAAACAAATATCATCATCATCATTATCAACCTTTTATCGTCCCACTACTGGGCACAATTCTCCTCTCATAAAGAAAAGGATTGAGCGTAATCACCACGCTTGCTCAACTCGGGTTGGCGATTTCAGACTTATAAAGTCCAGGTTTTCTCTAGATGTTTTCCTTCACCTTCAGTCATTGGTGTCCAAGATATACTTAGAAAGTACATATATTAGAAAAGTTACATTGGTACTTACCTGACCTGGAATCGAACCCGCACACTCATACTTGAGAGGGTGGTGTTTTAACCACTAGGCCACCACACACTTAAGGACTCGCTACTGGGTCCAGAGGACCCAGTTCCTTGTATTTTGTTGAATTGCTTAAAAATACGAATTTTGCGACGGTGCCGTTCCTAGTACCTTTCGACCACAGTATAAGGTGGTAGATTACGATCTCAGCTGTCAGTTAGTGTGCTGCGTACACACTAACTGAACTAGACGTGAAACGTGCGTATGGGTCCACTGGACCCGGTAGCGACTAAATACTTTAGTGTTTTTTCTTATAGTTATTTCTGTTTGTTAACTGTTTTTGCTATCTTATTGTGTAAAAAATAGGTGCCAACCGGTCTTTGAGACCGCATGAAATAGAAGGAACACCTAAATCAGTATCTACATATATTGTGATTCAAATACCTATTATTTACTTCTAATCTCGAAAACAAAACGACGGGCCATACCAGGTCGGCAACTCTAAAAGTGATGTGGTAAAAAGACTTTTGGAGCTGATAAAAGGTTCTAATTGAGACGAATTCAAAGATGGCCTTTTTGTATATTTTTTGGGTTACATTTTTTTGTAACACTATTATTCGAAAGGCCAGAGTACCTTCACATGACATCTCACGGAGAGACTTTATCAAAACGTTGGCTATTTATTTCTTTGATTGAACCATATCTATCTACGTGTAAGAATTTCTATCACTAATATTCCACAGCATATCGACTGTCCCTAATATCGAATGTCCCTAGTATCGAAATGGAAAACTGGCACTTTACAGGAGAGCACTTTGAAGTTTATTTTTCGTATAAAATTTGCATCCATTGAGTTAACTGCAGTTAATTTCACATATATACTAAAATTGTAGTAATTAACAAATACATAAGACCGAATTTATTTTATATTGATTTATATTGATTTTTTATTATTTATTGAATTTATTGATTGTTTCTGTGAAAAGCTAGTTTCGATACTTTATTACGGTCATCAAATAATAAGAAAAATCGTAACTGCCCTTTTCGATACTGTACTATGGAACAGTTTTTGAAAAGATTGTCGAAAGTAACTCTTTCGATATGTTACTGCGGGCTTAGTAAACAGAAAAATATTGAAAGTGTCATATTCGATCAAGTAGGGTGAGGTGTCTAACAGTGAACCATGAAAAAGTTGCACATTCATAGCTGTTCAGTGTTTTCACCGAACACCTTAGCTATCAATATCGGCGTAACGCGTTGACCTACAATTATTAATTAACTAGCTGTTGCCCGCGACTTTGTCCGCGTAGACTTCAGTTTACAGCGCGCGGTGGTTCCCGTTTCCGGGGGAATGCCAAGACAAATGCCTACATTATTGCAAGGTTTCAAATATCCTCACACATTTTCGCGTTTATATTATTAATAGGATTATAAAGATACATAAGTTCTATAGCAACGTTAATTTTATCGGGTTTAAGGGTTTAGCAAAGGAAAGAAACATCAAATATCATACTTCTAATTATTTTGCGTTGGTTGGTGTTTTGGATATGTTTAGGATATTATGAAATAAGGGTTAAAATTATTACGTTTGATAAAATATGAGCACATTTAAGTAAGTGCGGTTTTATAAACTATTTTTTTTTTATTTGTTGTCTTTTGCCAAAACATAAAGGTTTTCTAGATTGAATACACGTGAGCATGCCACATAGATTGCCCATGAGAAAAACATGTTGTTTCTAACTGAACTCCGGCAAGTTTAAGCGTCTGCCGGTTTTGTTATTGTTATAGCAAATGCTGCTTTCAGAAGGAACTGTACTCTTTTATATTGAAATGGCAAATCAGTCGTGACGATGGGAATACGGGCAATCAAGACATTTTGTCCTTTTGCCATTCCAGCCATGATTGTAGCCTTTACAATGTTGTAACCCAAATGTGTTATTTGTAACCGAGTACCATTACACAGCTTTGGAGCGTCAAGATTCCTCATTAATAGGACTGGAACACCAACTTTTAGTATCAACTTATGGGGTGGCACGCCTGATAATTCTAAAGAGTTGAAAAATTCTATAGGGTATGATGTAACTTGTTCAGTATCCGTAAAATTGTCCACTGAGAGGTATTCGATAACATTTCCCTGAACGTTAAACATGATTTGTTCATATATTTTACTATTTCATTAGTCGGCGCCAAAATTGGCCTTTCGCGTAGCCATTTTCGGTTGTCCACAATTATTTGTTTGAAGATCCGGATAGAATTATTTAATAGGTCATCTGAGCTATCCACAATTTGACAGAACTCACGACTCACTCTAATCATGCCGTTACTGTCAGTGGCATGCGATCTACTTCAATTATCCTTTTGTTGAATATCATCACATTCATCCCAAACTAAGAACTTACACTGCTGTAACATTCTGCCGCGCTCACTGCTTTTACTAATATTGCTTAGCTCATGAGAGCTAAGTTCAATGGTAACTGAGTGCGCTGTTCGTTCCGTTCCGAAATAAATAAAAAAGAGCTGAGTTGATATAAAATAAGCGCCTGTTAAAATAATGAAAGCAACATGTACGTCTGCGTTAGCTCCCGTTTTCGCAACATTCAACATTTTTTGTTACTGCTCTGCTCCTATTGGTCATAACGGGATTAATAGGCTATTCAACGCAAAAAGAATTTTTCAAATCGGACTAGCAGTTCCTGAGATTAGCGTGCACAAACAAACAAACAAACTCTTCAGCTTTATATATTAGTATAGATTTAGTAGATATTACCTATATTCAGTGCATTTTTGGTCTCCGCGGTAGCCGGGTGCATTCGAATATTTTCGTAACATTTTTACTTTATGAACAGTTTGTGAGTTGGTCAATAAATAGTGTTCAACATAAACATTTGTTTCTCCTCAAAAACACCGACACCTCGCTACGTACCCCGACATATTTTTTGGTCCTTCGAACCGGAGCACGCGTCGCGTAATTTCGAAAAATTCGGGAATTGGTGTGCAAGGTCTGAACTATCGTCACAAATAACAGTGTGTGTATGTGGTGAAGCGGTCGGAGCGAACATTGGAGCACAACAGCGGAGAAGCAGCGAAGGCTGAGTACTAACAACAGAACATACAAGTAATAAATTTCCTAATTTTTAATCAGTAGGAAATTTAACATCCTATAACAATGTCGGAACTCATTAAAACGCAAGCAATGATCTATGACAGCATCATAAAACTTAGCAATAACTTGAAGAAGGGTAGTGCTGATGGAAAAACAGTAGATTAGTTTATGCGGAAGCTGAGCACTTTGGAGAGTTATTGGAATGACTACCAAGCTAATCATGAGCAGATTGAGGGAGAGGTAAGTAAAACTGATCCTTATTTTACTGACCGAGAGTACGAAAAAACACGTGGGCCTTTGAGTCAACCAAGGCGTTGATCAACCAACAGTATCAACTGCGAGTCATGAAAACAGGAAGCCACCCGTGCACGAAGCGTCACGTGCAGAAGAGGCAGGACCAAGTGGTCCCAAACATTTGAGTGATCGACCAGCTCTGAAATGAGAAATGTTGAGAAAACAGTATGCGAACTTTAAAGCGTTTGTGCGTACCACCGCAAACATAGACGTGGATTCGATCACAGAAAGATGGTAATTTGAGGACGTATTGTGGTTATTACAAGCTAGATGGGCAGCTATCGACATGTTACATTGGGACATCGAAATTGAACTGGAGGGAGAGAACGAACAATACAACAACATGTACGACAAGTATGAGAAAAAATACAACACCCTGAAAAGGGCTATTAACACAAAAATGTGGTCAGTCGCACACAGGGAAAAGTCACACTCACACATTAAGTCTGTACCTATAAAATTGCCGTTATTAAACGGCAATTTTATAGGTACGGACTTAAGAGTCCGTGCACAAAATTCTCTCGCTACAGTTTAGGTAAAATCGTTGCGATGCTATCTTTGTGTGCATCGTTCTAGCAGCTAGACGCACACGCGCGTAAATATCGAGCTTAGTGAACGCTTAAACATTTTTGATCCTTTAGAAGATATTATTCTAAATTATATAAAGTATGATTTGTGAATAGTCGGAAACGAGTGTACATTGTATATTTATCACAATTTAGATGAATATTGATACATTTTGACATTAAAAAAATATGGTGTAATAATAGTTTATTACATAGGCAATTTAAGAAATAAAAACATATACGGTAAAATGAAACATTAGAATAAGTAATCAGTTTAATTTAATATTCCTCACAATTAGAAATCCATTAACAAAATTTTAGGGTTAACATAATTATTACGCGATAATATATCGACGCTTGAAAGGCAATCATATCTAAGCGACAAAAATTCGTAAATTGAGTTATATACAATTATACACCAAACGACGCAGAAAAATCTGGCGGTTCGAATGGTGTATATAACTCAATTTACGATTTTTTGTCGCTTAGATTTCTAGGGTCATCACGAATCGTATCGCTCGCAGGTTCGACGACTTCCAGCCTCCCGAACAAGCAGGCTTCCGAAAAGGCTTTAGCACCATAGACCACATTCATACGCTGCGGCAAGTTATACAGAAGTCCGAGGAGTAAAACAAACCACTATGCTGGCGTTTTTGGACTATGAGAAGGCCTTCGATTCGATTGAGACTTGAGCGGTGCTACAGTCTCTCCAGCGGTGCCAAATTGACCATCGATACATTGAGGTGATAAAGTGTTTGTACAAAAACGTCACCATGTCAGTCCGTTTCCAGGATCAGGACTCGAAACCGATCCAACTGCAGCGTGGAGTGAGACAAGGAGATGTCATATCTCCTAAATTGTTCACTGCTGCGTTGGAAGATGTCTTCAAGCTCCTGGACTGGAAAGGACTTGGCAGCAACATCAACGGCGAGTACATCACTAATCTCCGTTTCGCAGATGATATCGTGGTCATGGCTGAGACCCTGGAAGACTTGGGCAAAATGCTCAATGACCTCAGCAGAGCTTCCCAACAAGTGGGTCTAAAAATGAACATGGATAAGACGAAGATCATGTCGAACTATCATGTCGCACCCACTCCAATTGTAGTTGGTTGCTCTGCACTCGAAGTTGTTGACGAGTATGTATACCTGAGACAAACAGTCCAACTAGGTAGGTCCAACTTCGAGAAAGAGGTGTCTCGGCGAATCCAGCTCAGTTGGGCAGCGTTCGGGAAGCTACGCTACATCTTCTCGTCGTCCAAGATACCACAGTGTCTCAAGACTAAAGTCTTTGACCAGTGTGTGTTGCCAGTGATGACTTACGGAACTGAAACGTGGTCGCTCACAATGGGCCTCATACGAAGGCTCAGAGTCACACAAAGGGCAATGGAAAGAGCTATGCTAGGAGTTTCTCTGCGTGATCGAATCAGAAATGAGGAGATCCGCAGAAGAACCAAAGTCACCGACATAGCTCTGCGAGTCGCTAAACTTAAGTGGCAGTGGGCAGGGCACATTGCTCGTAGAACCGATGGCCGATGGGGCAGTAAGGTTCTGGAGTGGCGGCCACGTACTGGAAGACGCAGCGTAGGGAGGCCCCCAACAAGGTGGACCGATGACCTGGTGAAGGTCGCGGGAAGCCGATGGATGCGGGCAACACAAGACCGGTCAGCGTGGAAAGCCTTGGGGGAGGCCTTTGTCCAGCAGTGGACATCTATAGGCTGAAGAAGAAGAAGATATGATTGCCTTTCAAGCGTCGATATCTATGTCCTACCTACTCTAGTAAGTATATATAAATAAATTAATTTTCCTTTTGAGTTTTGCAATAACTAAATAATTAGTTTATGGATACTAATATTAAAGTGTAGTGTAAGTACCTACATATACAATATCATTATCATCTGCCTAGCCTTTTTCCCAACTATGTGCGGACCGGCTTCCAGTCTAACCGGATGCAGCATTTAGGAATACGATAGATACCTCCAGTTAGACAGATTTCCAGTATTTAGGTAAACGATATATAAAACAAAAACATGTTTAAAATATTATTTATCAAAGAATTGTAAAGCAACCGTAAGAATACCTTAAAGAAATCTCTTAGATGAACTTCAGGACCTAGCTGCCGGCATTAGCCTCCTATTATTTTAAAATGAAGTGTCTCGTATAGGCATTGAACGAGATTTTCTTGGATCGACAATTTCGGGCAATAGGCAAAAGTTGGTTTTTCGTCTGTGCAGTAATAGTTTTCACATTGTGAATGGTCTCCAAAAATATGTTTTGGGCTGTTGATAATGTCTTTTTGTAAGTTTTTGATTTGCTCAGTAAATGGAACATTTTGAGCTCCTCGGAATGCTTTCACAGCAATGCGTAATCGGTTCACTCGATCAGAATGTAGTAGCTTGCGTTCGTTTAATGGGATGGACGTATCTTTCATCAAACTTAAATTTTTCCCATTATAATTGCGCATTAAGTGATTGGAACACTCCACTTTTTCAACCGTAACGTTTGAATATGGCCTGCTTTCCAATATGTTTTTATACACACTTGAGTCACCATCAGCAATAAGTTTTGCATACACCAAATTATGTGTTTTCACAGATTCTCTAAATCCCTCAACGATTATTGATTTCTCCATACTAGTGGAAGAGCCAGTATGATTTTTATTACACCGGTGTTTCAGGGGTGTAATATTTTTATTAGCTGCACGGGAACATGTAACACAGTATTTATTTTTAATACCAACATGTAATAATTTGCCACTTTTCACCCCTATTATAGCTCCAACGCCTGCTGCGGAAGAAAAATTTGTTTTATATGAACGTTTTCCCCAAGCAGCATCAGCTGTTACGGCTATAGTTGGTATACCTGATGGACTTACACTGCCACTTTCGAGAGCTATAGAAGCCTCTTCCTTACCAGCTTCTATCATTGTGGCTTCGGCTGTAGTTTTCCACCAGTTAAATAAATTGACGTGACATTTTTCATAAATGGATTTATTCATAAGTGGCAAATCTATGGAAGCTTTGGATTATTTTCTTTACTCTGCAATAAATAGCATATGACTTTATAAAGAAAACAGTAACAAGCTGTATTTGATTGAAAGACTTGTGAAATAAAATTAATAAATAATTGTAGGTTATTCATGAGATAACACAGGTCAGCGAGGTTTGGAAGTAAAAAGGGGAGGCCTTTGCCCAGCAGAGGGAGACAAATTAGGCTATTAAAAAAAAATGAGATAGCAGAAACGTACTGTGCCTACATCAACTTCGACACTCATAGTAGATGACGAAGTGGTATCCAGTTGATTAAAAGTACGTTCTTTAAGCACTTGTCTGGCTCTTGCCATTCCCTCTCTATTCCTCTTTCTTTTATTGATACATTGGTAATGTGCTCCCTTGTTTCGCCCCATTATCTTAAAAAAAAATGAGTTTAGGTATAACAAAAGCATTATGTGAATTGACTTTAATAGAAAACTAAAAAACCCAAGATATTTTTAAATTGGTTCACAAATGATGGAAAAATTTACGAACTTACAAAAAAATATACTCCTTCATTTTTAAAGTCGGTTAAAAATTAGTTAAAGCAATCCAAAGGATAAGTCGTAAATATCCTAATATAATTCACAACTAATATAATATTAGTAAGAAAGAAAAATAATTAAAGGACCAAGTTGTGGTAGTCGCAGTATATTTTTTCCATTAACCTACGTAAAACTTGCGAGCTCGTACGACACAAAGTGATACGTCCTCTCTTTGCGCTAGCCGAGTTACCACTGAGCCGGCTGCATTTGCGCGCTCGTAAATATAGTAGATTTTGACATTGATTTTCATGATGAAAAAAAAATTTTTTTAGAAAATAAACTTTTGTTTCTATTATAAAAATACCTTAAAATTAATGAGGCATTTTGAATTTTTAAAAAAAGTTGCTTTATTATAGAAAATACCATACTTGTTTGGCTGCAGTTTTCCCTTGAATTTCTTCATTTCTATCTTCTTTTTTGGCTGAATTATGAAATAAACTCGAAAAAGTGGTCAAGCTAGCAGCAAGATAGTTATATGCTGATGTGGATAGTACTTTTTTATAGGCAAAATCGCTTGTAGTTTCTTCAGAAACTATGGTCAAACTTCACTCGAACGTGAAATTTGAGAAAAAGAGTATCGGAAATTGTAGATTTACTACTAATTATGAAGTTTCTTGAAAAAAGTAGTCAACCTAGCAGCTAGATAAAGAGTTGTACTATCCATATCATACATAATTTTACTAATATTATGTAACATATTCTCACAATCATGGAACAAAATTGATCAAAATGAGCAGATTAACAGGACGGACCCTTAAGGAAGCGCTTACAGGTAAATGACGGCCGCATCCAGCGGTACTAAACTTTAATAATAATGGCGCGAAAAAGCAAGTCGATACGTGAACGCGCTGTCGCCCGCTGATCGGAGGTCATTGAACCAATATTTTAAGGGATGTTCTATTCCGTTCGCAATTTCATGCGATTTAGTTTGTTTGAAATTTTAATATTTTTTATTTTTGATGCTACATTTTTTCTATGGTTCAGGATTATTCCTATGAACCAGCATGGTCTGTGTTTTCATTTATTGTCGTATTGTCAGCACCACTCTGTATTCGGTTGTAATCGTACTTATAAACTTCTACCATATAGCAAGCACACAGCCTCTTTTAATACACTCTTCTGAGATCATAACGAGTGTGTAGAAAACGCGCGTGGAATTAATGTCGTGTATAGAGGTTCTAACCTAAGGCGTGGGCGACAAGTTTTTACGCTCACCTTTTAATTCTATGGTTTCCTGCATTTTAATTAGTTTCTCTTTGAATATTGAGCGCTGTAGTTGAGTACTAGCAATCTTTAGCGTTCGAGCTGGTCGTCATGGAAACATAAAATAACTAAGGCGTTTATATAATTAAAGTTTGTGAAAGAATTCATTGGGAAGGCTTTATGAGCGGGTTTTCATTAATCAAAGTATCGAATGTTCTTTGAAGAACAAATGGTTTTCATTACGTATTGCAGCAAAACTGCTTGGACCATAGCCTGTTTTGTTTGCATCAAATATATGTTATATATATACAATCTGTTTCAGAAATATGAAATAATACTTTCAGTATATAAAATATATGTATATTGCATACCCATGGCACCGGTGTGAGGTACCTAAGTGCATGGGTTTTTTAATTATTTTGCTTTGAAGTTTAGTGCGAAAACTTCGCAGTGATAACCCTAGAAATAACTTTAAAATTCAATTTTAAAGACTATATAACTGAGTCGATTTTTAAGGACAACTAAGTAAGTACCTAGGTACATATTTACGTAAGTATCTTTATTGACGCGAACCAGTAGGTAATGTATGCCGGTAGGTATTTAGCAGTCGGCCTCAGCTGTAGCGTAGGTTTAGGGTTGTCGACAAAATGTTTAATAAATATTTTTATTTATTTTGTAGGAAAAAAAATCTTAGTATTTCACATTTATGACTATAGTTGAGCCAAATTCGATAAAGAATAGAGGTAAACAAACCGTTGCTAGGCAACGAGTAGTTTACGCCTAAAAGACAGATGTTAACAACCTTTTCTACATAGATGATTTTCATAAAAGTAATAATCCTACTTCTTACTAATCTAAACAGTTTATTTATGTTTACATATTCATGATTTGCATAGAACGCTTAACCTATTTGAATGAAATCTGACATACATGTAAGCTAATTTCCTAATAGGTTACATTTTTTGATACATATATATTACAATTAGTCCATTTTTGAAAATATTAGTGATATTACAATGCATGTGTTATGTAGTTGATATAAAAGTAATTAAAATACGCAAAATTGTATTGACAAATGCCTCAACTTTATTCATTGGTTGAATTCCACAAAATGTGTTTAATATCTGGATTTCATCCATCTTTCTTTTTTTGTTTGGCTATCGCGTAAAATTAATGTCGACTTTTTAATGGTTTTTCGAAATACGAAGTTATTATGCATGTTCTTTTAGTGATTCTATTGCAATATGCTGCAATAGGAATTGTTAATAAATAGTTAGCATGTAAAAGACGATAATCATGTAAATAACAAGAGATTTGTAAAACGTGAGTTGTGATAACCCTAAATTGGTTTGTTTACCTGTATTCTTTATGGAGCTTGGCGGGAATATAGGTCAAGTTGAAGTTTATAAGGTATACTTCAATATCTGAAAGTATTGTTTCACCTTTCTGAAACACGTTGTA